>CM024552.2:59059577-59540384 GCA_014182405.2 Eucalyptus sideroxylon
CTTGAACAAGCTTTATGAAGCAATTTGAGTCTCCTGTCATGTGTCTTGAGCATCCGCTGTCAAGATACCACTTTACTTTTTTATTGACGGAGACCTCAAATTCACTGTCTGAGTCTAATCTAGAATCTGAGTCTGAGTCTGAATGTGCCATCAGACATAGGTTGGCATATTCATTCACTTTCTTCACACTCTGTATCACTCCAGGTTTCGGCTTTGAGAGCTTTTCGAAACTTTTCAGCTTTTCCTCTCTTCTTCTTCAAAAGAGGACAGTTGGGTCTGATATGTCCCTTTTTCTTACATTCGAAGCAAACTACATTTTGTTTGGTTCCTCATCATCAACAGACTTGGTCTGCTGTCTTTGAAAACTTTGTTTTTTTGAGTTGAACCTTCTTCCTTTTCTATTCAGTTTTCTTAATCTTCTTATCATGAGAGCAAGCTCCTCATCATCCATATCATCTTCAGAATCTGTATCATCAGAATCATCATTTGATTTTAATGCAATGGATTTCTTACCTTTTGGATCTTCGTCTTCATTAATTCGTTCCACTTCATAAGACTGAAGAGTTCCAATCAGCTCATCGACATATAGTGGCATAATTCTTTGCGTCTCTCTTATTGAAGTCTTTATGTGATTCCAATCCTTGGAGAGTCCACGCAGTAGCTTGTTTACCTTCATGGGATCAGAAATTTTTGTCCTTGATTCTCAAGACCATTGACAATATCTCAGAAAAACAGCTAAACATGTCAGTTATAGATTCTCCTGCTTTCATTTTGAAGGCTTCATATTGACCGAGGAGAATGTTAATTCTGGTTTCCTTCACTCGATCTGTTCCTTCGTAGGTGATATATAATCTATCCCAAACTTCTTTTGCTGTAACACAAGAAGATATTCTGTTATATTCAGTTGGTGACAAAGCACAATATAAAGAGTAAATTGCTTTTGCATCGAGTACTTGTCTCTTGATCATCTCTTCCTGAGTCATTCCGCTGGTCTCAACAGTTTCTTTCCCTCTTTCAGAGACTGATGCAGCTATAGGAGTAATTCATTTTTCTACAATGTCCCATTCCAGAGGATCCTTTGATCGTAGGAAAGCTTTCATCTTATTCTTCCAGATGTTGTAATCCTTTCCATCAAAGTAAGGTGGTCTGGTATTGCTTTGCCCTTCCACCAACCCTGGTGCTAGCATACTAGCCATGGATCTTTTACTCTGAAGTAAAACACTTCAAATAAAGTGAGTACACGAGCTCTGATACCAATTGATATAGCTAGTATAAGTACCTAGAGGGGGTGAATAGGTATATAAAAGATTTTTCTCGATAATTGCACAATACTAGACAATTGATATATTTGAGACAAACAATAATCAAAGTAAGACTGAGAGAAGGGAAGAGAAATTGAACACGCGGTTTATAGTGGTTCGGCTTATTTCAAGCCTACGTCCACTCTTCTGCACTGACAGCCTATTGGCTGGATTCCACTATGAACAAAGAGATGTTACAGCGTTGTTCTTCCTTCATTTCTCGGTGTAGATGATCTACCACACTCGCTCAAGGTCTCACTAAATATAGACACTCTTTGTGTATACAATTTCGCTCAAAATGTATCGACTAATAATCAAGGTGCTTGAGACTCGGAATTTCTCTATCGATCATGCACTAAAGCAACTAGAACGTCTTCCTTTTATACTCCTTTATGCCATCATACCCGTTGGCACTTACCAAAGGAATTCCTCCAATCTACCCGTTGGACGGAATCAATCAAGAAGATCATTCGAGCTATTAAAGGAACCTGACGATAGCCCATCAATCCTGTTCGCCCATACAATCAGGATCTTGGTTTCCAAGAATAGAACCTTCCAAGAATATTTCGTCGACCATCGGATCTTCAAACGATCTTGATTACGAATAAAAGAATCCGTTATATTTATCCAGCCAAGAGATCTTCCAGAGGATAGGACTAAATCCTCAACCAAATACTTCGGCTCTGGATTGCCTTTGACACTTTGGATTAGAAATACTTGTCAATGAGAATAGTCTTGAGTCTTGAGTCTTGAGTCTTGAGTCTGGTGATCGAAAGTCTTCGGACTCTAAACGGAAGGTATGCAAATATCCAGACTAGGCGATAGAAACGTTTTGTCGGCTTCAAAATATTCTAGAAAGATTTTTCCAACAACGTCAACAATTTCCAACGAAAATTTGTCGTAGAGAATTACATTGGAATTTTCTTAAAAATTGGCAAATTTAATATATTTAGAACTGAATTGACATTCGTTCAATACATTTATAACCAATTGAACAATTTCCCACTAATTAATCAAAGAAGTGCAGAGTTACAATTACTCAATTGAATATTTCCTAGTCCTAGATTATAATCAATGTTTTTTTTTTTTTTTGGTAAAAATCAAACCCATGGTGTTTAGCCTCGGGTAATTGATAAATAAAATAAATCACGGGAGATTACCTCACGCCATCCAAACAATCATTTCCTCAGTAAGACAAGCGATCTTGATTGGAGGTATTTTACAGATCAGCAAGTAAACTCCACAAAGAATGGGCCCCGAATATTGCGGTTTGTGGACTTCTTTTGTGCAGCTACAAAACAACTAAAAACAAAAACTACCCTTTGAACTATATGCATGCCATGAACCCACGTTGAAACTGAATTCACCAAGATATCCTGCACATGAATAAGAGCCAATTGGACTTGGAAACGACCACGAATTCGAGCTTTCAAGAAATCCCGTTTTCACATGCTTTAATTCGGCTCAGGTTTCGTATTTCAGGCTAAAAAATGGAGACATATATCAAGAATATACTCACTTATATTAAATGGAAGAGCTGTTAGGATTATATCTCAAAATGTGTGTACTACCACAAATTATGGAACTTGTCGCAATATTTTGCCAATTATTCACTGAAAAGTTCTAAGTATGTCCAACACTTATTACATAGTTGATGGTGTTCCTCAGGACACGGGCTAATCCCTAATACTATTTATAAGCCTGCGCTTATCGTCTTCCCGGAGACAACACAGGAAAGCTTTGCTCGTTCCAGAAAAAGTTAGCCGGATCGGACGCGGTCTTCACTTCCACCAATCTCTTAAAATTGCTTTTGAAATATTTCAAACCCCAGACACTTGCTTGAGCATAAGTAGTATTGATGACGTAGTTCCTCCCCAAGTCAAGATCCCTATAATTCATATTAGCTGCTCTTGGAAATCGTGAAACATAAGGAGCCATATAATCATACAACTCTCTCATCCAATTAATTTTCTGATTGCTTTCCTCTTCACTGTCCCAAGTAACCATGTACTGAATTTGGTACATGTTCCCTCTCCGATGTGGGAAAGGAATCGCCGAGTCGGAGATCTGGCTCATTACCCCGCCATAAGGTGTTAAAATCAGGTAAGACGTCTCGTCTTCGATGAGCTTATTCCACAGACCTTGCAAAGCGGTTTGCGAAATAGGCTCCATCACGTAGTCGGATTTCGCCTTGAAAAAGGATCTGGACGATTGAGTCCGGTTGAGCAAGACTTCGGGAGATCCGTCTTGGGAGAATCCTGCAAAATAAAGGACGGATTGAATCCAACTCATCTCCGTGCAGCTTTCACGCGTCAAACCCAACTCGGGAAAGCTTTCTTGAATTGAAGGCAGGAGTTTTTCAATCTTGCCGAGGTACAAGCCCCCGAATGAGATGCTGATTGTTTTGTTCGCCAAATTCGAAGATGGAGTAACAACTCCTGTCACAGCATGGAGGAAGAGGTCTTCATGAAGCTTGTGTGCAACATTCTGCCACTTGTACAAAAGCATAGTTGCATCTTCTTCAATGGTCTTTCCCACTTCAAAGACAGTGACGGTTGGAGGGACAGGAACCAGCACAAATTTCCAGGCAAATATCACACCAAAGCTTGCTCCTCCACCTCCTCTAATAGCCCAAAAAAGATCTTCACCCATTGCTTTCCGATCCAAAACCTTTCCATTAACATCAACAATTTTGGCGTCGATCACGTTGTCGGCTGCTAGACCGTACCTTCGAAATATCGTGCCAAACCCACCCCCACTAACTTGTCCTCCAACTCCAACAGTAGGACAACTACCAGCTGGGAATCCCAAAACCTTGCTCTTTTGAGAAATTGCATAGTACAGTTCTCCTACTGTTGCTCCAGTCTCCACCCATGCACTCTCTTTCTCGACGTCCACCTCGACCGACCTCATGTTCCTGAGATCGATTATGATGAAGGGCATTTGGGATACGTAGGAGAGGCCCTCATAGTCATGGCCCCCACTTCGCACCCGCACATGCACGCCGACCTTCTGGGAGCATACTATGGCTGCTTGTATCTGAGATGGATTGACCGGGGTAACAATGAGTTGTGGGCTTGGTGAGGAAGTGTTCAAGAATCTGAGATTTTGAATGGAAGACTGCAAAAGAGAGATGTAAATTGGATCTTTTCTTGTTGAGATGGTTTTGGAAGTGGAGTTGGATTGAAATTAATGAAAGGAAAAGCATTGGAGAAAGGAGACTTGATCAAAGCTGGAAGCTACATAGCAAAATGAAAGGAAGATTATGGAAATTAATGGAAGATTAGCTGCCATTGAATCCCCCGTGTTCTACTTACATTTGCTCATGTAAAATAAAGAGAGGTTGGCATAATATATAAAGACAACCTGTTGGAAGATATGCACCAAATATGGAAGATACGCCAGATTATGGCTTCCATATTTGGTGGATATATACTCGAGATTGTAATTGATTATTTTGTATCAATCTAGGATTATATCTGATATACTTCCTTATTCATTAAACATTCTTTGTATTATTTAATTCCCTGTGTACATTGAATCAATCAATGAAGTGCACATAATATATTCTCTTCTATTCTCGACATTCTTTTTGCTTCTACTTTGGTTTCTAACATGGTATCATAGCGAGTGATCTTTTTCTTCTGACTTCCACACCCTTTGATTACTTTCCGGACATTTCTTACCTTTGTTGTTGTAGGAACACTAAACCTGCAAAAAAAAGGTTAGCACTCTAGTGTAGGAATCAATATCAAAGCACTTCAAAAATCAGAAAAAAAAAAAAAAAAAAAAAAAAAAAAAAAAAAACAACAACAACAACAACAACAATAACAACAATTTCTTCTTACCGTTTTCTTTCTTACCGACACCATGGCTAAGGAGGATTCATCAACTTCTAAAGGAAGAACCCTAGAGGAGTCAAACTATGCAGTAAGAACACGTCATGGACCAAGAGCAAAGAGTCCAGGCCCAGCCGAACCAAGGATAGCCCATCACGGGCTAGGCCACTTCGGGGCAACCGATTGCAACCTAGCATGTTTTAGGGCAATCCATCCAGTGGCTGCTTGTTCTAATGGCACCCGATCCATGGATCTATGGGCCCGCACGAACAAGCCCATGTCAATGGGTCAAGGCCTCGGAGAACTAGTTCAGCCTAGTGGAGGCCCACCAACCGTCTTTGGGGCAAGCCCAACCACTAGGCCAAATTCAATGAATGTGGGCTATTTGTCCTTTCCGGGTATTTTGGGTCCGGGACTAAATCCCTACCCGGTTTCCTACCATACCTGTTTGTCACTGCCAGCAGTCAACCGGAGCTTGGTGATCCGCTCTACACAGCAACGAGTGATGGACTGGAGCTACAACTCATCACCCAACAACTGTCAGGCCCCAACAATTATTCCAGCTGGTCATTGTAGTTCTGGTGAGCATTGGTCACGAAGGACAAAGAGGTTTTCATTGACAAAACGTTTCCCATTCCGTTGGACAAGCAAATGGTGCGGCTATGGAGGAAATGCAATCAATTAGTCCAAACCTAGATCGGAAATTGCATCACCACCGAATTCGCGGCTAGGCTACCTCCAACGGAAGATTCGAGAAAAATGTGGGAAAATATGAAAGAAATGTATGGAAAATTAGACAAGGTGAAAATTTTCTCTTTGACCCAACAACTCTCGGATTTAAAGCAAGGAAATATGAGCATCACTGCGATCTATAACAAACTCTCAACTTTATGGAACGAATTAGAGGCAGTCGAGCAGAAATTAGAAGGGCTAGATTTGACCTTGCAACAGTATTGCGCCATAAGAGAAAGAGAAAAAGTGACCAGATTCCTGTTGATCTTGAATGAGTCTTACCATTCCTTTCAATCTTAGATTTTAGACATGGAACCCATGCAGACGCTTGGCCGGATTTACCAGCTCGCCGTCCAAGTGGAGAGCCAACGTCTTGTTGCCTCCGATTTGCACAAGGCTGGTGATGGGATGGCGCTCACAACTCACACAAATCACCCACAGGGAGGAGCTACAACCAGAGAACAAGAAGGAAAGTGGTCACAAGTTTGGTTTGCAAGAGCAAACCCTAGATCTTTCAAGAAGGGAACGGACAGCTAGGATCTGATGATGCGATCCGACGGTTCATGAAGGCTCAATCCATCCGCCAGATTTGATGGTCCACGGGGAATCTCTTCAGCAGGATTGGACAACTCACAACGCTCCTTTTCCACTCATGGATCCAACAGCCCAAATGACACTTCATTTTTTAAACCATCTAACAGGCCACCTTTTGTCATGTCATCAAAGCATAATGGTCATTCTACTACTTTCCCTTACCCTCAGGCTGCGTTTGGTCGACCGGATAAAAACCAGGATAGAATATGTTTTATCATATCCCGTGTTTGGTAGCTGTCTAGGATAGGATAAGATCTGATATAGAAGGGATATAGACTGGATAAAAAAAATCCGAGGGGGGTGGGATAAGGTCGGATAGGATTTCTCCTATCCGAAACATAAAACCCTACGCTTTTTTTTCTTTCTCTGTCGTTCACCCATAGACGGCTCTCTATTTCCAAAGTATCGACGTTGAAACCTTCTCCTCAATAGCTCTCTGATTCTCATCAAAATTTTACAAAAGCGTCGAATTTTCAAAGGTAAATAATCATTCTCTCTCCCTTTCCTCGCCCAACCAGCAACAGATGCTTCTTTGAGGGCTAGTTTTTCCATGTGCAAAGCAGAGGAGGCCACAGCCTTCTTTGCAAACCCAAGGATCATCGTCCCTCGGTCGTCTCGAGCGACTCCAGCAACCGATCCCTCCGACGAATCAGCTAGCCAGGACCAGGAGCCATCGATTTTCATCTTCACGAAGCCCTTTCCCAATAGCAGTGACCACGAACATGGTACGATTCTCTTCTAACTTATTCTGGATTTTCTGAAGTGTTTGGTTTGATGAAATCCTTGCTCATAATGACTTAAATACCCTTTTGTATTTTGTGGCATTCCTTCTCGTGTAATTGGACCAAAGTCTCCCCGATCAGCTTCTTAACAAGAATAGACAAGTGGATTTATGAGCTTCCCATATTAGCTTTCGGAAACTGAATAAGTTAGATAAGAGGCTTGCTAAATGTTGATTATGAAGATGAAAATGCCGTGTGTTGTAGAAGAAAGGTGAAACATCAGAGTAGCTTTTAATCTTCTAATTGGGCAAACTCCTCTTGTTTCTTCTTTCTCGGTGAACATCAAATTGGATGGGTGTTGTGGGCCAAAGGGGAAGAGTGTACAAGCTATGGGTAGTTTTTTTTTTTTTTATGGATCTGGATTTGATAGTTTGAATGTGCATGTAATGCAAATTATTCTAAAAGTATGTACAATTTATGGGTGGTTTTTTTATGAATTTGGATTGGAATTTCGAATGGGCGTGTGCTACAAATTATTCTAAAAGTTGGCTTATTTTTCTTCATTCTAGCATTGATCGAAAAGTTTGCTCCTTACTCTTAGCTTGTGATAGATTCAATGTTTATCCAACCTTTGGTGTGAAAGAATGAAACCTTTTATTTTTTTCTTTTTTCTTTTTTTTTGTGGTGGGGGTGGAAAGAGGGGGAGCTAGAGATTTGAGATAAGGAAAACAGAAAAGCTAAATATAACTCCTTTTGTAATAAAAGTTTGTGTGATGTGGGAAAACGATTGACAAAGATAAGCACGCCATGGATGCGGGAAAATCCCTTTCTATTCCCCTGCACGAGGAGAATTTATTGCCATCTTGAAGGTTTACTATTCACAGTTAGTTCAATACATTGCTTCTATAGCCCTTCACTAAAAGATTGATTCTCAATGAGATTGATCTCTAATGCACTAGGGTCTTTTTATTACACTAGGAATCAATTTGGCATATATCTAAAAGTTTCTTCGGTTATAATTCTTGCACACTCCTTTTGTTTGGGACCTTTTCATGCAGCATGTGCTGGAGTTCCATTATAAATTTATTTAGGAATAGATATATAAAGGGATATGGAGAGTGGTTGGGGTTTTGGTTTACAGGTTCAATTTTGGTTGAAAGGCTTCATCTTTGCTGTCACGGGATTTTGGTTTACGGGTTCAATTGGTGTCGAAGTAGTGTAAGTTAAGGCTAGGCATCCTCTGTTGTGTGATGTGGAGACCAATGCTAGTTTGATTGATGCTGTGTGGTGTGAGTTTGGTTTTCAACACAAATTGTTACCTATGTATATGTAGTCAGTTCCTATTTTTAATGGGTCGTGATCCGTTGGGACCATATTGTATGTAGGCAATAGGATTATTATTTGTTTACTACCAAAGAGATATCTGGATCTGAGCCAATTTCATAGGCAGATGGGAGCATCTCATTTTACTTACTTTGTTTATATATTTTTTCTATTATCTAATCTATTAATTTGTACTTGTCTAATGTTTTTTTTTTTTTTTGTTCTCATTAGAAATGGATCACAATGATAGAGAGGAAATTTTCACCATTCTTATATTAGAGGAAATGAGCCTCCAAATGTTGCTTTTGTGTATGATGTATATGCTAGTAGTGTCCCTTTGCTACTTTTGAAAGGCACTATCGCAAGCATATATTGAAGGATCGGACATTTATTAGAATCCAAGCTCGGTTAGATCACCTTGACCGCCTCATTAAGAGCAATGACTTGAATTGTGTGGAACAACTTAGGATGGATAAACGTACATTTACTCTACTATGCGAGTTGGCACGGACAATTGGTGGGTTAAAAGAAGATGGACTTGTAACTATAGAAGAACAAATGGCCATGTTTCCACATCTAATTGTCCATCACGTGAAAAATCGAGTCATCAAGTTCAGATTTATGAGGTCTGGAGAGACAATAAGTAGGTATTTTAACTTAGTTTTAAATGCGGTGATAAGAATGTGTAGTGTGCTTCTTGTCTCACCTAAACCAGTTCTAGAGGAATGTGCCAACGAGAGATGGAAGTGGTTTAAGGTATGTTTGTTATGCTCTTTCATGGACTAATTTAATACTTTAAAGAGAATGTTATTTTATTAATTTTATGTTTCTAGGGTTGCTTTGGAGCATTAGATGGCACATTTATAAGGGTACGTGTTCTAGAGGTTGATAAACCGAGGTACCAAAATAGAAAGGGTAAGATTGCGTCCAATGTATTAGGAGTTTGCTCACGTGACATGAGATTCATTTATATTTTACCTAGATGGGAAGGCTCAACAGCGGATTCTAGAGTGCTTTGAGAAGATAAGCCTTTATCAATATATTGCATCTATGTATTGTAGGTTTTAAAGGTTCTAAGACAATTAACAATATCAGCATTTGTTATTAGGTAATTATTATCTTGTAGATGCTGGATACACAAATGGGGAGGGCTTTCTTGCTCCTTATAGAGGTACTCGATACCATCTATCTGAGTGGATAGAAGGTCATACACCAAATTCACCCGAGGAGTACTTCAACTTGAAGCATTCTCAAGCTAGAAATGTCATAGAAAGATGATTTGGTCTACTTAAGTTACGGTGGGCTATTCTTAGGAGTCCATCTTTTTATCCAATTAGAACGCAAGGTTGAATAATCATAGCTTGTTGCCTTCTACACAACTTGATCAGAAGAGAAATGGCTATTGATCCAATCGAGGCATAGTTAGATGAAGTTGCTACCACTATTGAAGATGTGGAAACAATTGATGTTGTCGAGCCGTCAGATCATTGGGCATCATGGAGGCAAAATTTGGCAATACAAATGTTTAATGAGTGGAATGCAAGTCGAGGACACAAAGGAGTTGTATGATTTTATATTATTTTAAAAAAATCATTTGTTTTCCATTGTTGCAAGACTTGCGTTATAAATTGTTTTTTTTTTTCCATTTCTATTAGACATGTGTAATATGGTGCTGGTTTGTCATTATTGAGACATATATTTCCTATATAATGTTTGAATTATGACTTTATCATTTTAAATTCGAAGTACTATGCTGTCTTTATCATAAAATTTTCAAAGATCGTTCATTAACGTGATTAATTGTCATTCCATCCTCGTGACAACTAGAAAAAAAAAAGCGAATAAACTTTGGACTTTATACTTTGTTCTAATTGGTCATTTGTTTGATTTGGTATTGGACCTATAACAAAATGGAAAAAAATGAAAAATTAGTAAGAGAGAAAAAAGAATTTATGTTTCAAAGTGAATATATTGAAATTGAGGTTATTCTAAAAATGTTTGATGTTGAAGGGGTATCCTAAAGATTATTTCAAAGGAACGGAAAAGATTATTACAATGCGTAATCATGAAATTCAATGAGAATTTGTTGATTTGAAAAAGATATATTGTTTTGGATGATTTTTTGAATATTAAACCTACAAATTTGTACTTGCCTAATGCTATTGTTTTTAAAATATCCGAATTTAAATCCATAGTTCACCAAACGATAAATTGGATACGATATGAGGATATCCGATTTTAAATCCATAATTCACCAAATAGTAGATTAGATAGGATATGAGGATATATGACTTTAAATCCGTAGTTCAGCAAACAGTTGATGGGATATGAAGAAATCCATGGATTTCTTATCCTATCCTACCCAATCTTATCCCGTTTAGAAATCCGGACGACCAAATGTAGCCTCAATGTTCAATCTGTCCCCTGGCAAAGCAAGCTTGTATACCTTTTGACAATAGCAAATCTCTTGCAAAAGGTCTATTTTCCTTAATCTATGCTAATGTTTGGGGGCCCTATCACACACCCAATCGTGATGGTTCTCGTTTCTTCCTAACATTTATGGATGATTTTTCTCGTGCCACATGGGTATTTCTCATGCAATCAAAAATTCAAGTTCTTTCTCATCTGAGAACTTTTTTCTCCCTCTCCAAAAATCAATTTGGAAAATCAATCCAACGTATTCGTACTAACAATGGAAGGGAATTCTTCAATAGTGAATGTGCATATTTTCTCTCTTCAAACAGAATTTTGCATGAGAGTTCTTGCATTTACACCCCATAGCAAAATGGAATTGTCAAGCGTAAACACCGTCATCTCTTAGAAGTAGCCCGTGCTCTTAAATTTCAAGCTTCCATTCCTGACACTTTTTGGGGAGATTGTGTGATCACAGCAGCTTACTTGATCAATCAAATGCCAAGTCGTGTTCTCAACAAGAAGACACCTTTTCAGATGCTCTATGGAAAGAAACCAGAACTTCAGTATTTTGTGTTTTGGTGATATTCAAATTTTTTATATCACACAAAATAGTAGAGGTTTGCTTTTAGAAGATGGAAAAAAGCTATCAAAAACCCCAAACTATATCCATTAAAACACATTTATCCTAAACTTTTTTTATGATATCAAAAGCCTTAAATTATGCTTATTATAACATGTTTGTTTAAAATTTTTCTTGTGATATAAAAAACTCAAATTTGTATTCATGTGACACATTTACTTTCCGTCAAACGATTTTTCAGCAAAAGCAATTATTTTTATTTCACTTTATTCACGTGGGCACCATGTTAACACCATTTGCTATCCGGAGTTTTTAACGACGCTTGTTAATGGAACTTTGGTGAGGGATGAATATATCACACAGATACAAGTTTAAAATTTTTAGTGTCATCAGAAAAAAATTCAATAAGTATATCATAATGGGCATAATTTGAGATTTTTGGTGGTTTTCACCTTTAAAAAAATTTGTTACACATGCTGATTTGATTTGGCATGTCTGTAGTTATTCTTAAAAGTAGTACGTAGATTCACAATAGTCATGCGAGTCAACAGTTTTTGAAGAAGCAAATACTAATGCATATTATTTGCTTATCGCGGCAACATATTTTACGATGGCTAATTTTTTAAAGCTCCCCCTCGTTATTTATGTTAGCAGTCCATTGATTTTCATCGACTAATTATGCTAAACAATATCTTTCTTGAGAAATTGATCAAAAAAAAGAAGATAATGTAACAAGGAGGAATCATTCAGTAAAATAGGGGGTCTATTATGTCGATACAAAGAAATTGCCTCATTGTTAGGAGCATTAAGTTTACAAGTTCTTACTCCAATCAAGAGGCATATTGCCCCGTAAAATTCGAGCGTACGCCTAAGTTAAAGAGAACACACTAATAGATGGAAGAACTATAGAAAATGTTATATAGTCCTCTATAAGGACAAATCTTTGAGAGCTCATTCTCTGATTCAGTACCTCAACTATATTAATTTTCAAGTATTTTCTACTTGGTGTAGCGAATTTACCTATTGACATAGTTAATTAATTGAAAATTATTATATATATAACTACTATTCGGACGTGACAAGCGTTTTCTAACGAACATGATACCAAATAAACATTTATTATCTGTCATTTACCCAAAAATAGCCCAGTTAATAATGTAAGAATGCTAATTTAGTACTAAACTTTTCAATTTTGTTAATTTAATTTTTAACTTTTATGTGAAATCCTAATGTAGTCTTTCCAACCAATTTTAACCAAAAATCAGTTACATCAGTCTATTCTTAGTCGGTCATCTTATGTGGCACTCCATCACTTTAGCAATTTCCAACGAAAATAGTTTAAAAAGACTACAATAGAATTTTACACAAAAGTATAGAACTATATAGGCAAATTTGAGAAATTTAAGACGAAATTATCATCCTAATTGATTCCACAATTTCCTCATGAACAAGTTAATGAATTCTATTATTGATAAAAGAAAACAAAAATGAACTAATCCAAACGGCAACTTAGCCTTCACAAATTTCTTTGAATTTTTCAATAAATGAAAATAGAAACAAATGAATTCTAATAGCACATAAGGCTCTGTTTGTTTTACGGAAACGACTATTTTGGAAAATATCTTCTTCAAAATGATTGCTTATATTGCTTAAAATAATTAGTCAAAGAGATATATTCACACTATCAACAACAATTTATGTATGAATATTTTCATGGAAGATGAAAACATTTTTTTCATTTATTTTTCGCAAGCAAAACAAGCTACCATTTTTCAGAGAATATTTTCTAAATTATTCGTTTTTCGCGAAACAACAAAACCATTGGTCTTCACATATTTTTGTTCAAATTCTTCATGTTAACTTTTGATTTACATCGCTCAAAAGTTGTGGCGATACTTGTCAGAATTTTTTTGTCAAACACCCATTTTTTTTCTTCTTCTTCTTTTTTTCGAAGTCGGACAAGCATTAATAGTCTAATTTAAAACATTTTTGTTCAAATTCTTCACGTTATATCTATAACCTCTTATATATACCTTCTCTCGAAAAGTAAAGCAATTGGTTAGTCCCCATAGATCTCCGAACATTAAGAAGCCCGTTCAAGCTTCCAAGTTTTACTAGTAACTGGGACCTTTTGTTCTTCAGGCAAATATTCGATTTCATAGAGAGAATCCACTTTTAAAAATCCTTTTATTTCACCGCTCCCCTCTCCAACCAGTCGAGTTACTTGCGTACCTTTCAGTCTTCAAACCTCTCCTCCAAGAAAATGCTTGAGCTCCCCAAGTTCCTTTATTTGGAAGCGTACTGATAGATTTTCCTTTGTTCGTCGAATTTCCTGTTCGTCATCTCCAGTGATGATAAGATCATCCACGTGCACATAAAGTCTAAGTTAGCACATTTTGTTCAAATTCTTCACGTTAACTTTTGATTTACATCGCTCGAAAGTCATGGCGAGACTTGTCTGCATGTTTTGGTCAAACGCCCTTTTTTTTTCCGAAGTCAAACGTCCGTTGAAAGTCCAACTTAGCAGCCTCGTTTCCTGGCTCTCTTCCCTTGTTCCGGAAGACAAGGACGTTTGACTTATGGATCGTATCTTCAATGGATATCGAAGAAGAAAATGGGTCGAATCGGACATCAGCTTTGTAAACAGTTCATACCCAGACCATTTGAAGCTAATTTACAATCGACTGTAATACCACACTCCGGCATAGATCTCACCCACCAAATTATCCCGGACTTCATATCGCACGGCCCGATCCTGTCCTCAGGACATGACCACGAGCAACCAAAGTCTCGCTTACAAGCACCAACAACTCTTTTTGAGGACCAGGGTTCATTTGATTGAAATAATGTCCCACTATCACTTAACGACGTGTCTTAAATACAATCTATA
Source organism: Eucalyptus sideroxylon (assembly GCA_014182405.2). Classification (NCBI taxonomy): domain Eukaryota; kingdom Viridiplantae; phylum Streptophyta; class Magnoliopsida; order Myrtales; family Myrtaceae; genus Eucalyptus; species Eucalyptus sideroxylon. The sequence goes on from CM024552.2 coordinate 59,073,974, forward strand.
ATCACGTGGTATCCCTCCACCCATAACTTAAGTTTTTACATGTCAAATGCTTATTACTAGGCAAAATTACCAAATTCTGAAGGGAATTGATAGAAACTGTGGTAAGTAAATAAATACCATGTGAATATAAAGAGTATCCAGGACATACTTGTTAAGTAATGTACAACAATACTTCAATAAATAGCTTACAAAAACTTTGCTGTTGATAAGCTTTTCCTCGGAAAATGTTGATGCACCACTGTAATTTTTCTTCCTTTTTTGTTTTAATGATCTTGAGGAGAACCGGCGCCGGGTAGGTTGCCTTGCTTCATTCGTCAAGGACTTCACCGCTGACAAAGAAGTTGTTCCAGGATTCTTTTGGGTTTTAGTGGTCCTGGGCATATGGAGCAAAGCCTACAAGAACCTGATATGTTCTCGAAGAAAAAGGGTACTTTCGTGATTCTATTTTCAAACCAAGAAATTAGATCACGGCTCTTGGAATTTCATCATTGACATGCCTTCACGAGATACTTCCATAAACGTCCCCGATAGGGATATCTAACGGGACGATTTGACATCTCCACTAAAGACATTTCTCTACCACTCCCCATCGTCGCGGTGAAATTGACATATATTCCAACACCAATCCATAAAAGAATATAATTATAGTCCCAACGACGTGAATGAATAACAACTGACGGTACGATAGAGCTAAGAAAGATCCCAAATGTATTCAAATGTAAATATAACCAACAGTTAGATTTTAAAGTTATCAAATATAACATTTGGTCCACAGCATTAACATTTTACTACATAATGACATCAACCAAAGGAAATCTAGTGTAAGCAATAGCGTTGATAGAACTGAAATGACACATCAGACAGACACAAAGCACCAAGACTGCACTATTTTCTTATTCACCACTGACTTTTTCTTCCAAATAGTTAAACGGTGTCGTTAGGAGTTTGACTAGCCGAATCAAACTGTATAAACCAGAGACAATAGTTTGACGTGAATGGGGGCAACAGATGATTATCAAGAAGATAATTATGGATCAATTACAGGAAATATGTAACTTTACTTAGAAATTTAACCTATACCTATAAGTCCAGCGAGCATCCTCGCATCCCATTCAGGTGTTGTGTTACAGAATGACGTGCATTCAATTGACCTTTCACAGCAGAGCTCACTTGATGGTTTCTCTCATTCTTCTCCAACTTTCTCTCATTCTCCTCTGACTTCTCTCAGATGTGGCGCTCTTCATCATCATTTCTAGATCATCTATACATTTGTGATGTTGAGAGTCATGTATAAGTGACACCAAGCCCATAATCTGCCACTCTTCCATCAACAATTTGCAGACGATACTAATTGACAGAAGATTAAATCCAAGGAGTCCCTCGATTGAAGTTGTTTTTATACTAAAGCAGCTGCTTTATTCTAAACATATTGTAAGCCATTCTGAAAATATGAAATCCAAAGGCTAGACAAATGTCAAAGTTACAGACATCAAAGAGAACACCAGACAAGCAATTATTTTATCCACACACATGGACTGGTTGGCATTGCCATAAACTGCACTGATCTTACAAATCAGTTCAAACCAGTCAAAAACAGGACTGGTCTATAGATCGATCCAGGTTTGTGGACTGATCTCCATGATTAATCCACTGCAGACCAGTCCATGTTCTAGATAAAAAGTAACTTTTCTGTTTGTTCTCTTTAATATATGTATCTTCATCATTTTTCTAGCTTTCAAATTCTATCAGGGCTTATAATATTTAATCAATAAAGCAACTGTTTTTATACAAGAATGAATTCAATCTGCTCTCCTTGGGTTCTTCTTCCATCCAAAATAGTTTCTACAGGGACTAGATCAAAGAACATCGGTATGGACTTGGTGTTGTTTCAGTATGACTCTCAATGTCACAAAGGTACAGGCAATCTAGAAACGATGATGAAGTGTGCCACACCCAAGAGAAGTTAGAAGACAATGAAAGAAAGGTGGAGGAGAACGAGAGAATTCATCAAGCAGCATTATCCTCTCTACAAGCAAAGCTTGATATGGAGATGTCTGCTGTAAAAGGTCAACTGGATGCACTTCACTCCATGATATGACAATGTCTAAATGGGATGAGAGGATGCTCATTGAACTCAGAGATATAGGTTGAATATCTGAATAAGGCTTTGTGTTATTGGCTGTAACATCTTGGACTTTGAACATCACATGAGTTTGTCCACATATATATCCTTAAATCAATTCATAATTGTGTCTTGTTTATTATTGGTTGCCCCCAACTGACCTTACAATCCAAGTTTTGAAAAATATTATTGGTTTATTCTGTATCTTTAACCAAATTAGATGCATAATCTCTCTTTCCTTTTATTTCTTAGTATCTTCCCTAGGTAAACTCACAACAATCGATTGATAATGATTGATAACAGAATCCTTTCTCCCTCTTTTCTATACGAAAACCATACTGAGCAATATTTGGCCACAAACCTCAAACCCTCCTTTGTCCTCCTGGCATATCAATATTGCAGAGTTTCTCCACAGGCAGCAATCAACACGTGCTATTAAGTAACATTCTGCCACGGACTTCAATTCCTCCTGGTCCTCCTGGGAAACCAATCTACTGGAGTTCCCCCACCAAAAGCAATCAATGATAGCAGCTAAGTCGAGCAGCAGATGTATCCTACATCCAACACAATCAGTCACTTAAGAATTTATGGTAAAAGCAAACCAGAAGTCCTAAACCTTTTATGCAGAATGCAATCAAGTCTTAAAATTTTCAATTGATTTACTTTTATGCAGAATGCAATCAAGTCTTAAACTTTTCAATTGGTTTAATTAAGTCCCAAAGATCTTTTTCAAAAGGTACAATCCAGTCGTTTTCAATATACAGTACCTAAAATTGCAATACGTGACTTTCTTATTTGGCAGGGGACAGAAAGTAGTATGCTACTTTTTTTATTTCGCAGACACTTGCAAAATTACCTGTGTTTTGGCAAATTACGTGTGTCATCCAGTAGCAATAAGTTTGACATTACATGAAAGAAGACATGATTACCTCTTCCTTGCAAGTGTCGGTAGCCAACTAATCAATTCCAACTGACACCACAAGATGGAGCATTATCGTTTTTCTCCTTCCTTTCAAAGAGGAAGCTGAGCAAATCTAACTTCCCTCAAGAAGAAGTTGGCCCTCATTTCTAGGAAAAGATGGTCATGAGATAGAGGAAGAACATAACCAATAAAGTCATTTTTCCAGTTGTCTCTGTTGACCCTGAATACTGAGTCATGGCCGAGGAGGATCCTGCAGGAAAATTGAATGAGTGAACCACTGAAAAATCTTCATATTGGTGTGTTTGTTCATGATTAAAGCAGAACGGTATAGCAACTATTGAAGTAATGCAGTCAAGAACCAAAAAGATTCAATGGCAAAAGACAAAAATTTCAAACATTATGCACGTTCAGCATAATTCTGGTTAAAGCAAAAGTGAGAATGCTCAAACAGACAAGTTAAAATTTAAAAAAAGTTCTGAAAATTAGCTGTTGTTTCATTTGGATCATTTATTTGTGAACAAGCAAGACAAAGAACTTTAGAATTAGCCATTGGCAATGAATCATGGACAAGCCTGTCTACTCACATAAAACTTCCCATCATACGATAAAATCAACTCACATAGTAGAAAATAAATGCATGTAATGTACCTCTAGAGCACAAGCAATTACCACTAAACTCGCACCAGTAATCCAACCAAACTCATTAGTTTAAGTTCCAAATTAAATCTTTTAATTGGAAGAACGGGAATAAATCACAAAATAATTGTAATCAATGTACCTCTTACGGGCAAGCAATTTCAAAAGTACCACTAACCAAACAAACTCATTAGTTTAACTGTAAACTCATGTTCAGGACCTTACTTGGAAGAACAGGAATACTTTGCTCATTCCTGAAGAAGTTCTGTGGATCAACTGCTGTCTTAACTTTCACCAATCTCTTGAAGTTTTCAGAAAAGTACTTCACCCCGTACACACTGCCTTCCTTGTAGCTATTTTCACCATTATCAGTTATCCCGATATCAAGGTCCCTATAGTTCAAAAAAGCCCTTCGTGGCTTTTTCGACACATACGGAGTCATAAAATCATAAAGCTCTCTTATTTTAGCCAGATAACTTTGCTCTGCTTTGATTCCATCTTCACTCCAACTGATTGAGTACTGTATTTTAAACAGATTCCCAGCTCGATGAGGAAATGGAGCGTCTGACATAGGGATTTCGCCCATTTTTCCTCCATATGGATTGAACACGAATCCAACCTTTCCCAATTCAATCATCTTATCCCAAAGCAACTCCAATTCCTCCCTCGACATCGGTTGCTGCACATAATCTGATTTCCTCTTCAAGAAATTCACCGACTTAGGCATTCTGTCGAGCAGAGCTTTCACGGCCACACCACTATCGAAGTCCCCCCACCAGAGAGCCGACTCAATCCAGCTCATCTCTGCACAATCCTCTTTCTTCAAACCCAACTCCGGAAACTCCTCATTAACCAGTGAAACCAGCCTATCCGCATTTCCAAGAAACAGAGCCAAAACAGAGGCATTAACTGTTTTAGCTCCTTTTTGTATCTTGGAACTAACAGGCTGAAGCAAGAGCCTCATGAACAAATCATTATCAGTCCTTGGCGCAACGTTCTGCCACTGATAGACGAGCTCAGTCGCGTTTTCCTCAATCGTCTTCGCCACTCTAAAAACAGTAACCACGTTCGGAACAGGGACAAGCTTCACTCTATATCCCAATATCACTCCGAAACTCGCCCCACCTCCGCCTCTAATAGCCCAAAACAAATCCTCGCCCATCGAGCTCCTATCAAGAACTCTACCCTCGACATCCACAATCTGCGCGTCGACCACGTTATCGCTCGCCAACCCATATTTCCGCAACATGTTCCCATATCCACCACCGCTCAAATGCCCACCGACGCCGACGGTCGGGCAAACCCCAGCATTAAACCCATAAAGCCCACTCTTTTCCCAAATCCTATAGTACAATTCCCCAACAGTCGCTCCGCTTCCGACCCAAGCGGTCTCTTGTTCGACATCCACATCGACGGACCGAAAATTAAACATGTCGAGAATCAAGAAAGGGGCGCGGGAGACGTAGGAGGTACCTTCGAAGTCGTGCCCGCCGCTCCGGATACGGAGCTCCGTGCCGGTCCTCCTGGCGCAGAGGACGGCGGACTGGACGTGGGATGGCTGGGAGGGAGTGAGGATGAGCAGGGGCTTCGGGGTCGAGGAGGTGCCGAAGCGGCGGTTGCGGATGAGGGACCCGAGGAGGGTCGGGAACGACGAGTTGGTCGGGGCGTGGAGGATTTGGGAGGGTTCTTGCTGCTGCTGCTGCTGCTGCTGCTGGAGCACCTGCGTGTGGTTGAGCAGGCATTGGAGGAAGGTGTCGTAGAGCGAAGCAGAGGAGGAGGGTGAAGACGAGACGAGGACGAACAGGAGGAGGAGAAGCAGGGGAGAGACAGGGGTCGATGGCGGCGGTGGCGTCGTCATGGCTAGCTGCTGCTGGTATGCTGGGTTGAGTCCCGCTCGGCGATACAGTGTCAGTTGTCGGTCGTGGCAGGAGAGGTGTCGGTGGCGTCACGGACGCTCCTGTCCTTCGATCGATCCACGGTCGCGCCGGCAAGACGACATCCTCATCCGGGTTTTTCGAATGGAGGGAAATGTCACTGTCGAGATATTGAAAAATCAAATTAATCGAATTGCCTACACGGTCAGCATGTCCGTACAGAGGTCTATGCTGGTTTACAGAATCTTTGGCAACTGAACAGAGTTCCTTTGGGGAGGAGAATCTTGCTTTAGTTGTCCAAGAAGAAAGGCATTTATTCACGGATACTGCTCATGTGACGGTCCCTTGCTTTTTAAAGAATGACGGTGCCTTCCGCACCACCAATTTACCTTGAGCCAACTGGCTAACGAGTTTAATTGGTTCCCAAGCGTCAGGGCAGAAGATAGAAAAAAAAAGGAACACACATCACCCAGCTTAATAAGGCATTCTACGATTCTTATCTTCTCACTTTGAAACGCTTTGTTTCATCAAATATTGGACATTGCTAGAAAGTATTATTTTAAAGAAATTATTTTAAGAAAGAAAATTTAAATTTTCCCGTGTCTTCAACCTTCGTCGACACCTCTAGATTTCGGAACTTTGGACCTTAGTATCAGGCTTGAAATCTCACCCATGGCCAGCGAGGTTCAAGACACCCTCACCCTAACCAGATGAAGCTTAGCCGGTGACCTTAGTGCTAGGCTTGAAATCTCGATGCTGAGAATTTACATGATTGCTCAGTTTACCAAGTTTCCTTACGAAATTTAGAATCTCATGTGATGCGATATTTCTTGTTGGCAATTCCCATTGAGCTCTATGTCTTAAACTTTTTATTTAGAAAAGGTTGGCCACAATGACAATAAGGAAAAAGAAACGGAAGAATAACGATCACAACTTAGATATTTACAAATACGAGATGATTTATTTATTCCGATTCAGTGTTATAAATTAACTCAATTACTTTGTTTGACTATCAATCTTCCAATTAAATTTAAATCTACATTATGAGAAATTGTAAAATTAACATGATCGAAAGCTATATTTGATTTTTTTTTTTTGGTGTGTATAAAACTAATTTATTGTGATTTTATACCTGTTGACCACAAAAAAGAACTATACAACAAATTTCTTAGTTATTTTTCTTTCTAAGCTCATAATTCTCAGACCATTTTAGAAATTACTCTGATAATTTTTTTTTAATCTCATTATATAAGTTAATGGACTCTATAACACATGTAAAGCGGATGCATATTTGATATGTCCTAATATCACAATCATTTTCATCGATTACTACTATTTATGAATGAATAACTTATCTCTACGTTTGAGAGAACACAACTATTATGATTAAACTATTGCCAGGCAAATTCCTTCTTTCAAATCATGTTAGAAGTTATCAGTTTAATCGTCTTTATTTCAAGATGAAATAAATATATTGACAAGTTACAATTGAAATTCTATGTAAAATACCTCTTATTTTTGTTCGAGAAAATTAGGAGAGATTGGTACCATCTTTAAGAAAGAAATATTAATTTGAATTTAATGTGTAAGTAAAACAACCTTTGTTGATGTGTAGATACACTTAAAAAAAGAAGTGAAAGTCCACAATCTGCTATGAAGCATAATTAGTTTCCGTTTTCAGTAAAATGCCGGTTGCCCTTTCCATCTAAAGAGAAATGTGTGGCTGCCTTTGCACCAGTACCAGATTAAATAACCGTACAATTATACTAGCAACGTCCTTTGTTCACCTTCAAATAGGCTAAATAATAAAGTACTATGGCTCCCCAGGTCGCTCTTCACCTGCACTCGATTAAATTTCCTCCACGAGCAAAGAGGATAAGGCCTATCCAGTCTCCAGGTTGCTCACCAAGATAATGCAGCCATGCTTAAGTAAAATGAATGAAGTCTTGAAACCTATTGCAATTGTCCCCTTCGAACATTGACTCTAGTCATTTCTCAAACGAAACTCCAACCACATGCTTGTTACATGGTTAATTAGTTCCTTTCATTGAAGGCAGCCCCGTCCAATAATTAAATTGAATCGCAATTTGTCCCTCACTTTTTGGCCCTTGTCGTAAGTTGCCCCCTCACCTTCTAATATTTGCAATTCCCCACTATAGTCTTGAAACCAATTGCAATATCCCCTTAGTGTTAACTCTGGCCAATTTTAATAATTCTCTAATCTAGCTCGTAATATAAAAATAATCGGTCAAATAACCAGAGTTTATATTTCGTTTCAATTATGACCCTCGAACTTCTCTGGACTTGAAAAGTAATCATGTAATCAACCAAAAATTGTATATCATCTTCAAGGAATGACCGCTTAAGGCTTGCAATATATAGGGTAAGACATGAAGCAAATGAAGAAATGCAGAGAAAAATCGTAATATTACAAGATAAAATACTATATACACTATCTATTAGTAACAAACCTAACATATTTTCTCCGTGAGTTTCACCGGTTAAAAAAAAGATATGGTGCTTTGATACTAACACCACTTTATAAGAAATTTAATTTAAGTATCAAATGCTGATGCGGTGTGACCAAATCATTCTAATTACGTAACTTGTGAGAATTCTTGTGTAAGCAAATTATTTCTAAATCAGTAGAAATGATCTTAAAATTTTTATTACTAAAAACAACTAGAAAAAAAATATTTAAATAAGGAAAAAAAAAAAAAAAAAGACACGCGTGAGAGAGTGAGAGAGAGAGAGAGAGATGAGAGGAGCGGGCCAGCATGTGGTGGCCCCACCGCTGGTAGAGACTACACTAAGACCACACACATGTATCGAGCAACGGCTGGACAACTCGCTTATGTAGCCTAGGTCGATGTCGGAGAGATTAGATCAAAAAAATTGGTCGAGATTAGCGTCAATGTGGTTCTGAAACTCATTAAAATATTCTACGGAGAAAGTGGAAAACCATTGAAAAATTAGGGGTTTACTCGCCAAAACTTGGGGGAAAAAATTTAATTTGCTGTCTATTGATGGGTGGATTAGCTCTCCATATGAGAGCAAAATAATCACGTGAAAAGCACATGTTCGGAGCTCCAAAATTCTAAATTGATTGTACTCAATGCCAGAGTGACATTGCAACTATTTCCAAGATTTCAAGAGAATACTACTAGTAAAAATACCATAGGTTAAAACTTTTTGAACAATTTTCCCTCGTTATATTGAGAAATCATTTCCTCATTCCAAAATAAAGTATGTTTGGTTCTTGTTTTCATAAAAGCGAAAATGTTCAATCAAAGTCTACTCAACTTTTTTATCCTCCTAACATTTTTGTTTGTCTATTGTTTCATTTTAATAAGTTATTGTAATAGCTAACTATGAATCCGCTCGCCACTGGTGACTGGACTAATTGGTTAATATTGTACTAGAAGTATAAAGTAGACCTATTAAAATGAGTTATAAACTCATCTCTTAACCTATTTTTGGTGGGCTAAGTTGTTATTATTCAATAAATGGATCATAAATGAGTTTAAAATAGTAAAATTTAAAATAATAATGGATTCACAACTTACTAGGCCTAACCCATCTCTATAATTCTTCACTCTTTCTTATACTCAGTTGATCCTGTCTTTTACTTAGAGAGAGAGAGAGAGAGAGAGAGTGAGAGCATTGTAAGTGGACAACCTTGCTTAGAAAATGGCGTCTGGATAGCAAGCAGGAGGTGGCATTTAACATGCTCACCATTGCCCAAGTGAGACCAGCCCTCACCAGCCATGGCTTGTAAGTTGTAGCCAATGGCCAACAACTAACCACTAGCAAAAAGAAAAGAGAAAGCTATATATATAACATAAAAAATATATAATTATATATAAAAAAATCCACAATTGCATCAGTTGTGCCTTATAAGGTGTTTGGCATCCACATCAATAGTTTCCAGCCTAAATTGGCTGGATAAACCACAAAACTAGTATAATTGAAAGTTTTAAAACTTAATTGGTACAAATACAATAAATTTGAAACTTTTTTTAATACTTTTCCCAAAAAATTTCAACAATCTGATAAATATTTTGTAAAAATTGGACAATATTAACATAAAGGTGGCTTTGAAACTTATTTAAATATTCCAAGGGGAACATTGAAAAATTAGGGAGCTACTTGCACAAGTGCCAAAATTTGGGGAGTAAATTGTAATTCACCATTTTTGGCTGGATAGATGTGTTCTCCATAAAAGAGTAAATCAGTCACCTGATAAGCACATCCAAGGAACACCAGCAGAAAAAAATGGTTATAGTTATTGCAACCGATTTCAAGACTTTATGGGTAACATTGCTAAAATTGAAAAGTCAAGGCGTAGTTTAGAGACAAATATCGAAATCTGAGGGACATAATGTAATTCACCTAGCATGAGATGAGAGAGGAGAGAGGAGAGAGGAGAGAGTGTATGATGAAATGAATGAACAGATTTTTAGGGTTTTGCTATGTTATAAAAGATCCGATCGCGTCTAGTAATAGTTTTTGGGGCCACATCACCTATCAAGATGAGGAGGTGGAGTGGTTTGGTCATTAACAAGCTAGGTTGGATACCTAGATTGGCCTCCCCTCAGCATCTTTAGTAACTTCTATCTTTTAAACATAAGACATGGGAATAATTCGAAATTGGTTGTACCCGGAAAATAACCCGGTTCACCAAGGAATCAGTTCCATCGATTCCCCAACTGAATTAAAGGGAAAATTTCAAAAAAAGACCCAAAGTGCCATTATTTTCTCAAATAAGGGTTCGAAGTGGACTTTGTTTCAAATAAAGATCTAAAGTGGTTTTGGTTGTTTCAAATAAAGACCTAAAGTGGCTTTGGTTGTTTAAAATAAGGACCCGACCTCACCGGTTGCCAACCAACTAAATTTTTTGACCGGTCAAGGGTATTTTTGTTATTTGGCATTTTCCCATTTTTTTTTTCCTTTTTTGTTTTTCTAGTTCTTCTTCTTCCTCTTCATCGATGGCTGTCGGCCATCAGTGATGCCCATAAAGGGCTGGGCGAGGGTCACCTTCGCCAGCGAGGGCCACCCACGCTAGCCACAGGTGAGGGATGGCGTCACTTAGGCGTGGTGACCCTCACCCCGGTGGCCATCTACGAGGTCGGCCCTTGCTAGCTACTATAAAGGGCCGGCGAGGCCATCACTCGCCTATGGCCGGCGTGGGTGGCCCTCGCCCGGCCCTTTGTGGACATCATTGGTAGTCAGCCGACCATCGGCGAAGAGGAAGAAGAACCAAAAAAAAAAAAAGAGGAAAGAAAAAAAGGAAGGAAAAAAGTCGAAAAATGGCAAATGACGAAAATACTTTGATCGCTGAAAAGTCAAGTCCTTATTTGAAACAAACATAACCACTTTGGCCTTCATTTGAAACAACATCCACTTCGGGCCCTTATTTGAGAAAGTGATAGCACTTCAAGTCCTATTTGAAAAAATGTCTACTTCGGGTCCTTATTTAAGAAAAAGATGACACTTTGTGTCCCATTTTGGAATTTTCCCTGAATTAAATGGATATTAGCGTGAATAATCTTCGCATCCTCTTAAATATGATCAACTATTCACGGAGATTTTTGTCGGACTTTATCATCTACGTTAAAAGTTTTCCATAGCACACTCGCTAAACGTAATTTCATTCTTGCAAAGTAAGTTCTCTCGATTCAAGCCGGTAGCATAGTTTCTTTGACAGAATAATCCCATACAATGCTGAAAAGGTCAGCCTTCTTCGCTTCCCGAACTGATTCTTCTTCTTTGTTCCTTCTTCTTTGTTCCTATACACCATCAGTGGAGCTGCAACTTAGTCTATCATCGAATGAGTGATCTAAACCGTGTAAATATTGTTGGATATTTCAATAGTTTTAAAATATTAATTTTGTAACGGTTTTAATTGTCATCAATTTATAAGGGTTTTTGTCTATCATTACTATGAAACGATTTTGTAACGTTTTATAACAATTATAAAACGGTAATGTCATGACTTATAAGAGCTATGTAACATTTGATTTATTTCTTCATAAAACCTCCATTATTTTACAACGTATTTATAACGGTTTCTTAACAGCTCTCTCTCTTGTTTGAATATAAATTAAACTTCAAACCACAATCTTTGAAGAAAATTCTCATTTTTATTTTTTTTTTCATTTTCTAGGTTCATATCTTTCCTAATATTTTTTCAATTATATCTTGGATAGATAGCCACTAAAACCTTACTCCGATAAGCATAATTATCTTTAAAGATAGTGCTTACACACTTAGACAATTAATCTTATTTTGCATATTTTTCAATAGATTTCCAACAATTATTGTTATTTTTCATATTTTCTAATATTTTTTCAAACAAATATAGCCATACAGTTCAAATTACTTTAGTCCTCCCTTACTGAGCTTAAATGAACCTCTGGTCATATTTTGAAGAAAGAGCTTCTTTTGACGCCGCAACATCAGCAAACGTTAAATGTCCATTTAAAAAGCAAAACCGCAAGTCACCGCCATACCTGGTTGTCCTTAAAGATCGTCTCCTCACCCCATGATCAAAATATATTCAGCTCTTGACGAAACAGAGCACAAGCTCGCTTCAGTGAAAACGACCTCCTCGACAGAAAACCAGAGGTGGCGCGTTGTCGCCGCCATCAAGATGACCGGCATGATCGCCGTAGTCGATCGTCGTTCATCTGTTTCGGCTCTGGCGACAAAAAAACACAGACGATGGCAATTGCAAAGTTGGTAACGAGATGCTCCGGTCACCATTGTTCTAGGCGAGGGTTATACACCCATCCGTCACCGCCATGGCGGCTGGCCTCGCCAGAGCACGCGGCACGGTTTGTCAAGCCATCTCTCTCTCTCTCTCTCTCAACGAGGATGAAGAAAAAGAATTAGGAGTTTATAGGATTACAAGCAGGAAAAAATTTATCCAAATAAGTGATCTTCATCTTCAAGAAAATCAAATCGCAGTTATTCAGTCTAGCAGAAAAGAATGGAAACTTCAATAGCAACTATACACACCCGCCAATAATTTTGCAAACTCGAATCTGGCAACTCTAAAAGAACAGAGAAAATCAAAAAAGCTTAAAAGACCACCCTTTTTGTTCTCTAATCTCACTGTAAGAATCACTCCCCTCAAATTCCAAACCCAAAAAAATTAAGTACATAACAAATTCTCGCTGAAGCCAAAACATGTGACAATCTCCACCTCAAAAGCTGGAGCACTTCTTGGTCTTGTACCGGTACAGGACCTGCTTCTGCTTGGCGGAGACGTTCTCGATCGTGAGGACAATCTTCCCGAGCTCGTTGTTCCTGAAGGTGTTGCGGATCGGCTCCTCGCTCGGCGCCATCTTCTTTCCCTTCTGGACAATGATCGTGTACGACCCCTCGTCAATCGGCACGAACTCTTCCTTGTAGTTCACCTCCCAGCCCAGCACCGTGATGTCCCACAGCAATGTGTTTCCGGTCTGTTGCAGCATACCAATCAAACACATCAATAAGCAGGCCACTCTGATAAAATGAGGGGTTGTTTGTGGTGGATTTGATTTGCCATGTAAAATCATTAGAACAGAAAGCAAAAAGATTACCCCTTCGATCGGTAGCTCGATGGTTTCGGTCGATCCGGCCTTAACGGTGAGCTCAGACACAGAGCCATCCTCACTCGAGAACTCGAAATCCTTCTCCCTCTTGAACCCGCCGTACTGAACCGGTATCTCCTCAGCCGGGATGTACCTGGAGACAGAGCAGAGGTTAGAAGTCATTCAAATTGATCAGGATCTGGTAGCTTCTTTTGAAACAATTCAGAAAACATCTGAGGCCCACGCTCAGGTAGACTAATTCTCTAACGAAATGTCATTCAAATTGGTAAGGGTGGACAGTAAATACTTACTTGAGCAAGGTTTTGGTGACCTTGCCGGGGCGAGCGATGACGAATTTGCTCTTGGTTCTTTGGGTTAGGAAAGGGGAGATGAGGGCATTGAGTGCATAGTACCAGAAAGGAGCATTGATGAAAATCTGCCATGACATGAAACACATTACACATCTCAGCAGGAAATTCCATATCGAAATAAGGCCTAATGAGCAGGTGAAGATGGGGAAAAACTTACATTCCTCGCCACCAGCTCTGGATAATTGTCCTGCAAGAGGTGGATGGCGCGCTGGGTCGTGATCCGGAGCTCCTTCTTCGCCGGCCCCGGCGAGTTCTTCAGATCGTTGATCTGGAGCAGCGAGGATACGCCGCCGGGCTTCAGGTCGAGCTTCTTGATGCCCTGCTCCATCAGCTGCACCCTCCACCTCAGGAACCGTTCGCGGTTCTCCTCGGTCCCGAGCGCCTTCCGGTACAGCCCCGCGTCCCTGAACACGCCGTAGACGTTGTAGCACACGGGGTGGCCCTCGCGGTCGGTGCCGTCCCAGTACGCGGCCGCGCTCAATTCAGGGTCGACGGCCTCGCCGATGGCCGAGTCCACGCCGGACTCCTTCCTCCACCGGAGGGTCTTCTTGAGCATCTCGAAGGCCTCGTTCACCTTGAACTCTCTGGCCCTCAAGAACTTCAGCAGGACCACGTTGGTCTCCTCTGCACCTTTGCTAGGAAGCAGCGGGACTCCCCAAAGAGCGATCTCCGTGTCCACTTCGACGCATTTTTCCTCCTCTTCCTTCTTCTCCTCCTCCTCCTTCGCCTCCTCGGCGTCGCCGCCGCCCTCCTCCACCTTCTCGGCCTCCTCGGGCTTTTCCTTCTCGGCGGCGTTCTCGTCGCAGGGCGCTGCTTCCTCTTCCTTCTTGGCCTTCTTCTTCTCCTCGGGTTTCTCGAAGAGAGCGTTCCCGAGAATGGCTTCCTCGAGCTTGGACCGAAGCTCGTTCAGGGCCTTCCTCTCGAACTCCTTGAGATCGGAGAGGAAATTGCTCTCCTCCCTGTACGAAGCACTCTTCTCGACCGCCTTGACCGCCTCGTCCGGCGCCGTCGCATCGTCGCCTTGATCGATCACCACTTCCTTGGTCTCTTCCGCCACCTTCTTGGCCTCTTCCTGAGGAGGGGCTGCAGCAACATCATTGGCCATCTGGGTAGCTACAGGCTCAACAGTCATGGTGGATGAATAATTCTTGAAACTGGAATATCAAAAGGAAGCTCAAATGGAAAGAGAGGAAATGAAAGAACAGTCTCTCTCTCTCTCTCTCTCTCTCTCTCTCTTCTCTGCTGTCCCCTGTTGGGTATGTGTTGGGCTTGCTGTCTGGAGATTGGCAGTTATATAGTCTTAGAGAGATATAGAGTTAAGCAAGAATGGTGTGAAAAATAAGGGAAGAGGGGAAAAGGGGGAAACCCTAGGGCAACGGTCACATACCTGGATCCACCTCACGTTCATAGGAGCCGTTGGGCTTGGGATTCTCTCTCTCTCTCTCTCTCTCCTCTCCCGATGTTGTCTGGAGGACAGCAAAAGCGAGCAAAGCGTGAAGAACAATCATTTCCATGGGACCACGTTTGATAACCTTTGTCTTTTCCTTCTCCTTTTTACCATATTGGTGAAAAAATTCATACATCGGAAATGTACACCTTTTTCTTGTTTAGTAATAAGCATTTATGATCCCTCATTCACAAAAACATAAAAAAAAAATTACTGATGATATTTAAAACTTGAATGCATTTTCCATGGAAGACGATAGAAAGCCAAGTTGAATCAAAATCCTAATCCACTGAAACCTTTGACTATGGTTAATCGCTTGGATTTCTAATCGAATAAAATTAAAAAATTTGTTATATCATATCAATTATTTAGTAGATCACAATAATAAAGTCGGATGTATTTACACGGATTTCTAATTATGATAGAATTGGATATAATAGGAAATATATCAATTATTTAGTGAATCGTAGTAATAAAGTTAAATATATTTACAATATATCATATATTTTATATGGTATAAAAGATATCAAGTATAAATGAAAGTAAAAGTTCATAAACAAAAATGGTAAAAATCTCTTATAATACTCCGCCTATTTTTTTTTATTTATTTATTTTTAAATTTTTCTCTCTTATTTATTTTTTTTCCCCTTTCGTCATTCTCTAATAAAAATTATTAAGTAGTAAATTGAACTAATATACCTAATATCTAATAAACATAAATTTATAATTACATATTGAATTTATTTTATAAGATAGAATTAAATTCAACTATAAAAATAAAAATAAGATTAAATTAAAAAATAAATTGTTATTTTTTGATATTTTGAATTTCTTATATTAGAATTTAAATATTATTTATATTGAAATATAATTTTATTTTTATTGATTTAAGAAATTTGTTATACAAGAAAAATAACTATCCTATTATAAATATTAGAAATCATATCACCTTTATCCCACATTCCTTATGGGACAATTTTATTTTATATCCCTTTTATATTCAATTTTATCCTTTTTGAGCAAGCATTAAACCCGAGATCCTATCCTAAAATGTATCTTAACTATTAAACACAACCTTTATAGTTATAACCAAAGAAAATTTTAGGTTTTACTTACTATATCTTAATTCTTAGAGGGTCGGAACAAGTTTGAGATTTATTTAGTGGGAATATAAAATCTGAAATGTTTGTATCCTGACTGTCAAACACATTATGCTGTTTAACTTATTATGTCAACTTTAGGAGGTTTTTGGTTCTCCATGTGCGTGATATTATTTAAGATCAGTCTCGGGTTTGGAGCGGGGTCGAGATATGTTACCATATGTCGAGTCCTTATTTCAAACTAGTTTAGTTTAGCCATCTCAAATTCACCCGATTGCAATTTCTAATTTCTTTTACTATTGAGAAATGAGGAGAATCGGTGATTTTTTTTTTATTTTGCGTTCAATCCAACAAAAGAAATCATCTTCCATTTACCTCCATTTTCTTTCGGCTTAACGGGATTGCTTCGACTTCCTTCTCATGGGGTCGAGATTTGGGATCCAAGATTATTGCTAAAGTCTTCGGCTCTAGCCCCTCAAATGTTGCTATTAATAGGGCCTTATGTTAAGAGTCGAGGCTGAATTATGTTAAAGAGAACCTTGTTTAATAGCAAAAATGAAAAAGAGAACCTTGTTTCTTATTATCTAATCAACATTAAAATATCCAATTATTTTGAAGATGTTAAGTAGCGATAAACATATAATTGAGAAATAGACCAAACCTTTACATCATTATGTTTATGTATCTTCTATAATATCCAATATTTATTGGAAATTCTACTTTTCTATATTTAATATTCAAATTATATGAATCCATATTCATTACGAATATTTAACAAGTTCATATCAATATAAAAGATCCCAACAATTTACTAAATTCTTGTGCATGCACATGAACAATTTCTACTATTTTTTAGCCCACTTAGCTCAGAGGTTAGAGCATCATCTGTGCAAATACAAATACTTAAGGGAATAGAATTAATGAGTTTATGGTGATTTGACCTAGGTCATCCCTAATCAAACTAGCTTCTCAATTGCCAATCTTAGCTACCAACAATTAGACCTAACCAGAATTGACCACTTGATAGTTAGAGTCAAGTCCCTAGTTACCTACCCCTATTTCTCAAAGGTTGAACCTAATCACCTATTGCCCAATCTATGTCCTAACAATCAGACTCAAGTCTCTAGCAAGCAATCCCATGTCTATTCTTTTAAAAGTATAGTTAGATCCCAAATTCTGCCAATTGAATTTCATGTAAATTGATGAATTTTCTGCTATTGAAGGAAAAAAATTGATATATATGTAGGCAAAAATTGATAAAGCATTCAGTTCTTGGAATTTGTAAGGTGTGATTCCGGCATATTGCTGATAATTAGTTAAATACATAGTGCTGCCCTTAGTACTATATTTATAGCCAATTCCAGTCTTCTTTGGACAAAAAGGATCATCTGCCTTTCAAATTGGCAATAGAAATTTTGAACTGCAGCCTCGGTAACTGTATTGTACTGCATTCGCGTGACACACCATTCCCTTTGAAAAAGAAGCCGAAAAAAGAGAAAACAAGAGCAGTTCTTTATCTTATTAAAGATAAAAAAAAAAACATCGTTTACCTTTCACGCAATTTTAGGGGGCCACCTTTTCCTTAAACAAATTTAGTGAGCCATTTTAATTTTAATTTTTTTTTCAAAGGGAATATTCTTGCTGGGATGGGCAAACTTGTAAGCATCACATCACTTGAAACAAACCAGTAAAGATTAACTAATACTGACAGCTTAGAGACAAACCAGACAGCTTATATAGGTCCACAACATCGAGTTGACCCAACAACGATTTTAAGGATATTATTATATGCTGTAAGGAGGGGGAAAAACAATTAAAGTTAAAAAGAGCAGGTGTCAAAGCTGTCATCTCCTGTCTGCAGGGAGTATCTCTCTGCAAGACTTTTATGAGAAAAATGGAAAATCTTGGAAAATTCAATCCAACATAAAACCTAGGAAAATCATTTTTAGTCTAACAATTTAAGCAAGTCGTATTAAAACCCACTAAATAGATCCGAAATTATTCATATTTACTTTCATAGTCTAACTTCTATATTGAATTATAAGATTTACCTTGAGAAAATTCCTTCAGGGCTTTCAATATACGAATACGACTTGCCCTAGATTACGGAATTCAAGGAGCCAACCTAATTTGTGAAACCAAAATATTCATCCGGTCAGAAGTCAAACCATGACAGAATCATTTCACATGTCTCCTAATCTTTAATTAAAAACTTTGGTCCTATTGTCAGATACAGGTATCCGAAATTTAAGTAAACAAATGTTTTTGCAACGAGGGGTTAAATGCAGACTTTCTATCATTCCAAGGTAGCATTTAGAATTAGGAAAAAGTCCAAAAGAGAGCTCAATTTAGCTTTCCAAAAAGAAAGTAAAGATGGGTAGGATGTAAATATCGCGAAGTTTTAATAAAGTCTTCACTAGAGCAGAGATCCCACCGACAAAATCTGAAAATTGGCCGGCAGGCAAAGGGACTTAAAGTTCAAGAATTTTCTCTCACCCCAAGTTATGTTTTCTTTTCAAATACCCCCCTCCCTTCTCCTTCCTCTTTTGTCCTACTCACAATTCCATGTCCTCAATTAGAAAGTCCTTTCGGTACACCTTTCGATTGGACCTAATTTCAATCTAATTTCTGCAAAATAATTGAGGCCTTGGATCGGCCAATCATTAAACGAGCTGGAGACAGCAAGTTCTCGGGCAATCTTCATATAATTAATAATTTCACGTCATGTCACCAAAACTATCTGTACAACTCATCTCGATTTTGGGTCATCAGTTGTTGGCCTTGGACATCAGGACGGCGCGGACGAATCATAGAACCGCCAAGAGCCATGTGACAGAAAGATTCACATTGATGATATTGATTACTACATGCGTTGGACATTCATTGAAAGGGAACCGCAAGAGCTAACCTTCGAAAAACACAACAAGAATCAATGCCCGCCACTTCACAATTTCAACCCCTCAGAGATTTAAGAAAGAAAGAAAACGCCTAGAGGAACCAAATCAGTGAGAACAGAGGAGAGAAGAATAGAGAAACTACAAAATTACAAGAGTCGGGTTGCTGTTGGACTCGCAAACTGTACAAGCGCGAGCGAAAGAATACCATCATCCTATTGTTTCTTTGGTGCGGCGTCGAGATCAATGAATTCACCGGTTACCCTGACAGGAAAAAGGGGAAGAAAAAAGGATAAGAAACACTACAAAAACATTGCCATCATTTCAGCTCATTAGATGCGTGTATGCGACACTTAGACTGCAGACATAAAACCCGTATGCACTAGCCAGCCGGGCTCAACTGAGGAGCAGTCAAAATATTTGGCAAAGGTGTGATCAACCTTTTAAACCAAGAACAGCACAAAAATCCTATGTTGATCATCACAGCTGGGCAAATAAAGTCGAGTCATAAAATAATTGTCTGTAAAGTTTGTTTAAGAAAAGAGTAAAGCCAGACGGACCTGAACCAGGGACCCAGGAATCCTTGGCAACCCCCAGTCCCTGTAAACCACCAAACTATGCATACCCTCCCATAAATATGACATAAGTTTTCAACATTTTTAACAATCCACAATAGTGAACATTTCCACATACGCACCAAAAACATTTATCACACCAATATAAAACCAGCTGTTCAACCAGTTGCCATGGCCAAAGCACCGCTGGCCAGTTGACCATCGGTGCTTCAGTTTTTAAAACACAGGAAAACAGACTATAAGATGCTACAAAAGACAAAATAGTCCATACTAACCTGTTGTAATTTAAAAAGGCATCACCAATGGTCCCCGCAACCTTGTTCCTCACTTTCCGTACACAAACCTACAAGTATAAAAAGAATTTGGTACAGGTTTGCCCTAAGAAATGTCCCAATGCTGATGATCAATTAGTGCAGAGAACAACTTTACCTGTACTTGATCAACAGGTCCGG
This sequence comes from Eucalyptus sideroxylon, assembly GCA_014182405.2. NCBI lineage: Eukaryota > Viridiplantae > Streptophyta > Magnoliopsida > Myrtales > Myrtaceae > Eucalyptus > Eucalyptus sideroxylon. The sequence continues at coordinate 59,093,944 of CM024552.2, forward strand.
CCTCTGGATCCCGATTTCGATGTATGACTATCCCATTATCGCATTTGTTTATGAAATGCGCACTCCCACTTATATCGTAGAGGTTAGGTGGCTCACCAACCCAGTTGTGCAACTGTTTTGAAGAGTTAACTTAGAATTGACAAAAGAGACATAATTGACAATGCTGAGCTGAGACCAACCTGTCTAGGATGTGCTACGAACCACACATGGCAAGAATGATGCTGAGCAAAACGCCTGATCAACGTAAGCATCTGACTCACATACTCTGTTTCAGTCCTGCAAAGGATTCATACATATGACATCTAAATATTAAATAACATAAATACTCTCAAATAGTATGTGGTAAAAGGATCTGACAGTATCCCTAAGATTATAGCACTAAACAGGGATGAAATGGAATGTTAATGTGCAAAGAAATTGCAACTTTAGTACAAGATAATCTTCGAAATTGGAGTTTCAATGACAAGTGGTTTTGTTTTGGCAGCACTGTGTCACTGTCTTTTCAGTTCCTTTCCTCATGAGAGAGAAAAACCACAACAGACCAACAATAGCAGAATTGCCAGTTCAATATGGACATTTAGAGCAGCTGCAAACAATAGAGATATTTCAAGTCATAAGACTCAAGAGACGCACTGGCCAGAAGGACGCTGGTGGTCAAGCTCGTTGTAAGGATCAATTACCAGTCCCCGCACCCCATGTCTCAGCACCGCAGACTTGGCAAGATCAAGAACCCACTTTATACTTGGAAGTGAGTCATCCTCACACCTGTTCAATAGCCAGAACACCAAATATATTATATACTTTCCATTTCCAGGAAAAGTCTGGAGAATGAACACTTAAAGACTATCAGGATCCATCAATATCTATTCCCATGAAAGATTTGCTTCAGTCAAACATCTAAACAAATACAACTACTATTTACAAGTGATCTTATAGACTATTCTGACAGCAACCAACCTCAGCTTGTCACAAAAATAATAAATTTGACAACAAGCTTCTTATTTACAACAAATCATGACTAATTTGCAAATGTCTACTTACACTAGTATTAGATATATCAGGAAATCTACCACGAACATCCATTGTCAAGCCCTAACAGTAACAAAGAGATTCTCTTATTCAGGTACATTAGCCAGAAAATCATATTAATAATTCATGAAATAAAATTCATGCTCCCTGACTCTCTTCTTTGACAACTGTAGTCATCGATACTCCATCAATTTATTTGGGCACAATATTTACATACTTGACACAGCAAATCAACTGCGTTGTAACTTTCCAGAAATTTGACTTGTAGCATGTCAGAATAAGATTTTTCATAAAAGCAAGTTCTCTCAGATCCAGCTACTATGTTGATACCAAGAAGCAGAATTACTGGTAGGAGAAACTTCAAAGCAAGAGCCATTCATGAATAAATCCCAAGAATTCGTAAGCCTATACAGCTTCACTTCAAAAATATGTTGAATTTTAAGAAAAAAATTTTTTTGTTCCCATAAGCCATAATCAAGAATTGTTAAATTAGGATGCTATCTCTGTCCACCTCTCATCCATGAACTAAAGTGCAAGATTACAAGGATGTGGAAGGTAAACTGAGCCAATATGTGGAGCAGCATTTCCATGTAATAATCGATACCTCCTTGATATGAAAGAAATGACTGGTAGATGCGTGCCAACTAAAGGTGAAAGGATGGTTACAGCAGCAGTGAAGCCAGTGACAAGAAAATCTAGGAACTCAAGCAGTGGCGTATGCCCAATAGAGGCTAATCTTTAAGTCCCTCATTTGCCCCTTCTCTATGGTGAAGTGGAGCCTATTAACATATGAAGAAAAACTATACCAATGTCGAAAACAGCATCCTGCCAGCAAGGACTGCATGTAGCATTAAGAACACTGAAATCTGGAAATGTCTGAACTGCGGTAACTCCATACGCAAATCAGATTCATTTACCAAGCAAGACAGACACACTTTCAATAGCCACATAATATTTCTTAGGAAAAGAAATGCTTCAAATGCATTATTCTCTGTATATATACACCCCACAACACAGTATAACTTTTTTGAATGCATTGCATCACCCTCAAGTTAAAATATGCAAACAGTTGATTAGTTTTGCATTAATTTATCACCAAAAAAAAAAAAAAAAAAAAAAAAAAACGATTTGAATTTCTCACCTTATGAGATAAAATGTATCACTCAACCATCGCTTCCCTCGCTCGAAGTCTTCAACACCCATTCGTTCAGCAGGTTCTCCGTATCTGTAATTTCCAAGAGTTACCAATTACCATGTTAAAAAGAGTACGAGAAGATTGACTTAAGACATACCATTTCCTACAGGACAATTAGCCACAAAAATAAGACAGCATAAGGCAACAAAACTAAACGATCCAAAATATGAGGGGGCAGAAATGCTTATTTGCAAACAATATGTAACTTGAAACCTAATTATGACTACTGAAGAATTGAACCTGATAAAAAGTGAGAATCTACTATAGTTAACAAGGGGTCAGAAACAGAACATACAGCATGCGATCAGGAGAACCAATAGCACCAAGTCAACAGATACCATGGTTTTAACAATGTTACATGATGGCCAGCATGGCTGATCAATCGAGGTGCTAATACTGTTATAGATACTTATTTACAAGATAATTATGACAACAGCAACAGCAGTAATACCAACAAAGGTTGTAGGGACTGTAGTGCCACTAAATCCTCCAGGAACTCTTCCGGAGGCGCTAAAACTTTCTATTTGTCACTGCTAATGACTGTAATGTGGAAATGTTTCTAATGATCAAGCTATATACATCATCCTTTTTTTTTTTTTTTTGTTCTTTTGGCTTGAGTTTATTGAAAATATGAACAACTTGGGGGAAACCACTCCTGCTACAAACCCATATACAACCAAATTTGCTCTAAATACCAACATTTTGTGAGATTGTTCTTAAAATTTACGCTTTTAAAGAACTACAATGACTTTAATAGAGCATTTGACAAAATGTTATGTGCTCACAAATGATTAAAGGTGAAGCAATTAAGAGTTGCTTCTCCAAAAACAATCAGTTGATACTTGGGAAACTTAAGCAACTGCAGCTTTTAGATCTGTCAAAAAATATAACTTAATTGAGTAGAACTAGATATACCAGGATATGGCCTGTAATGAATCTTTCTCCAAAGGGATGAATAAGATTGGGTAGATTGCAGCATGCTGGGCCAAAACTAAAAAATAACAAATGAAAACAAAAAAAAAAAAAAAAAAGAGCAAACAAGGTTTGCCCTGGGGTCCACGTCCTTCTAGTTAAACATTTTTTGTGAACTTCACCATCAAGAACCAGGCTACAATTTGGTCTACTAGGCCAAATTGAGACATCAAATTGAGGCAACAATCAGTTAGAGCAAACAATTGCAACTTAAACTACAGACAAAGTCACAGTGGCCCACACAATGAAATAACTACCAGACTAATCACTTTTTCTGCCAGTAATTTTTTTGTGTGCGTGTGCGCGTGCAAGCGAGCGTGCATGCATGCATGCGCTTGCACGCGTGTGCGTGGGTGTGGGCACGCGTGCATGCGTGCACATGGATTCCACCATTTGAATTTCATTAGCCAATGACTGGCAGTGAACATGCACCACCTGCTAATCAATGACAACAATCCACAACTCATTCTGTGAAACTTTTAAACCATTTTATTAATTCAACCTTGTAATCAGTGATATCCCCAAAATGTCATAGCTATAACAGTTTTCCCAGAATATGGTGGCAAAGAAAGACCTGCTCCATGGAGTGTTGGCAAGTACTCCTATTAGTTGCTTTCTGTATGATTAGATTGACAAGACAGAGAAATTACATGTTCTTATGGGTAAATTGGTTTCTTAGGATGCACATGACAAAATTTCTGAAACAAAAATTGATTTCTAATAATCAATTTCTGAGAAGTTAAAAATTTTAGCTTCTGATTTCTTCTTCAAATCTGTTTCTGGAATAGAAATCTGTTCTAGAAATAGAAAAATCAAATTGCATTACCAAACAGAAATTCTGTTCCAAACCTGTTCTAGGGAACAGAGAAACAAAGAAATTGAGAAATAGAAATTTTATCATACGCGCAAAGTGAACTCAAATTTCCAGAGATGTTAAGTTTTAAAGAAGGATATGATAGGATTGGAGTGAGCTTAGGTTTCTGATGCACTATTACAACAAAACCAGAGCAGCAAAAGCTACAGAATGGGCTCACACACAGCCTATTTCATGTATCATAAAGCAAACCATTTCAACATTGTCCAAACACAATGAAAAAGCAAGTACAACCATAATATAGGCTACGCTACAAGTAGATAATAGACCAGGAAAATAAAATAAAGCCAGTGTGCCACATATAGCCGGAAAGAGTTCCCCAAATCTTACTTTGAATCAAAAAATGGCTTTTTGATGTGTTTCTCTAAAAGTTTCCTCGCATGCTCACGAACCTACAGATTAATAAAATTGGCAGATGTCAAGAATACTGCATAGAACGGGCAGCTTGCAGAAAAAGAACTAATATAAGTGCAACAAAAGTCTTTAAAATAAGATTGTGATAAAATCTTACCCTGTTTTCCATTGAACAAAGTGCAAATTTCCAGCCAACACTCTCATTTATATTGCATAAAAGAGCATCAATCCATTCACTCTTCCCAGAATTAGGAACCCCAGTTACAATAGTCAACTCTCCAGGTACAACCTGACCAAAATAGTAAAGAAGAGAAATCAGTCGAAACAGAAACAAAGTTCCTTTTTTGGGTCATAAAAGAAAGTATAGGCACATCTTTTTAAAGTAATAAGCAACTTTTTGAGAAAAGAATCTATATGAGATTGTTTCAGAATGTGCAAATAATGCATAGGCTCAATTATTAGAAAAAAGATACTCATCATAAGAGGTGCTGTTATGTCTCTTACTAAAACCCATCTCAAAGGAGCTAAGATATTTTATCAGCAGAAAGGAAGAGGTAAAGTTATCCATAATGAAGAAAGGTCAAAACAACAGGCTGTAACAGGACTAATAACAGAAAATCTACGCAGCTTCAGTAATGATGAATTTATTACTAATGCAGAAGAAGTACATTATAGTAGAGCACGAATTTAGTGCTTCTGGTGAAACAAAACCAGAAATGTATTCTAGTCATACTGGAACACCATATGATGGATATAGTAAATCAAATCAGCAGCATCTCAGTCTGACAGGCCAGCAACAAGGTCACTCTGATTAGTTGGCCACTGTTTGTTTGGTTATCTACATTCTTTTTCTTCCACTTATAACCGGTATGTTTGCTAAATCTCCTTTATCCCATATGGCCAACATTAAATGTGCCAAACGCAATGCACCATGGCTATCATTTGTGATCTTATAAATCCACTTCTATCACATCAGCAATATTTCACTGATGACAGCTTTGGAGACACCTTATGAGGGACAAGAAAGGCTAAATGAAGCTGCTCTTGATGCGACAAGAACTAGGAACTATTTGCAAAAAAAATTCTCACCAATCTAACATAGTGAAACACTACTATGCAGCTATGATGACATCTGTTTTTCAGCCATTATGTGAACCAGTCAAAGGATGGCCGCCAAAATAATCACTCACACCAACCCTTACAAAATGATCTGGATTTAAATAAGCCAGCATGCCTGCATCATTGAATAATGGTAAAAAAATAGCATAATTTGATGTACCATGATTTATTTAAGATGTCAACAGAAAGCATCAGAGCAAATCTGTATGAACACACAAGAATCAATAACCGTAAGAGACCAATCTACACAGCTCTTCACTTAAATAGAGGATTCTCTTTCTTTCCCTTTCATAGTGATACAGAAAGTACTTCCATTTTTTGTTTAAGAATCAAAAACAGAAAAGGAATCCACTAATGATATCAGACCTAAATGAATACTAACCATATAAACCGTTAAGGAAGATTCATTTAACACAGAGAATTTGTGAAACTGACCGTCATAACCACCTAAAATTTGCAAGGAAATTAAAAACCAGGAAGTGATTCAACTTACATTATACAAGTGATTCAAGGACTTCCACCCTGTCGAAACACCAAACTCATAACCTAAAGTCCGATGATAATAACCATTTATTTCATCAAAAAAGTCTTTAAAGGTGAACAGTCCACGTATAGGGTACAACTCTGCATCATCAATTACTTCCCGGAGGACACCTGGTCCCACATACATGAGCACCTGCAAAAATAGTAAATAATATAAGCCAGCATATAATTCCTCATCGAGAAAAATAGTTTAAGAAGTCAATAAGCTTCTTCTTGCTATTTATCTTCAATGCTATGTTTTAAGGGTAGGCCTTGGTGCAAATCTAATATTACACACTTGTAACTAGAAGGCCATGGGTCTGAATCATGGAACCAGCCTATTGGCAGAAAAAAGTAGAAGAAAGCTGCATACATTAGAAGATCCTTCCCCAACCCTTGGATGTCAAGAAGCCTTGTGTAAAAGTAACACCCATTTTATAAAGCAACATGATGCCATTCATGATGGCAGTAAAGGGGTGCATCCCCTTAACAGTGTTGTCAATAAGATGGCCGTTGTAGAAAAGCTAGTTACATACAATATAGCCATGTACAATTGAAAGTTAAAGCCCATTTAATTTGATCATTTGCTGTGTACACTATTGAATCCTTTATTTGCTCAATTGACACCCACTCTGATCAAATTAAATGCGCTAAAGATTTAGTTAGAAGATGCCACATGTGATGTAAAATGCAAAGGCCAAAAAAGATGTGCTCAGTAAAACAATAGATGTGCAACACCCCCCAACTAGGCCAGATATTGATGAATGCACCAAAGTTAGAGAGACTGCTACAAAATAAATCGAACTCAAATTATTGACAATATTAAGCAGAAAGTACATTTAATTTGGTCAATATCCATCAGGATCCTTCCCTTCACCCATTTTTCCATCTCTAACAACTTAATTAGGCATCTCTCACAGCCAGCAAATTTACTCTTTCAATGTGAGAGAAAATGACCCACATGTTCAGAATTGAGTTTCGCTAGACATTGAAGAACAAAAAATGTGAGCCTACACAGGCAGCTTAGGCTTTTGGTTTGAGGCTCTAGCTTTAGCCCTGACCTTGTTTTGTCAAATGTAGCATTTGGAAGGTACAACTTTCAAAATTTCCATTTTACAACAGATAGTCCCTTTTTTCACACTTCAAAGGAAGCCGTTTTGACATGTACAATCTTGCAAAAGGAAAACGGACTAGGTAAAAACTGGAGACAGCAACTTTTCATTCTACCTTCTAGTTTTAGTTCAATAAGCTGGTGTTTGACTGCAAACAGAAAATGTCCTTTTTATTGCTTTCTACTTTCGTGGAAATAATAGATAAATTACAAATCGACAACAGGATTGAGGAGCCTCCCTGTTCTCCCAAAAAAAAAAAAAAAAAAAAAAAAAAAGTAGGCTCTTTATCAGCTCTGTCACATTTCCTCACATGGAAAACCAAAATGAGTGACTACCAACTTTGTGTGTGACTGCATACATATCTTGCAGAATAACCCTACTAAAAGGGATGTAGCAGTGGCTTGCTGAGCTCGTTGAATAGAAAACACAAAGGAGGTTCAGCCACAATTGGGAGAAAAAAGTATCTATCTTGATGAATATAAATGTATACCTCATTTGCATCTTTGAAGTATTCACTATCGTTCTTCTTAGGCCATTTAACTCGCCAACATCTGTCATATACAATATAATTGTCAAGTGTATTTGTAACACTTTATCCACAAAATGGAGAACATAATATGGCACTGCATAAACCTTTCTCTTCCAAGGCGGCGTGCAAGCTCTTCAGCCAACGCTTGACCAGGTTTATCCCCATCAGTGGCAAGAATAATACGTGATGCCTGAAAAGATTCATTTGATTAAACATAGTTAAGAAGGACACTTGCCATGGCAATGGTTAAATAGAAAGAGCCCATCACTACCAACCTCCTTAAGGTAGTCTTTGCAGTTCCACAAGTATTGATACTTAATGTCCTAGCTTTACAAATACCAAAAGCATCAGTGAAAATTTTATCACACAATGAAAAAGAATAAGGAAATAGGGCAGAAAGTAAATTTCTTAAGAGACAAAGATGTCAACATATAGATGCTTTAGTTCTCTATTATTTAACACCAAATATATGCCTTTCTTGCATGCATAAGAGTAGCAATGGTACAAGAAGTAACTGAAACAAAAGCCAATCTGACCAAAACATGCATATAGATGAGGAGCTCCAAATGTGACATGCATGTAAGCCAAATATCCAAAAAAAAAAGTGATGCACATCATCAGGATAAACAACATAGTTCGTTAATTTGCAGAGACCTAGCACAAAGAGTACTCAGGACAAACAACAGAGTTTGTCAATTTTGCGAGACCTCACAGAGAGACTCCATATGTATCCTGTGATAATATCAGAGACACAGGAAGAAAATCCAAATGATAAAATTCCAAAATAACTTTTATTAAGATAGCACTGTTCAGTGCGGTGGCAAAAATACTGATAATCATGAAGCCAAATTTAAATGTTGGAACTCAACTAAAAGCATCAAACAGTCAATCAAGTAGCAAGATGAATTGATTTACTAAGTCAAATACCCACATGGAGAGCTTGGGCAGGCTTAGTCAGGCTTGCCGAAATTCTTAGGCCTGGCTATTGGATGTTGGCAAAATGACTTGATTGACTATCTGAGAGCCAAGCCAAAGAATTTGATTGACAACCATAATTAGGTATAATGACATGACTGTGCAAGAGACAACCATAATCAGGCTTGTCCAACCACATCGAATGGCATAAAATTTTGCAGAGACCGACCTAAGTCTGCCCAAAATCAGCATGAATGACTTCATACAAGGGTTGTTGGTCAGAAGGCAAAATATGCTTTCACTTCCCATCACATTATTCTTTTGTAATTGCAATCACTTGGTATTATGACTTAGTTTGGCCACATGTTCATAGACTTCTTAACTGGCTTCAACGAGTACAAGAACACACTTAAAATTGGGCAAGAAATTATATTTTTTTCCTCCAGAGTTTCAGAGGGTAAATGGATATCTTTTCGCACATTTCAAATAGCCAGTCAAAGAGTAGTTTGAGCAATTAAAATCATAATCCTAGACATAAGATAATTCCTACATAAAGATGGAATCAAGATACTCTTTCAAGCAGAAAAAGAGAATTTAAAGACCCTGGATAGTAGAGAGAGGCTCTTTTCATTTCTTTTAAGAACCCTACAGAACTCGTTCAGAGCAGATAAAGAAAGGGACTTTGATTATAGTTCAAGAAATTAAGGGGCAAAAATATTATAAACAAAGTTAATCAGTTCTACGATCAAGCAAAGTGTAAGCCCCTTCTAAATCAAAAATCTTCAAAAGTAAATACAGACCTGCCCTTCAGGTGGCAAATCTTTATCAGAAGTTGATGGAGGCGCACCATCAGGAACGGACACACAGTTGCGGAAGCCAGCTTCTTCCATTGCAAGCTTGTCCATCTCGCCTTCCACCTAGAAAATAAATGTCGGTGCCAATTTATCATACTATTTAATGCAGGACAGATCTTATCTTACAGAAAAGTGTACATACAATGATGATCTCGCTTTTTCCTTTGATATCATCCAGCCCGTAAAAGATTTTCTCTGTATGAGCTTCCTAAAACAAAATATAAAGAGAACAGAACAATTAATTAATATGAAATTCTTAGAACAATATCTGAATTTAAACAAACTGCAGAATCAAAGATTTTCTACTCAGCAACAAATGATGGTTAACAACTACTCTCTCTGTCTTTTGTATTTTTCGTTGATTGGCAAAAGCCTTAAAGAGCCTTTGGAGAAGAGGAGTCTTCTATATTGTAAATAGTGAAATAGGTTTAAAATCTTATGTTTTTTGCTATGGAGGAAAACTACAGGTCGATATGCTTTGATACACATTTAAATGCATTGATACACATAGGAGATGCTTTATCACGTAAATGAGCTCTATATTAATGCTTATTGCTCCTTTCCTACATAGCTTTGCAATAAATTGGCGTCCTAAAGTAAAGTTTTTGCATGGAAATTCAAAAAAATAAAGAGGAAAAAAAAAAGAAGAAGAAATCTCTCTATTCAGAATCTAAAGTGAGGCACAGAAAATATTTTTATGTAGACAGAACTGGCTCAGCTATGCACACGCAATTAACAAGGTCCTGTAAGGATAAGATCATATAAATCATAAAAGTTCCTTTCAGACCATCTAATAAATTACAAAACTCAACCTGCCAAAATTTTTTCTTCACGTCCCGATACTTGCAACTGACAAGCTTTCCTTCACGCCGATAAGTAAATGCAATAACAATCTGCCAACAAGATTCAAAAACAATCACGAGAAGAGAAAAAGGAAAAAAAAGAATGACCATTGTCTATTATCAAAACTCAAAGCAAAGCAAAACTGTAAACAAAGTTGTTGGTCATATCATTCACTGGATGTCATCAGTTAAGCTTCATTCATACTCCTATCCTTGTCTAATAATGGTGAATCATTTCATAACAAATCTACACTATTAAGTTCAGCCTTCTGAAAATTAGTGTAAATGTCAAACGCAGGATCATTATTAATAGAGTCATGCATTACAAGAATCTGAATTTCAGAGACCAGACCCCCAAGCAGTAATAATTCAAGTAATCATCATACTAGAAGCATTAAAATTTGACATTTTCCAAATGAAGAAAAACACCTGATTCTCGCACTTTTTCTGCATGACCGCATTTCTCCTCAACGTCTCAGCAGAGATTAGACGCTCTGCAAAGTAGGCAACTAACTGCGAAAGGTAGCATCAACGGAATCAATCATGCAGCATAAGGCTACTAAGAAGCAATATTCCACAATGTAATCCAAGACAAGAGTGGATATCAAAAGGACAGATTTGACTTAAACAGTGTAAACAAGTGTAGTTACTCTTTAAATTGGAAATTGCCTAATAGCACCAATCAGAAGTGAAAAGCATCCTGCATCAAGTTTATAATATTGAATTTGTGATTCAAAGGAAGAAGATGAAAATCATTCTTTGAAATGAAACATCATAGAGACACTTATGCTCGCAAGAGACCATTTGGGGACCAGTGAGATGCTAAATGGAAAAACTCCCACTAATGTCCACATCTTTTTAACACTTTCTGGTGACACAACTATTTACACACAAAGCAACATTATGGTATTAATCTCCTCTTCAAGAAGCATCTAGTGCCAAGAAATGCCCCAAAGTGTTAGCCATTGCAATAGCCAAGAAATCGTAATGGAGGAGCACAAGGAGCAAAAGCCCTGAATGGATTGTGCTCAACCAAGGAAACTACAAAACTCAAGTGCAAAGAAAATCAAAGAAACTAGTCAAATTGGAGGGAAAAAGGGTATAGAAAAATGGCAATCAACCTCGCTTTCGCCTGTCTGTTATACAAGCAAAAAATCTTAGATACAGCAATTTACTATCTAAACTATCAGAATTTTGTGGCAGGATACCCTATTGGCATGTTCCTCCATAAGTTAAGTGGCAGAAAATAACAGTTTTGGGGTCCAAATTGCAATAACGTGAATGGGCAGGGAATCTAAAAGAAAACCTGGCACGATTCTCATTCCTAAGATTTTGGAAGTCTAGAGTGCAGAAATAAAGGAAGAAATTTTCCCTTACACCCAGTATCAACATTTATGCAAAGAATCAGTCAGCACAAAGGGCTAATAAGGGAAGACCAAGTGGACTTGAAATTGAAACTTCAGATATAGGGGACTTAGAGAAAATAACAACCTCATTGCAGAGTGGCTCCAACCCCAAACTCTCCTCTGAGATTTCCCTGATTGTCTTGACTTTGCTTGTTTGGTTAGAGGTTGCATATGAAGACCTAGGTTTCGCAGCTGCCTGCAACCAAGGGGTACAGTAGGCTAAGAGCTCTGGGTAGACACAACTTGGAACAACCCCCTAAAACAAGCATGTATCTTACTCGTGTACTGCCTTTCCATCCACATGATCCCCTGAAACATGTCCACACTGCAGAACCCCTATAGAATCAAAAGAACACAACTAAGTTTGCTCGACTGAATAAAACAGATACACCTAAACCAAAGCATCATCAACGTACCCATCAGGGCTGACGAAAATAGATAAGCTTCTTTCCATTGAACGACCCCCTTTGCACTAGTACAAAAGAGAAAATTGTCCAAAAGTATACAGAAGTTAGTAGAAAACATCAATTAAGTGGAATGGCATCGAATACAGAGACAAAGACAGGAAGTAAAAGAAGTCTGTGAAGTAGAAAGTACTTACCATGGGACAAAGCAGGCTATGGTACTGGCCCGGGAGACATGTTTGCATATCGATACCAAGTTCCTCCAGTCTCATTTTCAAAACCTTCAATGGAGTCTCTATCCCTCTCCCTACTGGCCCCTCCAGTTGAACTGAGAGAGCAAAAAAAAATCACATAACATCATACACAAATTCAAGTACAATCTGTCTTCACTCCACCTAAACTCAGCCACAGTCAAATGCAGAATTCAAAAAAAAAACAAAAAAAAAAGCCTACGTCCCAGATGAACTCACCCCAGCAACGAAAACAAAAAACACTTAACCCAATGCCATTCACTCAAAACACTCCAACAATCTCCCACCAGCTGTACCATAAACCATTTCCCAACAGACAAACTACAAAATGACTGCATCCACCGAAAATCAACAGTACCTGGTCTGGGAATACTCGAGTGAGGCCTGTGCGGGACCCCATTGGCTTTGAGGCAAGAAGGGTTCATCCGGGAACCGGCCCTCGAACGGGCGCAAGAGAAGTGGAGCCCATACGCCCCACGAAAGCGAACCCGAGACGAGGATGCAGAAGAATAAGCAGAAGATGATGATGATGACGGTGAAGGGACGGGCGGCGGAGGGAGAGGCCTGGCTCTCAGCAGCAAGTGCTTGCAGCCCATGAGAGCGGCGGCGGCGGCGGCGGCGTCGGAGGACAGGAGGGAGGCTACGTGGGCCGGCCTGAGGGGAGAGTGCGGCGGGAGGAAGGGCATGTCGGTGCCGGCGTCGGAAGGTTCTACGGGCGGCGGGCGTCCTTGCTCTTCTTCTTCTTCTCCGGGAAGGCGTCGGTGGTGGTGGCGGTGATGTTGCTCGTTTCGTTCCTCGCGCAGTCGCCACGAGGTCGGGCCATGGCGGACGCGGAAGGAAGAGCGGCTATCGACGACGGTGGGTGCTGAGCAGCGGAGTTTTAGGGGTTTAAGAGGAAGGGAAGAAGACCCGACTTTCGGGGTTTCCAGGGTCTGGGTTTGACCCGGCCCGGATTTTGGGGACCCGATAATGTCCCTGCTCCCAGCCTTCGGAAAAACGATATTCCCGCCGGCGGACGAGCTCCGGCCATTATTTGAAATGGACTTGGCACTTCAAATTTAATTGAGACGATGTTTACCATGGCCTTCTTTTAAAAGATAACCCCACTTTTGGATTGGATTTTTATTTAAAATTTTCCCTTGGATAAAAAGTGTCATTAAATCTCTTTAACAAAGTATATATTAAGAAAACCTCAAATTGTATCCATTGTGATATAAATATCACAAATTTTTTTGTGCCCCAAAAACCCTAAACTTAGCTATTGTGAACAAAAATGCCCCACTTTTTTCTATGTCATAAAAAAAACTTTAACGTACACATATGTGATATATATTCCCTCTATTTCAATTTAATAAGTTCATATTTTTTTAGGCACAACAAATATTTGTAGCATTTGTGTCATTATGGGTAAATTTAGGGTTTTGCGTGGCACAAAAAAGAAGTTTGAGATATTTGTGTCATAGTAGGCATAGTCTAGAGTTTTATGATATTAACCCTATTTTATATTTCATGTTTTCCTTTTTTAAAATTTGTTGCATGCTTCATATAGAAGTTTAAGTGAACCTCAAGCCGGTACATTAATGACAATTTAACCCTAAATTAATTTTTAACCATAGAAAATCCTAAATTGGTATATGCGTGACATAACTTTCATCAAATATTATTGTTGAATTGCTAACTTGAATTTCATGTGGACTTAATGTGGATAAATTAATAGGTTAATATCACGAAAAAATCAAAACTAGTATATATGTAACTTATAACAATTTTATTTTAAACTAATTTTTTTATTACCAAAATCCCTAAATTATTATACACGTGATGCCTTTACGCTCCATCAGTTTCCATCAAATTTTACTATTAAATTTCTCGTCTTACTAAAAGCACCTGCTCGGCTTCTACTACTCTTTGCCCACTGAGTACTCACAGTCACTTAGTGGGAAAAGTGGAAAAAAAAGGTATAAACCCTAGAAGCTGCAGTTGCAGAGACAATGTTTAAGGGGAGAACTCCAATGGAAACCCAAAGAGAGAAAGGTGCTTTAAACCTACAAAAAGAAAATGTGCAATTCAAGGACATCAAATGGGACTCTAAAGTTGCGCATGACAACGATGCTGTTCCGGGGAAGAGTTTTTTTTTTTTAGAAATAGTTCTTTTCTATTTCTGTTTTGGGGAACAATTTCTCGAGCAAAAGAACTCGTTTGATAATCGTACAAAATTTCTATTTCGAAATGAAAGGAAAAAAAACAAAACCCGTTTAATAATCGCACAAAATTTCTATTCCAAATTTTAATTTTTTAAAAAAATAAAAATAAATAAGAAAAAGGAATAGATTAGATATTACATAGAATTGACAAGATCAAAATATTATTAGATTAATATATTTTCTTTTTGCGAAATTTAATGTTTGGTATAACAAATATTACGAAAAAAGCACAAGACATATTGAATTTGTAGTAATTTCCTTGGGACTAAGTTTTTACTCTTTAAAAAAAAAAAATTGTAATTCTAGTGCATGTGTGGCTTTGGGATTTTAGTTTTGTAATATTGATATGGATGTCAGGTTGGGGTTGGAAATTTCCCATCTTGATGCTACTTTTTACCCATCTTCTTTCAAATTACAAACTATTTCATTTTCGTGTTTGACATAAGCTTATAAGGTTTTGGCTAATTTTTATTAAGGGAGATGTTTTTCCTCTCCTCTTTTGCTTTTTTTCTTTCTTGAATAGGATGTAAGCTTCGGATGGCAGTTTGTAGGTCTTGAAGTGTCAACCATACAATAGCATGCAATTTGCTTTTCTTTTGTTTGTCCACATTTATGATACATTCAATGGCATTTGTGCTCATGGAGATAGAATTGGATGACCTTAATACTATTAATAGAAATGTATTCATAATAGTTTACAAATACATCGCAAAAGTTTTCACCAAAAAATAAAAACACATCGCAAAAGTAGGAAATAAAAAGTCATGGAATCTCTTGCATATTATGATCCCTTGCCATCATATTTGCAATATTTTTCCTGATCATATTTATCTCAGCCGCCTTATCACGTAATGTATCATCTACAATATCATCTTGTGTAGGTCCAAATAGAAACTCCGGATCTCCATATAATGCAAAGTTCCTATCCATCTTGTCTTGGTCGCGAATATAATTATGGAGAGTACAACATGCGATTACAATATATACTTGCTTTCAAATTGAAAATGGAGGCATGTGTCTCAAAATTGGGAAACGATTTTTTAATGCCCTAAATGACCTCTCGATAATATTTCTCAATGAAGAATGCTTATGGTTGAACAATTCTTTTGCTGATCTGGGCCGTCTCGTTCTACCCCTATAATCATTCAAATGATACCGTTCACCTTTGAATGGAGTTAAAAATCCTGGAAGTGCTGCATAACCAGAATCTACTACATAATATTTTCCTACAATAACATATACATAAATTTGTTATGATGTGCAATAACTATACAATTATAAAGAAAATCATTTGATATAACAAAGCAAATACCTGATGGTGGTCGAGGAAATTATAATCGAGAAGTCTCGAGTGCTACTAAAAGAACTCGACAATCATTGGCAGATCCTTCCCACCCAGCATATACGAAAGTAAATCTCATATCAAACAAACAAGCACACATCACATTTTGATTGGTAGTCCATTTCCTGTCTCTAAATGGGATTTGTTTTGATATAAGGACGGATGCATTAACGTGGGTGCCATCAATAGCACCAATGTAGTCCTGTGATTTTATGAAAGTATAGCGTTAGACAATATTATCGGCTATATATATTTTAATAATGTAAAATTGATATAAAAGTCATACCTTAAAGTAACGTCCATGGTTAGGATCAAGAAGAATCTCTTCTAGAATAATATCAAAAGAAGGCGGCTTAATAATTTCTTTCGATAATTCGAGAAATGCTTTCAATACTAGAGTAAAAAACTTACTGATTGTTTGTCTCGAACGTTGAAATCTCTCACATAAATCTCTATTGGAGTTTTTGTGATCAACCATAGATAAGAAAATCCAAACTTGTTCATCTACCCTTACATATCGAGTATCTTTCAGCCAGCCTCTTGCCTTCATTAAATCACATAGGTTAAGAAAAACATGTCTCTCTAACATGAATGCTTCATATATCCTATCTGAATGTCCGTAAACAATTTCCCTTACCCATTCGGCTCCTGATAATTTATTGTCCCTAATAGGCTCTCTTGTATGCAAAGACTTATAAAAAATAACCAGAGATAACCATCCTATTGTTAGGTCAGTATCAAACTCATCCATATAATATTCAACTGCTGCTACTTCTTCATTAGACACACTATTTGATTCATCTTCCATAGTACCTATGTCATCACACAAATACAAGAAAATCAATATAGATATATGTAAAAATAAAAATAAAAAACAATAGAAACTAATAACGTAAGTAATATAATGAAAGCAAACCAAATATAAAAATTCAACACAATCCATCACAATCCATCATATCTAAACCAACAACATAAAAAACATAGTTTCAACATCAATATCTTCAACAACAAAATAACAACCAGCAACATAAAAAACATAGTCTATTGAAACTCCATACAATTCCTAACATCCACTAAAGATATTGAAGATGCCCATATCTCATGTCAGCTGGGGTTTTGATAAAAGTCTCCCTCTATGTGGGATTAACGCAGGTTCGTTCCACTGCCTTGTTGTAAAAATCCGGCTCCAACATAGGAATGGCAAGTAGGAGATCAATCACAATAGATACAAAGAATGGGTCTGTAGGTGGTGATGTGACTTGTGAGTTGATAGAACCACTCACAGATTGACTAGCTCTGCTCTTGATCATCTCTTGTAAGGCTTTATAGGTGCTAACAATGCTAAATGATTCACTTCTTCTTCTCCTCTTACTATTTGGAGTTTTATCCATCCCATGTTTGTTATGAGCTAGAGTAGGAGTTTTGTCAGACATAAAAACTCCCTCATCAAGATGGTGTTTACCAACGTCCTCTGGTCCAACGTCCTCTGATCCATCGTTTGCATCATCCCCATCAATGCCAAGTTCATCTGACATCACAAAACCTTCGGCATTTCTTGCTGCATAATCCCCAGTAGCATATGTATCTCAAAATACAATATATAAGTCGGAATATTGAGGAAACCCATCATTCTTGAATTTTGCCCACTCAATATTATCTTGTAATTTTCACAATTATAACATATATCAGCAATACAATTAAACATATTGCATGTACATCTATAGTGATCTCAAAATGATCAAAGGTTAAAGCATACTTTGATGTGCGATTCCCATATACTTGGATCATCAACAATAACTTTTTTGTTTATATTATCCCAGCCAAATCCGGATTGTGAAAGAAGCTTCTTGAAACTACCATACTGCTTTCTCAATTTGTTCACCTTGTTCTTCAACTGTACTTGAGTATATTGAAGTTCTGCTCGTTTATTGAATTCTGTCCGTATGGAATTCCACTCTGCTTTATTGAAAGTAGAAGATGTGCGATTTCCCTTTTTAACCTCTTCTACCAACAAACTGACGTACAAATTAGTTAAAGATTCAGTTCACTTTGCGACAAGTGCCTCTTTTTGGGATGTCATGTATCCTTCACTAGTTGAGCATAATATGAGTTCAAGATAATTAAAAAGAGAGTGCAATATGTTGCTTCATTGGCTAAAACAGAGCCTTTATCACAGCCTATCGCTAAAACAGAGCATCAACAACTGCAACTACTCATGCACACGCACACATATACACAAAAGGATGAAATAGATAAGCACTCACAACAAGAACACAATAAGAACACACATTCACTAGCAACTGTTTCATTTTCCAGAGGATGAAATGCATCCCGTGATGCTTTCTAGATCATTGGAAGGAAGTAGTTTGATTTCCTTATCATCCATCCATTGTGCTTTGATGTATCCTTAGTGTACTACTTTTAGCTATGTATAGATCAAGTCAACTCATTGAAGATATGAGGAATAAAGATTCAACATTTCCATTGGTTATGTAAGTTTAACAAAAAGCATGAAGATGAAGGTTACTTTGTTAGAAAATTCTTGTCTACTAAGCTGATATTGTTAGTGGATTTACTTGAGAGGTGAGAAATAAAAGATCATAGACAATTTCACTTCCAAAGTTGGGAACTCAAGTCATTTATATATATATATTTTGTTCCTGAATACTGTTTTTTCAGCCACTACGAAGCATTGTTATAATGTTTGAGTGTTTTGTTTGGTATTATTTCTTTAGAAGAAATCTATAGCAAATTTTTAATGAAAAGTCTCAGTTTTCATCTCCTCGATGATTGATGAATGGATTTACTTGGGAAGAGCAAGGTAAACAAATCACGTGCAGTATATTTTATGTCCTTTCTCTAGTCTGAACACTCTCTTTGTGGTGGCAACTCTGATATAAAGTTGTCGTTAGGAAAGCAAAACAAACATCGATTATATAAGAGATGTACAATAAAGCTAAGGATTTATTAAAACCAAGCTATTGTTGTTCTGACATATCTGTTCTCTTTTTAATATGGTTATGCACTTAAGATTTTCTAGTATTCACGTAATGCTTTATCACAAGCTCGGAATTAGAGAACTTCGCCAGAGAATAAAAAAACACAGAAATACAAGAAACTACAACGAAAGATGCTTCAGCATAACATGCTGCCTTCAATCTTCCATGACCAATGCCTGTGTTACTCAGAGACACACCCTGATCACGCTCCACAACAAGAACACGCATTAACCAGCAACAACGAGCCACACAGGGGAGACTAATCACACCCCACAACAAGAACACGCATTAACCAGCAACAACGAGCCATGCATGGGAGACCAATCACACCCCACAACAAGAACACGCATCAACCAGCAACAACAAGCCACGCAGGAGAGACCAATCACACCCCACAACAAAAACACGCATTAACCAGCAACAATGAGCCAGAGCAGGAGAGACCAATCACGCCCCGCAACAAGAACACGCATTCACCATCAATAATGAGTCACGCAGGGAAAACCAATCACGCCCCACAACAAGAACACGCATTCACGAATTCACCACATCCAAAGACCTGAATCTTACCCAAATCCCCCCAAAATCCCAAAATCCCAAAATCCCGCACCAAAACAGCCATGCAAAACCAACAAACCTGATTTAAGGCAAGACAACAACGAGGTGACATGACCAGAGGCGATGCGACTAGAGAAAGGTGACTAGCGGTGACGGGACTAGAGGCGACAGGATCAGAAAGAGGCGATTGGAGGCGATGGCACTGCAGGCGGCGAATTCAACTTCAAAAAAGGCCCCTATCACCACTAGAATAGGTTAATTGAGTAAAAATCAAAGCAACAAACCTGATTTAGGGCAAGATGACCACGAGGCGACGTGACCGAAGCGACCCAACCGGAGCGAAGAGAGTGCATGCAGCGGGATCGGAGAGAGGCGACCTAACCGGAGGCAACGCGACCAAAACGAAGTGACCTTCAACTTTAGAAAAGGCCCCAATCACCACTAGAACCAGTAAATTGAGAAAAAAATCAAAGCAACAAACCTAATTTAGGACAAGATGACCACGGGGCGACGTGATCAAAGCGACCCAACTAGAGCGAAGAGAGTGCAGGCGGCGGGATCAGAGAGAGGCGACCCATCCAGAGGTGACGCGACCAAAGCGAAGAGACCTTCGACTTCAGAAAAGGCCCCAATCACCACTAGAACAGGTAAATTGAGAAAAAATTAAAACAACAAACCTGATTTAGGGCAAGATAACCACGAGGCGACGTGACCAAAGCGACCCAACCAAAGCGAAGAGACTGCAAGCGGTGGGATCGGAGGGAGGCGACCCAATCGAAGGCCAAGAGAGGCGGAGGCGACGGGACTGGAGGCAACCGGCTCGGACAAAAGCGACCCAACTGGAGGCGAAAGTGAACTGCGACTAGAGACGACGAACTGAAGAGAAGCAGCGATCGGATTGGAGAGAGGCGACCAGCTACGAGCACGAGACCGAGAGAGTCGACTGAGGCTACGGGACTGGAGGCCACGAGACCGACGGCAATGGGACCGAAGAGAGGCAACCGGAGGTGATGAGATCAAAGAGAGGCAAGCGGATGAAGGGAGAAAGAGAAGTTAGGGTTCGTAAAGAGAAGGGCCATGAGTTGAGAAGGGAGAAAAAAGAGTTCGTAAAAAAAGAGAAGGGCAATGAGGAGAGAAATTGCTTCTTATTTTTGTTCTTGAGAACAAGAAGCAACTTTTTTTTACTTCTTATTTCTGTTCCCAAACCATTCTTTGGCTATGTTTTTATTCCAGGGAACAAAAATAATGTGGCGTTACCAAACAGGTTTTGTTCTTTTTTTTTTCTGGGAACAAAAGAACATAAACCATGAGAAAAAGAAGCGTTCTCATGCGCTACCTAAGAGCGCGCGTGACAAAATTTTCTGTTCCGAAATTGATTTCTCAATTTCTATTCCCCGGATAAGTTTCTGAGTAAAGAAACTCGTTTGATAACGACTCAAACTTTCTATTTCTAGAACAAAAATCCATTTGATAACAGAATAAAATTTATATTTCTAGGAATAGAAATTGATTAAATAACAACATAGAAAATCCTCAAATACAAAATAATAGTCGAAATAATACTAAAACAACATAGGAAATCCTCAAATACAAAATAATAGTCGAAATAATACTAATACATTACAAAATGTGAAAATACAATTTCCTGAAATTTCCGGTATATTATTATTCCTTGCCATTTTATTGGCAATGGTTTTCTTAAGCGTATTTATTTAGTTTCCCTCCTCAGTTAATATATCGTTTGCAAGCTCATCTTGCATAGATTCAGACAAGCACTGCGGATCTCCATATAAGGAAAAGTTCTTATCCATCTTGTCTTGATCACGGATGTAATTATGGATGGCACAACATGCAATTACAATGTGTGCTTGCTTTCGCATTACAAATGAGGGCATGTGCCTCAATATGAAAAAATGATTCTTTAATGCCCAAATGATCTTTCAATGACATTCCTTAGAGAAGAATGCCTATAGTTGAACAATTTTCTTGCAGTTGTTGGCCGTCTCGCTCTATTCCTATAATCATTTAAATGATATCGTTCACTTGTAAAAGGAGTTAAAAATCCCGGAATTACTGCATAACCATAATCCATGATATAGTATTTGCCTACAATAATGTATTCATACATTGGTCATAATTTGTAACTATAAATATAATCATAAAGAAAATTACTCATTAAAAGACAAGCAAATACTTGGTGGCGGCCTAAGAAATTCCAAGCGAGGAGTCTCCAGTGCTGCTGCAAGCACTCGACAATCGTTGGCAAAGCCTTCCCAACCAGCATATACAAAAGTAAATTTAATATCAAATGAACAAACACACATCACATTCTGAATGGTGATTCCTTTCCTACCTCTAAATGGGATTTACTTCGACACAGGTACAGAAGCATGAATATGGGTGCCATCAATGGCGCCTATACAGCCTTGTCATTTTATCAAAGACTAGTATTATACAAGACTATCAACAAAATGAAATTGACGGTGTAAAGGAATATATAAGAATTCTACCTTGAAGTAACGCTTATGGTTAGAATCCATAAGAATCTCTTATGAGACAACATCAAAGGAATGTGGTATGATAATCTCTTGTGCCAATTTGAGAACTGCTTGTAATACTTTAGTGAAGTATTTGCTTATAGTTTGTTATAAACGTTGGAATCTCTCACATAAATCTCTGTTTGAGTTCTTGTGACAAATCAGAGATAAATATATCCCGACTTGTTCATCTATCCCAATATATTGGCTATCTTCCAACCAACTTTTTTCCTTCATTATATCACAAAGATTGAGAAAGACATGCCCAAATGGAGAAAAGAAAAGAAAAAAATTCTATTTTTACCTTACCAAAAAAAAAAAATTTCTATTTCTATTTGAAAGCGAGAAGTTAAAAATTTCAACTTTTGATTTCTTTGATTTCTTTATTTCTAGAATAGAAATCTGTTCAGAAATAGAGAAATCAAATTGCATTACCAAACGAATTTATATTCCAAACATGCTCCGGAAACGGAGAAATAAAGAAATCGAGAAACATAAATTTTATCATGCATGCCCTAAGGCACCATTTTGGCATTTCTATTTCTTCCAATTTCTATTTTTTTATTCTTGAGGTCGGGGGACCCCCGGCGAGGGTGCGACCATGCGGTTGCAACCTTTGCACGTCCTCACACGAACTAGATCTAGGTCGCCAGAGGTTGCACGACCTCGCCGCATGGGTCACACGATTGATCGGCCACAAGCGATAGATTTTGATTGCCGACGGCTGCTTGCCCTCACTAGCCAATTTTTTTTATTTTTCTTTTGAATTTTTTTTTAATTACAAAAGTCTTTTGTAAATATAATCTCTCCAAACGCTATCTTGCTCAAAGGTTTTTTTTTTTTTTCTCAAAGGTCCAATCAAACGCACCCTTAAATTGCCTC
Organism: Eucalyptus sideroxylon; assembly: GCA_014182405.2. NCBI lineage: Eukaryota > Viridiplantae > Streptophyta > Magnoliopsida > Myrtales > Myrtaceae > Eucalyptus > Eucalyptus sideroxylon. The sequence goes on from CM024552.2 coordinate 59,116,844, forward strand.
CATTGCCACTCTTGCACCGTGTAGGGTATCGCGAGGTTTTAGACTGCCTTCATTGTAAGAGTCCAAATGTCAAAATTAATTTCCTCTATTTTTTAACAAAAAATAGTCACATCAACAATGTAGTATGTTATATGATTAAAAAAAAAACACACACACACAGTTTAACTAGGGATATTAATGGGTCCAACCAGAACCGATCGAAAAACAATGCAAGTGTGCTCCACCCGACCCAATACCCAAAACACATATATCCCAAATCATCGATTCGGTTCATGTCAGGTTGGGCTTCGTTTTTTTTTTTTTTTTTGGGTTGAACTTATTTGTATTGTTATGTGTTGTTGCTCTTAATATGTCCTTTTTTTTTTAGTGATATTTGACTTGATTATTGAAGTGAATAATTTGGCTTAGTTTTTATTTTAACTTTTTTATTTTATCTTTTATAAAAATGACTTTGTGTTTTATATTTTTTAAGAGATTTCTCCCATCAATCATTAGATATGGGGTTTGTTGGCCTTTGTGGACCTATTAATGTGAGAGAGGACAAATTTGCTACATTTATTTTTTGGGGCCTTCTTCATTGTTTAAAAGTTTAGGGTTTTTTCAATAAAAAAGAGCCAAGCTCAATTTTTTTATTTATAAAAATCTTTAAGATAAAAAAAAAGGTCTTTATGTTTGTTTATGGATAATTGCAAAAGTTTTGCATCCATATATGAAACGCCGCGTTACTATTTGAAAACCTATTGGCTGCATTTGGCAACACTTTGCCAAAGCCTTTGGAGCCGTGAAGCCCTTAGGTAAATGCAAATGACGGTTGACAAATTTTTGAAAAGTTTTAGTGAGATGCAATTAAATCTCCAATGGCTTTAAGGCTTTTAGCTTAAGATAGGTTCGAAAGTGCTTTGGGCATTTCTCTAATGCAAATACATTTTCTTTTCCATTCAATTTTATCCTCATCAAACTTTCATAATTTCGGAAATATCCTTACCTTGTGCGAGGTGGCTAACGATGATTTAGGTGGCCAACCAACAAGGCCAAATGTGGCTACTAAGCGTTGAGTGTCAATCTTGAGCTTTTTTTTTTTTTTTTTTAATATATATATTATTTTTATAAAGTAAAAGTGCTTTATAAAAATGATCAAAACATTTTAAAATGTGCTATTTCAAAAAACAAATTTGGTCAAAGTGCTCTTTCTAAAAAGTTTTCTATTGGCTTTTTTGAAGCCAAAATGAATGCACCTAAATTTAATCCTAAATTACCCAATTGGCAACTGGCTAGAGCAATGTTAGGCTTATTAAGATTGGTTAACAAAATTAATTTACTAAGTGATATGTTAGAGTTGCAAGTGACTCTTTAAATAGGTGGCGACAAAGAACCAAATAGAGTGTGATTTGTGCATCACTTTTAAACCAATTTTGCAAATCACACAATGTCTCGCATTTCCATTGTTGCTAAATTCAATGAATAGGTAATGTGGCTGAACTTGAACCCTTTACTCAACATGATGTAATTGGAGTTTTATATTTGCATGTCAATAGTAGGGCTATTTCTCCCCTATATGATTAAATTCACCAATTTTTACAAAAGAGACAAAAATGCCCTCGATATTTTCCAAATTTGCGTAATTTTCTTTACTCTATTTATTTTCTTTTATGGGTTTCCCTCCACTTTGAACTTTGTATTGTTTAGAATATAATACTAGCCACGTCTTCATAATCTGTTATTCAGTGAGTCATAGGAAAAAAAAAGTTTCTTCATTTACTGTATTAAAGAATTGTTGTATTTTTCCAGCACCGATTAGACGATTACCATGCAAGAAATTATAGCAGTATCGAATAATATACTAAAATACCATGGTATTTTTTCCCTTCTTTTTGGAGAAGTCACCTTGTTATGTTTTTTTTTTTTTCATAAATACTCCACGAATATTGTTAATTTTTGTCAATTCAATGAATGAAATTGAACTGTCATTATAAGTTTTTTTTTTCCTTATTTTATCAAAGCTTTGATTCAATTAAATTTTAAATTTTAATATTTTTCATAAGGAATGTCATTGTGATTTTATTTTGACAAATCTTAAAAGAGGCTTCTTTTCTTCCCTTTTTTTTTTTGGTTTCATTAGTCATGCCATTATGTGTTCATATGAAAACTCATAAGAAAGAGTTTGGTGTTCGATATGAGCAATATAGATGAAGTTTAAAAAGAATAACTGTATTAAAAAATTATGTTCAAATTCCTTTGGAATCCACTTAAGTTACAAATTTGCTCGAGAATTTAAAAAGGCTAGTTTTTTTGGAAATTTTTTTCTTTGACAAAGCTAACACATGCAGAGGTAAAGTCTGATAATAAAATAATACCTTTAATATGCATAGCAAGACCAAATAAATTAGAAAAGAAAACACATGATATTCTTAATGGAAAATGCCGGCATAACGGCACTGTTTTACTAATGAAATGAGAACCGTTCTCTACCTTCACTTTTTAAATTGGTTAAAGGAAACTTGCATAGCAAGTGTTTTAAATAAGATGATAAATAATGAATTAAATCTCACGAAATTTCATGACAAAATCATTTGTCTTAAAATGAGCTTTCAGCCGTATCTCTTTTTCAATAATTTGTTTGAAGAACGCCAAAAAAAGGGAGTTCACCAAGTAAGTTTACCAGGACCAATCTTGCACCGACTAGAAATGGTAATTTTCACTATGACTTGTTTACGCTATAATAATTAAGTGTGCCTGTGTCAAGCTTAAACAGGTTTATGCACGAATTATAGTTAATGGCATTTACAACTCAAATCGAATATTACTGATACGTGAGACTTATGGTAATTCCCAAAGAGGGTTTTCGTGCTAGTCCCATCCTTATCCTTTTATCCATAAAAGGAAAATCAAACAAGTAACTTTTCAAGGATCCTATTTTTCTTTTGATATAGTCAGCATATCTTTTCAAATTTATTTGAGATTCTATGCCAATTTATTCCAATTATGTAAGATGAAAAAGAAAAAGAAAAAGGATGGAAAATCAAAGACTGGCTCGTATTTCAATTTGTCATGCGAAAAAAGAGTTTCCGAAGATGAATATATAGGAAACACAGGAACGGGAACCTTTCAATAAATTTTGTTAAAGCTGCTGTTTTGTAGTCAAATTATTGCCTTAAGTTTGATTAACCTTTGAAGGCGATTGGCCATTCTTCACTATTAAAACATAACGGCCACCGTTTTGCTAGCGACGCTTATTTTTAATTATAACAATTAGATCCAACCTAGAAGTTGAAAAAATAAAATAAATGATTGAATTTGGGATTCACCAATTTAAATTTCAATAAGTCAATTAAGGGAAAATTTTATCTCCCTAGTAAAAATGAGTGGATACAACCGGATACGGTAAAAAAAAAAAGCCGGATGAGGTAAACTCACCAAGAAATTGTCTTGAGTTGATCTATCCAAAAATAATTAAAAAAATAGGACCACAGCTGCTTTCCACGGCAGGAATTGTTTAAATTAAAGCCATCCACAATACTTGCTCATTACTTGACAACAGAATTTTACAAGAATGTAACTAAATTGATAAATGCCCTAAAATCTACAAATTATCAGAAAAATTACCGCAACATGAACAAAAAAACAAGAACCCTAACTAAGAAACTAAGGAAAGAGACACAAAACAGATAACCGACTGCTAAAATTCATTCCGCTGATTCTCTGGATTGGCTCTATGCCTCAGATATACCAGCCGTGGGCACACAGAAGCTGAGCTATATCTTTGCCAATCGAGTCTGTCGACTGCACTTCGGGGTCTTTTGCAAAGGTTTGGACCAGCTCTTTCGTCGCCAAGCACTTCTCTTCCGCATACAGCTTCTCTTGAATTTTCGGTGATTCGAGCAGAACTTGAAGCTCTCGCTTGCTGTGTCGTGTTTCCTCGTTTCTCTGCAATTTAATGCAGAATATGCGGATTACAAGAGTATAAAACATTATAGCAAGAGAAAAAGCACTATCTGTCCATGTTCAGGAAAGAAAAAGAGAAGCAATGTTGCATTAAGATTTCTCAGGAAGGATAAATTACGCCAAACAAAAGATGTAGCACCTGAATTGACTCGTTGAGCTCAAGAATTCCAACTTGGGCCTGCAAGTATTTCACATACTTGTACGCCGCTTGCATCATTTCGGCTGTATTCATCTTTCGGCCTCCCGGGACAAGCTTCCCAAGCTCGAGGGTCTTCTCGGTTATTTTCCTCCTCCTCTGCCGTGCCGCTAAGCTCTGCGTGGACAAGGTCTCCCCGCCCACGCTTGGCTTCTTAGTGCCATTCTCTCTGCCTCCACAGGAGCCGCACCGTTCCTGCTGGAAATGTGGCTCTGGCTGAGGGGGCAGCATGAGCTGAGGTGGTGAGAGCTCTACCGGTGGCAGCTCGTCCGCAACGTACCCATCGAGGAATCCGGCAGTCAAGTCGGGGAACTCAAGGGGTTCCTGCTTCTGGCGTTTTGGGTACGGGCAGTACTCGAGCTCGTCGATAGGGAAGATGTCGGGTGAGATGGAGATGAGGTTGTCGGGCGAGGAGGAGAAGTAAGGGACGAGGTAGTCAGGGTACGAGTAGTCGGTCGAGCAGTAGTCGAGCAACGGGTCGATGCAGGAGTCGGAGAAAGCGGAGCAGTTGTCGCCCCAGAGGCCATGCAGCTCTGAGGGGTTGAGCAGCGGTGGGAGGCCGGCGACACGGTTGAGGCGATGGTGCTGGAGAGAGCTCAGATTGGAGCAGAAGCTCATGGCCATGTTGAAAAGAACCTGACGACGAAAGACACGGAAGTTTTTCATGGGCACCAAGCTTGAAGTTGCACTCTAACTATGCGTCGGTTAGGAATCAAGATAAAGAAGAAGGTAAGAGAGAGAGAGATTGAGCGAGAGAGAGGGAGAGATACCTGAGGAGATTCTGTCCTTGCCATATCCACGAGGTTGTCTCTCGCTTGTTGAATCGAAGTAGACCGAAGACTGTAGTCGCTAACAAACGTCGTCATCTGTCAAACTGTAACTTCTCTGCTTCAAGCGTCGGTAGTTATCATGCGAGAAAAGAGAGAGAGAGAGAGAGAGAGAGAGAGAGAGAGAGAGGTGAGGCGGTTGAGATAATTAAGGAGGAAAATTAGGTGATTTTAGTTAGATCCAGGGGGAGTAACCACCGCAGCTTTAAAAGCGGTAACTTTTTTTTTAGGGTTTTTCTTTTTTATTAATTTACTTCAATAACCGTCGCCCACCATCATTTATTTCGTTCTTGTCTTTGTTTTTCTGTTTTTATTCGATTATTTTATTTTTCCTTTGGATTAATGCGCCGTACCCATAAAAAATATGCACTTTTAAGTGAGAAGCAGCTCGTTTTTTCTTCCATGCAATGTTAGGTAAAAAAATGTTGGAAAGATTAGTAAAAAGGGGGATAGCCCAAGATGGGGTAAAGTTTGATGGAAAAGAAATTTGTTTTTGCAATAACTTTGGGACATTATCTTGAATATAAGGGAACTGCTAGGCTAATAATGGTCACTATTATTCTCGACGTTGGGCCACATATCCTATAGCAAGAGGGGCAACCGAGAGTTCACGTATGGTTTTTTTTTTTAATCTTATTTTAGCCAATTTTTCTGCTTCATGCAACATAACCCGAATGACTTGTCTCATTAAAAAAATAAACGCGTATCTTTCCAAATAATGAGTAATCTTCTGATCATGACATGTTTGAGATAATATTCAATATGTGAAATTTTCGAAATACACAAAAACCATGTTATTTATTGGAGTACTACATAAGATTCCATGGAGTTCGGTTGGTGGTTGAAAAACGGACGTGCTTGCATTGATGCGTGATGCATAAGCTTAGTGTGTTTTTATATTGTATTAGAAATTTCTGAAAAAGAAACTAGTTTTTGGAGATTTTAAATAAATGAAAAAAATGAAAATACCGAGTATAATTTGTTTACACCGACTCTACATAACGAGTTTGTAGATAGGCTTTAAGGGAGAATACGATTAATTTTTTTTTTTTTAAAGAGAGAGCGCTACCAAAAGAAAAGGTTTGTAGAGCAAAGACATGATGGTGTATTTCTATCCTTTTTTGTTAAATAATGAAATTAAAATTAATCTGAGGTAGTGAATTTTCATTTTCATCTTACTCAAAGTACATGAATAGAAATTTCTCAAAAAGTGATTGTATCAAAAAGAATTTTACATGGCCTTGAAGAGTGCATTTTGGGTCGATGTCCGTTTTTCTAATTCAATATTTAGTTGAGAGAAAATTAAGGACATGAAAAACAGTTTTCCATTCAGGTAACTCATCACGGGTCAATTAGGACGGAAAAAGACTTTGCAGATTAATGTAGTAAAAAAAATTAATTAATGTAGCGTATGGAAAATTAACTTCTACGTTTGTAATATTGGGACAGAAGAAAATATATACATAGCTTTTGAAGTTGGCTTTTGTTTAGTTTTGTTTTCTTTTCTATGCAATGAATAGTTGAGCGAATTAAAAAAAAAAAATATTCAAACGACTCGACATGGGTCAATTTCAATGGAGAAAAACTGTTTTTTACAATATGATTTATGACTTATTTCATGATTATTCGTATGTTTTAAACTTTACTTGCTGCTTCAATCTTTTCTTCAATTATGAAACTTTAATTATCCCAGGGAACTTGATTTTCAATTCTATCTAATCCCAAAAAATTACAAAAATAGGATTCATTATTTTCACTTTAACATTTTTTTTTCAAACTTTACAAGACTTTGACTGGTAATTTTGGGTAAATTTCTATATTTTTCATCCATTGTTTAGTTACGTTACATACGGACTTTTTTGAATAAGGAGTACAAAGTTATTAATAAACTTTGCCCAAATGTGTAGTGCATAAAATTTTCTTTTTTCGCCTTACCCAAAGCAATTTATTTTAGTTTGATTGTTTTGCAATAAATGTTGAGAAAATTAATTTTTATTTAAAACTTAACACAGGTTGTATTAGAAGGGAAAAATGGTTAATGCAACAGCAATTATGAATTCATCTCGAATCCAGTGGCACGTCCTAAAATCTGCTTCCCATCCCAATTTTTTTTTTTTTTTTTGTGATATTGAAATTCATACAAATCTAAGGCAATTGAATTTTCATTTCATCTTAGCAAAAGAGTTACATAAATAGGAAATTCTTCAATATGGGGCATTTTTATAGTAATTATACTATAGAGAATCATCTACAGGGTTTAAAAAAAGTATGTCTGCGGTTGATTTTGATTTTAATTTCTTTTTTTATTTTGTTGGTTCAAGGCTTAGTTAAGGGAATATTTCAGAAAGACATCTGCAGAATCTTTATGAATGCTTTTAACCCCTAGTTTGCGCGCTTTTCACGTGCAATTACCTTTCATCTGCTTTATATCTTTTTTTTTTTTTTTTTTTCAATATTCATGTTCACGTTTTTTTTCTTTTAATAAGCGACGGTATTTAATTTTCGTAGTACTCAAATTCACTCGGAAAAAAAAGAAAAGAAAAGAAAGATTGTCCACATGTGTAGAGCGTGCATAAGGGTTAGAATCCGATCTTTCAGCAATAATTAAATACTACATCTTTTTAAGATTTTCACTTTTTCGCAACCAGATGGTTTTTGAGCCAGTTTTCATTTTCCTATGATCAGACTAAAGTTCAAAACTTCGAATAGCCGGAAAACAATAGATGCAAAAATTTTATGTGGGTTGGCAGGCGAAAGTTCTCAAATAGGGCGATGGATACTTACCAAATTTCTTTCTATCTATGGAATTATAAGTAGCTAGAAACCTCCCTTGTTTTTATATACCCCGTCACCCTTTTTATATCCGAAACCTTAAGCTTCAAATATCATGCCATTTGCGTAAATAATCGACTAGAAGAGAATGATTAATGACGTAATAAATGATTTAGGGTTTTTGACTCGGTCTCCACTTGACATGGGGAGATAGTGTGGCCGGGAGTTTAGGGATTAATGAGACTTGGTCAAATTGTTTAGTCAGCAAGTTTTTCTTTACTTGCTACCCACGGTGGACCGACCACGTTTCCCGACACGTGCACGTAAGACAGTAAAAATGTTGTGGGATGCTGAGGAGTACTAGGTAGGGAGGCTTTTAACCGGAAAAATTACACGATCAATCTTTAATTGATAATATATGAATGTCGATTTAATTTTAACTTTTTAAATTTTGTCAATTTAGTTTGATTTAGTCCCAAACTTTTGTCCAAATCACCGTAGTCATTCCAGCCGATATTTGCCTTACCAATATGATGGTCTAGTCATTATCAACTGTCCACATGTTACACTATTATGTCTACGATTTTCCAGCAAAAAATGGTTATAAATACTACAATAGAATCTCGTGCAAATAGACTCAATTGGTAAACTTAAAAAGTTTATGATTGAATTGGTATCCGTATATTAGATTACATCCGATTTTAACTTGATGATTATGTCACAAAATAATAGTAGTAAGATAAAAAGTATTTGCCATAATCAGCTCAGGTTAGCAATGTTTAGGAATATCGTATTGACTTACACAATGCACTCCCAAGGAACTTGCACTAACTACTAATCAACTGGACAGCCAAATTATCAAATGTTCGGTTTTGGCAAACTACTTAATAACTAAATTAAGAAAAATTGTTTCTTCTTGTTTCTCTTGTTACATTGTTGTTACTTAGGATTATGGAAATTAGCTATTAGGATAACATGTTTTCCTTCATCTTTGGACACGACTGTGGACATTACCGACATTTAATTTTAGTTATGTATGCATTGGGTGGTACTTGATCAAGTAAATGAAGGGGGAAATCATAAAGACCTAAGAATTTATTGTTAAGCCCTTAATTCTTTTCAACTTCCTATTAAATGGCAATTTGGGAATGTCGAAAGAGACAAGAATCCCAAGAGAGCATAGGGGTTATCTGTCCTCGATAACTGTTTGTTGTATGTCATTAGGGGATGGTCACATCTAATGAGGATTAGTCGAGTTTTCAAAAAGTCTCAAACACTCATTAATATTAAAAAAAAAAAAAAAAGACTACCCACTTCCATCAAGCATCAAGGACATAATATCCACTCTCTATGTCAAGGTAACTCCTAATCCATTACCTTTTCTCTTCATTCGTGTTTCACGATGGCTCAACTTCACAAAACAAGTACATTTTATATGACCAACGTTACATAACCAATTAGGTGACCATTTATAGTAATTATATCAATTTTGTATTAAATGTTGAAACTTCTTTCTAATCGACTCATTGCTCTACTTGTCATTGTCACATGTCATGACTTCTATATAAAGTTTTTATTCATAAATTCGGTGACTGTTTTTCATACCCACTTTAAGTGTATTTGAAGTAAAATTTCACGCATACTAAGGAAACCAAAATGGAAATATTGTCATTTACGATATAAATGATGCCTCCTTGTAATTTACCAATCAGAGGCACGGTTATTAGTTTCCTCCCAAATCAGAAACTGGTCTTCATGCAGCTTATGTTTTGCGAAACAACCATAATCTCTCTTATTTGCGCGAAAAGAATGGGAAGACCAATAAATTTCTTACATCTTGTTATCTTATTTAGAATGCTTATTGTGATTCGTACCATCGCCTGATTCATCATAATTTGATCGGTTATGCTTATGTTATAAAAGAAATTATAGGTGCATTTCGTAAACAAATCAAAATTAAATTCAAAAAATTAACTTGAGGTTTTGCCCTCTTTGATTCTAACCAGCTGAAAGTGATAGTCTGAAGAGTAATGAGAGAGACTCCGAGTAAGCAGTCCAAAATTCCAATCCGACTGGGCTGGCTTCAATGAAATGACAGTTCTGCCCTTTTGCGAAAGAGTGGTTCATCGTGAATCTGTGATGGCTTTGCCATTGGCTATAATACTACGATTCTCCTCAGTTTTTTTACAAATTTTTTGTTGTTGCAAATTTTCAAGTTTTTTTTTTTCTGTTTGATTTAGTTGAAAACGAATAGGAAAGAGCCAAATCAATTTACCAAACGTTCTTTGGTAAATGAATTTGATGCTATCTATCATCAACATTAAAATTTAATTATTTTGCCATAACGAGGAAGCTATAGTTCTGTAAATAGTCCCAAGTTCATAAAATTTTTATCAACCACTTTATGTTGGTAATTTGTATTAATAGTTAATAAAATATCAAAATGGAACGATTGTGTTTGCCAATCCTTTTGTTTATATATTTATAAAATTTGTAAGCACATCACTTACATACTTTTAGGATTATGGCTAGTTAAAAGAATCATCTCAAACTTTACCAAAAAAAAAAAAAAAAAGAATCATCTCAAAAGTACTTTTTCTTTTTCCTCCATTTTTCCAAATTTCTAGTTAGTGGAGTGCCGGGGCCACAACCCTCGCAAACCACAAGCGAGGGCATGCCATGTAGAAAGAAAAGAAAAGAACTAATTAAATAAAAGTTAAAAGATTTATCAAGATGACGTTGTATTGAGCCCCTCAAACACATCAAATCACCCGTGTACTACATAGGATAGACGGCATTGACTAGACCGTCACGTTAGTGATTTTTGATTAAAATTGGCCGAATAGACTATATTGAAAAATCGCCAAAAGGTTTAAAACTAAAATGGTCAAATTGAAAAATTTAGAACCGAATTAACGGCTGTACAATAGGTTTATGACTTTTTAAATAATTTTTCTATAATTGGCTAATGTTGAGTCGATTGGATTTTTTTTTAATTTTCCAACTTCTTTAAACTAAACCTTGCGCTGAAAAGAAAAGAAAACTAAACAAAATTAACTTTTAAAGTCTGTACAGTTAATTTTTCACAAAATTATAAACATAAAAGTTAATTTTCGACCCACTACATTAATGTAAATTTTGTTATTAAACTGCATTGTCTTTTCCGTTCCTAGTTGACCCATGTTGAGTTATCTGAAAAAAAAAAAAAAAAAAAAGAAATGTTTTTCGTGTTCTTGATTTTTTTCTCAACCAAATATTGAATTAAAAATCGACATCAACCCAAAATACACTCTCCAGAGTTCAAGAGATTCCTTTTCATGTACGCGGGTAAGTGGAAATGCAAATTCACTACCTCATATTAATTTAGATTTCATTATGTAAAACAAGGCTTGAAATAGCAATCAAATTTGTGAAAATAAATTAGATTTAAGATAAAGTCATAAATGATATTGTAAAAAAAATATATTTCTTTTCCATTAATATTGACCGTCTTAAGCTACTTGGAAATTTCTAATCTTGTTAACAATTTTTGGCTAATGTTGCACCGAACAATAATTGAACTACTGCTCACTAAACATCGCATTCTTTTGAAAAATTCGACGAATCAATTCAACGAAAACTTTAAACAAAAAATTAATCAAATGAAAAAGATAATAAAGACAAGACAAGAAAGAGCAACAAGCTGTTTAATGATTCCTATGTGTAATAGGCCAAGAACTTAATTAATCGCAATATACAAAGAAGAATACTCAACAATTTGAAGAGAATGTTTTTTAAGAACGAGGAAGACTCAGCCGTCGTTTATCGAAATAAAGAGAAACCCTAAAAGATTTGCCCTAGCTATGTTGGTTACTCTACCTCGACTCTAACTAAAATCACTCTTTTTCCTCCTAAATTATCTCAACTGCCTCCCCTTCATCTTTATCTTCATTCTTAGCTGACGAATAGTCAAGTGCTTCTTCAAGCCTGCCGTGCTCGAGTGAAAACTTCCATGTCTTCTGTCGGTAGGTTTCTTTCAACATGGCTATGAGCTTCTGCTCCAATCTGAGCTCTCTCCAGCATCACCTCAATCCGACCACCGGCCTCCCGCCCTCACTCAGTTCCTCCGCGCTGCTGTGGCTCTGCAGCAACTGCTCTGCTTTCTCCGACCCGTGCGTTGGCCCATTGCTCCACTGCTGCTCCGGCGACTGCTCAACGTTGAGTAACCTGACTTTTCTTTTTTTCCCAATTTTATCGACATTCTTTTTAACTTAACATTGCCTTGAATAAAAACGAACTGCTTCTCACTAAACATTGCATTCTTTTAACAGATTCGGTGAATTAAGTCTAAAGAGAAACTTCAAACAAAAGATTAGTTCAATGAAAAGGAAAACAAGGACAAGAAAGGGCAACGAGCTGGTTAAAAGAATTGAATGTGGTAATAGGCCAAGAACTCAATTAAGAGCAACATCTAAGGAAGAATACTCAACAAAATTGTACGGATTCATGGAAGGTTTTTCAAGAATGACAAAAATGTAATGAAGAATAATGACAGCTTAGGTTTATTGCGTCAGAGTCCCACTATTTTCCTAGTCTGAAACTTAGGTTTCCTGTTTTATCCGTACATAAAAAAGAGAAGAAAGGCAGAAAGATACTCAAATATGTGTAAGGCCTAATTAATCAAATTTATCTTTTTTTTTTTTTTTTTGGTCAAACAAATTTCCGTTGAGTTGAATAGATGGAAAGATAGAAAATCAATCCTACTTGCATGGGGAAGATGGCTCAGAGAAGAAGGTATTTCATACGACAGAAACATTACATGATAGTGACATGTGACGTAACTGACCAATCATATATAATTTGTATGGTATTGAATAGAATGAGATTCATAACAATTGGGGAGTGATGGATGGAAGGTCACATGTATTACTCTTGCCATGTGGTGTACTTGTAAATTATTTTTGCACATAGCTGGCAATACAAGAGAGAAGATTAAGAGTTGTCCTAGATCCATGGGTCAAAAGAAGATATATGGGTAAAGCTATCAACTTAGATGACGAATAAGTGTCGGTACGAGGGCACTAACATGATAAATCAATATCAAATAAGAAAATCATAGATTTTCATTGAGGCAAAAACACAAGAAAATGTCTTGTTGGTTGGAATAATTTTAATGAATAGAGTCTCACAGATCTGCTTTACAAAGTTTCCCTTTTTTTTTTTCCAAAAACACCTAAAGCTAATAATCATTCCTTTTTGCACATAAAATCAAATAATTCAAATTTCATCACTAGTCTGCAGTTATTGCTTGTTTGAATTATGGGATGATAAGGTGAAATCAAACTTTCTGATCTATAATACTAATCGCTAATAAAAATGTGACTTTGCTTAGTCCCTTAGCATTCATAAGGCGATTTTTTGAAAGTGATCGTAAAGTTTTAATTGATACCATTTGACAAGAGGGTATTTGCAATTGGCGTTTTTATTCTTTTGTCTCTGACATTGTTTCCCTACTTCACATCAATCTGGGATGGAGTTTGTAGTGGACCCATAGACCGCAGAATAACATTGCTCATGAGCTTGCAAAATGGGACTTCATTAGATGGGAAATACTTTTTCTTTTCTTTTCAATAATCTCTCCTTTAGAGTTAAAAATATAGTGTTAGTAGTCTTTTTTTTTTTTTTTTTTTTTTGCTTAATAATGTTCATTTAGGCACGGGCTCTTCTTTGTAATATTCTCATTACTTTGTTGGAATGGAGTGTTTCCTTCAGCAAAAAAGAAAGAAAAACGAAATAATAATAAGAAGATAAAAAAGATATTCAAACCTCTATGATCCCTAATTAATCAAATTTATCATAAGTAAAACATACCAAAAAAAAAAAAAAAAAAAACAAAATCAATTATAAACGCATGTGAAGGATGACCGAGAGGAGGAGGTAATTCGGGATGGATCTACAAAGCGACACATGAAGTAATCGATCAATTAAAAGCTAGATACATACGCTCCTGACATTGAGCAGAACGAGATTCAGTACACGTGGGCAATTTCATCCGGCGTATCTGGGCTGCACGAGGGAGGGATATGAAAAGTTCTGGGCCTGGACCCATTGGGCCATAAGAAGATAAATACCCAACTATTGATTTTGACATGGGCAAAGCTATCCATATAGAAGAGGCCGATAGTTCTGACAAGAACAAAAAGCAAGAGGCCGAATCTGCGATCTCTCCCATCAATCCCAAAGCCCAGTTTACGTCGAGTCAGCTTAATTCATGGAAAAATGAATAATTTATTTATTTATTTTCTAAAAATGATCACTTGCATTACTTGAGATAATTAATCAATGAAAAATATTTTTATTATCGTGAATAATTTATGTCTTAATATTGTTGTGGATGATGATATTGGTCTCCAAAGTCTAGTCAGCTCAATATAACCTTCAACACCTAAAATTCAGATTTTGGCTGCCTTAATCAGTATGAGATCATCACACGTTTCTTTCCTTGGAAATTTGGCTTGACGTGTTGTGTTAATCTCCACTTTACCAGGCAATGTTGATTGGCCATCTTGAGAACTCAAGCTATCATTTTGATAATATTTTGCAATTATGAGTGTAACAAAGTATGGTAAATGTGGCGTACTTGGGCAGGATAAAGAAAACGGCATCATAGCAAGAAAACTAAAAGTCCAACTTGGCAAGCCTGCCTTGATTTTTTTTTTTTTTTTTTTTATATTTTATTTGGGGCTATATTTTCCGTCGATTACTTCCTCCAACCACACTTTTATGATTGGTGTATCACAACCATTCGTATCACTTATATCTACATTTAGTAAATTTTTTGCATGTGGGTGATGTCCGCAACTGCAAACATAAGAACGGTTCTATAATTTGAGTTTTGTCTTGTAGTATGAGGACAGAAATTATAACCTTGACACTGTGGGATCTATTTTCATCCCTGATAGCAACCAAGAACCTATGGTGTTTAGTTATATGAAGATACTTTCCTCAATCACTTTTCTAATTGGTGGACTACAAACATGAATATCATCCAAGTTAATATTTAGTTAACTATTCATGTGGTTTCTATTCATTACATGTGACCCGCCAAGTCATGGTTAAATTTTTTTCCTCTGATAGGAGATGGAGGAAATACATAGCCCTTTCATGAATAGCTTAATGTATATTTTGTGGAAATTGAATGGTGGGAATTGAAGATATACATATAATTAAATTTCTCTCCATATTCGCCTCACGAAATTTTACAATGTTATCCATTTCACATGATCACTTTCATTTCCCCTTCTCTTGATTTCCTAAGATAGAACTTATGACGACATGATTATTACAGGTCATGTTTTCCTCCATCTCTGATTCAAGAAAACTTTCGCCAACCAATCTTTTAATAAGCGATGTTGGGTTAAATGACACGACCCATTCAAATTTAGTTTAATTCATATGAGGGTGATGTGGCTGATGAACATAACTTGTAATTTACTAATCAGAGGCACGTTGCACCAATCTTCCTCCAGTCGGGGATGGATAAATTATAATCCCATTATGATCATCGTAAAAAACTAATTTCATTCTCTAGAGGGGCAAAAGTTAATACCACAAGCGAGCCCTAGATCGAGTCATTCACGTCTACGTTGAGTATACCTTGTGACGAGTGGTCGTCCCATACGTTTTCTATCATCTACGTGGGTATTTACTCTTGTCAATTCATATGCACCTGCCACGCTCGTAACAAGTTAACCATCCTCTATTTTATTCAACCATCTCCAAGATCGCCATGTGTCATCCTAGTGGAGTCTGTGGAAGTTGCATCCTTTCCTTGCAAGAGCCTCGTACCAATAACTATGATATTATAGATTGTCGCTTTTGACGTAACGCAAGTCATCAGTTCGAGCACTTTTCCCATCTTTGCTCCGATTACTAGATTTTGTGATTATTAGATGTTTATTAAACTATACGTAACCCCGAACAAATCACTTGTTAACTAAGAGGGTTTAGAACATATCTGCCAACTCAGTTAGGAACTTGGAAAGGGTTTCACATCTCCTTCGAATATTCCATAGAATTTAAAAATATCGTCATTTACGTCAATTATAATTATTACGATGCTCTATTTTAATTTATTAGTTTCTCCATACCTCCCTCTGATATATGGTCTAATGTATGTTTGTTGCATCGAATACGTTAGCAATACTTTCCAAGTAATTTAGAGTTCTGACATCGACTCCCGCATGACATTGATTCCTAGAGAGTTCCATTAGAAGTTCACATACGAAATACATAAACTAAAACTCACGTCAAAAGGTGTCATCCTTGTTTAGGTTCAGTAGACAATCCCGGGTTTATCTACCACACTATATTTTAATTTTATTAATATAATAAAATATCAAAGTGGAACTATTGTTTTTGTCAATCCTTTTATTTTTATATTTATGGAATTTGTTAGCACGCTTAACACACTCTTATTTTCATGATAATGGCTATTTAAAAGAATCATCTCGAAGTTTTATAGCACCAGGCATTCATTTTGACGAGTTTAAGTTTAAGATGGCTCATCTGCATGATCTCCATCAGAGGCTAACACGGCGCCATATCAAGATATTAACCATGAATGTGTAGAAAAAAAATAGATAGATATAAAAACTATTTCAATACTAGGAAAAATTTAAGAAAAGAGAAAAGCTTGAAAGAAAAATATAATAAAACAGCAGCCGAAGAGAGAGAGTATTAGTGACTGCAGAGGTCGCCCTTGGTCTATTGTGACCGTGGTTGACCATTTGCCTATTTGGGTTAGGATCGGTGCAACCATCGCGAGCTCGAGGGAGGGTTGCGCTGCCCTCGACCATCCCATGCGAGAGTCTGCGCAGTGCTTGCCTCAGTTGACGAGGCTTTGCTCCCATCAACCATGGCAAAGGTAGTCCCACCTTTGTCATGCTGTGTTGAGGCCCACATAGATTCCCTTTATAGTGTTGGAAGTGCACAGTAAAATTTCTATACCTTCAAATGGAGAGATTACCAAGAGAGAATCCAACTACAAGCCCATCAATATAATCGATTGAATCCACATTTACTTAAAAGTTTAAGCTATTGAGTTATAAGACAATTATAATTGATTAATTAATTACTTCACATCATATTAATTTTCTGATATGGGACTTCTCTAATACAACACATGTACATCTCAACATATTGTGGCTCCGTGATGATCGGCCTTAGTTGTGCAATAATTTAAAACAAATTATCCACAAAAAAAAAAAATCAACTTTTTAAATAGTCATTAATTTTTCACACATAAATTAATATTTTTAGATGAACCACCTATTTTATTTTTATCATGGAGGAAATTAAGTGAAAGATAATAATTAAAATATGTTTCACTGGTTTTGATTCCGTAAAAAAAATTTCACAAGATGCTGCGTTTTGGTTTTATTATAGGAGACTTAAGTTCTGTGTTAAGTTTGGACAAAGAATGTTAAATGCAAAAATGTCAAATGTAAGGGGAAATTTTATTGTCAACTTGTATATACAACCCTAACAATTGATACTTGGATAGTTCAAAGACTAGCTGCTTTTGGACACAAATTACACCAGAATTTAATCAATGATGTAATACCATAATCTAATCAATGAATTAATTTGGACACTAGTAACTGGATAGTCTATGCTTCGAACTCAAACTATGATGAAATTCAATCTACGACATAGCTTGTTTTAGGCAGAAAGCTACAAGCAAATTAGTAGCAATACCTGTGGATGGGAAACATAATGTTGAAATTTAATCAACGACACTGGGTACATGGAACAACATCAAAATTTAATTGATGATGCTGAACCAGATAGAGATACATGTCCGAATTTAATCAACGATGTGAATTTTGGAAACTACAGCTAAAATACGATAAAGTAAAGATAAAGTAAAGATAGTAGTTTGTTGTTTGGGGGCTCTTCGTTGAACAGACGTGGTATTTACAGGATGAACTAGTAGCCATTAGTCGGTGCCTCTCCTTGGGCGCTACTCCTAACATTCTCCAAGTTTTTCATTTCTTCTTAGCACCCTTATCTATAAGCAATTGCTTCTTGACTTGTCGACAATGCTTGCGCAACTTGTTTATCAAATAAATAATGGCTTCATATTTTTATACACATTTCTTGTAGCAATTATTCTTGCTTGTGCTCTAATGCTAATTTCACTTAATCTTCAAATCTAGTGTACTATGCCCATAGCTTAACATGTAATAATTAGTTACCTAGCCATCGACCCTAGAATTTGCTTCTAAAATTCCTTCAACACTCAACTTAAGCAGCCTCCACGAAAACTGTTTACCCTTAACTTTATGAACAATATTAGGCGTTTCACCTATTACCCTCTCGTGGCCAGCATGTGATATCAGGGATAATTTTGTGTGTTAACATATGCTCCCCTTTAAAAGAAATAAATTTGAATTTATTTCTTTTAAAAAATACCTCGTTTTTGAGTAGTTTTCCAAGGTGATCGTGCCTTTCTGCATTCTGACATCTTTTCTCTGATATGAATTTTCATTCCTTGTATTATTTCAACATGTCTCCTCTAATTTGGTAGGTAACTATTTTCCTTTTTTCCTCGTGGCATCGTCTTCTACCAGTATCTCCTTTGAGACCCTATCATTGTATTTCGTCTTCTTGCCCTATTTCCATATTCTCCTTCACGATTCCCTTTCGTCTTTACTTCATCATCCACCATGGCACCAAAAAAAGTATCTGACTATGACTCACCAAGTTACATTAGCAATTTGGTTGCTCTCCAAATAGGGGAACATGTCAAAGATTGTCGATTTTGTCTCTTGGATGCTTTCTCTTGGGTCTTGGTCTTATTGATCACAACAAGGTCCCTCCTCCACTCGAGGTTTGCTTTCCTACTAAGCGTGAGACTTTGGCCTTCCAACATCGCTCCTTTCGAGACATCTGGTCTTCAGTTTCTCCTCAATTTCACAAGTTTCCCTCATTTGAGATAGATTTTCATAGATGATACCTCCGACTAATAAATGATGAACCAACCCAACTCCTTTGGATAGGCGCTGGGATTGAGAAGGCACTTGATATTAGCATGCCTTCTTATGACATAAACCGGGGACTGGCTGGGTTTGCAATAAGCTTCTAGCCCCTTCCACTAATTTTTCCTTTGGGAACCCATGATCGTCACACTCCTAGACATGTACAATAATAGGCTTTCAGCTACTTGGTTGTTCTACTAAGTAGTTGCCCATAGTTGATATTTCTTTTATCACCCTAGATGGAGTTCTTGTATATAGTAAGTTCCTTGAATGGTATGACAGAGCAACTAGTCATGTCGATGAGAAAGAACGTATCACTTTCCTATTTTAATGCCTATCAAGATACATATTCTACTGTCCTACTCTTAAAGTTAATAAGGACTACTTGTAGATAGTTGCAGATCTTGTGCATAGTAGACATATCGCTCTTGCTCCAATAGTTCTAGCTTCTTTGTATGAGGGGTTTGCCCATGCTTCATTGGTAATGAAGGTTCAAATATCCCAATAAAGGTAGGGGCTTCCAAGCTTGACTAACAAGCGAGAAAGTTGACTTTGAGAAAGAAGGGGGGCGCGCTAGCTGCAATCAAAGGTTAGCGCTAACGAGCAAGAAGAGGCCCCTGACTATAGATAGGGCGCTAGCAACCTAAAAAGTTAGGGCTTTTTCAGCTGGATCGGAATCGATTCTATGATTGAATAGCAGAAGTGCTACTTAGTAGTAGAAACTCGGAGAGACAGACAGAGAGGGGACTCTATCATACCTGCTCACTCCTAGGATGAGAAGTAGGTCCCTTGTTTTTGGCAGGAAAGACAAAGAGAGAAGAAGGCAGGAAAGAGAGAGAGAGAGAGAGAGAGAGAGAGAGAGAGAGGGGGGATTTGAGTTTAAAGAGGAAAAATAGATTTGTAAATGAGGCATTCTTTGCATTTTGGAGGGAAAATGATATTTATACCACCCTTAAATCAGTTGAATTCGGCCATCGATTCAATCCAACGGTTGAAATCCCAATTTAATGGGCAAAAAATGATTTTAAAACTTTAATTATTATCTAGGGGTGTTGGGTAATCGATTGGATGGGCATGATTTGCGAAACCCAAGCTAAAAACAAAAATTGCACTAAAATGCCCAATTAAGGGATCAAATTATAAATTTACGAAATTCAAGGGCCAATTTGTAAAATCATGGGAAATTGAGGTGTAGAAAAGAAATTGGCATAGTATGGATCCCATAATTGATCACTAGAAGTCTAGAACTGGCCGACAAGGGGCCGAACCAGCTTGCCCCATTGGCGACCAGTCGAACCAATCAAACTAGTTCGTGCCAGTTTGACCAATTCTTGATTGGTTCTTGACCAATCTTGACCGATTCTGGCTAGTTCACGCACTTGTGGCCCTTGTGGGTTCAAAATTTATACACTTTGGTCCCTCAATGATAAAATTGAATAGAAAACTTACTTGATTTGAGAGGAAATTTTCCGATTTCAATTTAATTAAGCCAATTAAACTTCATAAATGTGATCTTTGGACCTTCTATTGACTTAATAGAAAAACAAAGGACTAAAATCATGGGTACTTAAGATTGAGCCTAAAGGGCTAAAATAAACATTTTTTCAATTTATTGGCCAAGATTACAAATTAATTGAAATTGAGTCTAATTAATGTTGCAATTGCCCTATCCAACTAATTACCCATTTGTAAGATCACCTATTATATTCAAATTGACTTTGAATTAAAGTGTCGAAGCTTAGGCCAAAAATGAATTAGGGTGTAATATTAAAATTGGACCTGAACTCATGTAATTGAACCTTAGTCTTGAATGGGTTAACTCAAATTTCTTCAATTGAAGCTTAATGGCTAGATTTTCTTACATTCAACAAAATGAAATCTCTCAAATCGGGAAATTCTAATGCGAATTTCTAGAAATTGACTTCGGATTTGGACTTATTTTCAGAAAATGAGTGAAAAATACTTATCTGTCCGCAAGTTATGAAAAATCGATTTTGACCCTCTAGTTAGGGCTTAAAATGGCGATTTGTCTTTCAACATGGCAATTTGTGAAATTGAGCACATGAGTGGATTTAGAATAGTCCCTAGATAAGATATCGAAGACTAAACTATACCTAATTATGGGTGAAACGAAAATAATTTTATTTTTGATTGATTTAAAGCCTAAAATAAAAAAAAATTGGAAAATAAGGTTCTTAATTAAAATTTTTTGCTAAATTTTCGACAAACAAGTCAAATTGACACTAAAAGAAACATTTTTGTGGATTTTTAATTTTTTTCTAATTTTTTTGGTTAGAGATTTAACCAAAAGTCAACCATTTAGTTGACTTTTCTTAAAATGTTAATTTTGAGCTAAATCTTTGGATTTTTGAAGAATTGACTCAAGAAAGGTGAAATTAAAGTTAATTTTCCGGATAAAAGTTAATTTTTGACTTGATGTTGACTTTTGATCAAATAGTTATTCAAAAAGTCAACTCGAAAGTCAATTATTTGACTTTTCGAGTTTTTTTTTTTTTTCAAAAGCAAGTTGGAAACTATTTAAAAACAACAATGGAAAGGAAAGAAATGAAAAACAATACTTTTTACCCAATAAATAGGCTCTGTCGCAATAAGAATCTCGAATGTTGATTCTTTTATCTTTCTGACATATCGACTAAAAATCAAGTGTCAATAACTCTAGTAACTGAGCAACTTCTTTTGTGACTAGTCTTCTAGCTTGGTTTGGAGTTGAATTATCATCCTTTGGCTTTCTCCTTTCAAACCAAATTCATTTGGTTTATGGGTTGCCATTACAATTGGCTTAACCTTAGTAATGCGAGTTTGGGCAAGTTGCTTTTGGAGCAAATGCATTTTTTTTCTTTCTTTGCATCCTCCTATTCTATATACGTGTTAGGCCATCTTTTAGGGGTTGAACCTTATATCATTTATAGCAGGCGGATCATGGGGTATCTTTAAAGTGCGTCGATAGTGATAATTAGCTATTGGCTTCATATCTTTATGTCGAACTCTACTTTCCATCTAGATGGACTAACCACTTGAGGGTGAATGGGAAGAGGGCTATAACTAACATAATATTCATAATTTCCACTATGTTTTCCCAAAGTCCCAATGGTAAGATCTCCCTCCTCATATCTTCATTTGAATGACTTCTTAGTCACTCGTCAGGCACGAAACTTCTCAAAGGGTCCTGTCTTACATATCACAAGCTCTTTCTAGTTAGAACTATCAAAATTGCATACCTCATTAATGATTATTGCACCATATTGATTGTGATGTCTCCTGAGTAATACTTCCATTGCCAGATCAATAGCTTACACTTTGAACACAATTGAGGGCATTGATTCTTGCCAAATTCGAAATCACATAGATCAACTCTTTTCTTCTGATAAGCATGATGCTTACTGGGATAAGTTGACTCATTTGGAATTGGTCCTATTCGAAATGGGACAGTCAAGCTTGAGTTGTATTCCTTGCTAGCTATCCTTTAGCTAGATTGATGGTACTGGCGCTTGGGATTATACCCCTCTTGTCTAATCACCTGCTTACATCGTACATAGAATTGAAGCTAGTGATGACTCCTAGGTATGGTTCTTGCTTTAGATAATATCATTCCAGTCATGATAGAGAATGGGTCCATATCATGACTGGAATGGGAGTTTTATTCTTGTCATCAACAAACTTTATTTTCCCTTACTTAATTGCATCTTCAATGTTGCTTTTTAAAAACTATGCAATCATTGTTATCTTGACTCCATGAATGATACCATTTGTAGTATCTCTTCCTGCCAATTCTTCTTTATAGGTATACTTTGCTGTTTGGTTAATCTTATTTGGCCATCATCCTGTAATGGATCGAATATCTCTTTAGTTTTATTAGCATTGAATGAGTGGTAGACAGGCTCATTAGCTTTAGGCATGGGGTTGGACTTTTCATTTACTCTAATAGATCTTAATGCTTGACAAACTTACGGTTTATCTATAATCATTTTAGCTACAACCACTTTTGCTATGTTGACTTGTTCTTGTTCTTCATCTACTTCTACAACATTGGCCCAACTAACATTTGCTTGTCTACCATGTCTTTTGTCTTTTTCTTTGAGCAAGTTCTCATGCTTAGTAGCTATTGGAATAGGGTTGCCCAACCATTTTTGTATTTATTTATCGAATTTCAAATTTCAAACCATTAAATATAAGGTCTACAAAGGTTTTCTCAAGCAAGGGGACCAATCACTTACTTCTAGCCCTCTTAAATCTAGAAATGAACTGGTCAATTGATTCATTTTGTAACTATTTCATAATCGATAAGTCAGCCAGTGACAATAATGTTGTATACCAAGCAAAATCAATTTTTTTATAATGATAAAAGGGAATAACCTTAGCTTTCAATGATTTGTATGTTCTACATCTTCGCATTATGCCAAGAAATGATTAACATACTCAAAAGTCAATAGATCCTCTTCACCAATAAACATAGTACACTTAGACATTTTGAAACCTCTCGAGTATGGTATAGTATCCATCTAATCTGGGTATGGCTTCTATAGATGTTGGCTAGGCATGTAATGTCATTGTCGCATCCCCTTAACAATGGCTTGACAATTGGCTGATTTTGAATTAGAGCCATATGAGGAAACTCTAGGACATGTTACACAGTATAATTGGGCTGTAATTCTCGATTTATATTTTGCTAAAAAGCTTGATGTTGTTGTTGCTAAGGTCCATAGAACTGTGATTGTGATTGGACTATAGGTATAAGATGTATTTGTGGGTTGGGCATATTAACTTGAGCAAGAAGAAAAGGTTGTTGCAACATTTGAAGTTGAACATTTAGAGGAGCTTAGGGTGTATATTAGGGGCTTGTTGAGCATTAGGAGCCCCTAACTAAGGTACTTCTGGCCGAACATTTAGGACTCCTATTTGGGGTAATTGGGATTGAATGTTCACTTGTTGCAATTAGCCTAGCCCCATGGTTGGAGTCATTAAAACTCCTAAGACCTCCATTGTGACTGGCAACACATTCGTTTAGGGTACCATAAAGAGATTTGGTTGAGTTAAAGCTAACCCAACAGCATTCTTAAGTAATGTATTCTATTGAGTCGCTAGTGGGATGATTACTATAGGACCTCAGTTAGCATTGGTAGAGACATGCGAATTAACAGACTCGTTGACTTGTGTAAAATCCTAAAAAGGGGCCAAGTTAACATAGCTTGCCCTACATTACCTAATGTTATTTGAGAAATTGACAATATAGGAGCATATCCAATTTAAACAGGGACCTGCCTTTTTTGAGGCTGAGCTGGTCCTGTTAAGACTCTATGTTGTCCTTGGGCACATTCATGATAAATATTGATGATTAAAGGCCTGCCGACATTTGTCATTTGTCTGACCATATAATCAGCAAACTCATTTTGAGTCTATTCAATTGTTTACCTCATAGTAGCGAGCATGACTAGCGTGAGATTTGCCTATCTTCTTTCTTCCACATGCCGCCTCAAACATTAGCACCTTCCTCTTGGATTTGGTTTGTTATTTCATTATGTGGAAACTAGGTTGATGATGATTTAGCTTGTGCTTTGTTCTTAGCCATTCGTATTTGCTCATCAGTGGTGCTATTCAAGTTGATTCGACTTCGGGTTCGTGACGTAACACTCTCTCTACTCAACAGAACAGGTCCCATTGAAAGTCCTAAAAAGATGTTTCACCAGTTTTGATTTCCATGAAAAATCTTTCACCAAACATAGTGTTTTAATTTTGTTATAAGAGATTCAGATTCTGTGTTGAGTTTGGATAAATAATGTCAAACGTGAGAGGAAATTTTATTCTCAACTTATATGTACAACCCAACAATTGATACTTGGATAGCTCAAAGATGTTTCACCAGTTTTGATTTTCATGAAAAATCTTTCACCAAACATAGTGTTTTAATTTTTGTAATAGGAGATTCAGCTTCTATGTTGAGTTTGGATAGATGATGTCAAACGCAAGGAGAAATTTTATTCTCAACTTATATAGACAGCCCGATAATTGATACTTGGATAGCTCAAAGACTAATTGCTTTTAGATACAAATTACATCAGAATCTAATCAATGATGTAATTTGGACACTAGTAGCTAGATAGTCTATACTTCGAACTCAAATTAAGTCGAAATTTAATCTATGACACATCTTATTTTAAGCATAAAGCTGGAATCTAATAAGTAGCAATACCCCTGAATAGGAAATACAACGTCAAAATTTAATCAATGACACTTGACTTGTAGAACAATACTGAAATTTAATTGACGATGCTGAACCTGATAGAGATGTACGCTAGAATTTAATCGATGATGGGAATCTTGAAAACTACAATTAAAATGCAATTAAGTAAAGATAAAGTAAAGATAGTTAATTGGAGGGCTTTTTGTTGAATAGGCTATGGTATTTATAAGACGAACTAATAGCCATTAGTCAGTTTCCTCTTCTTGGCCGCTACGCCTAACATTCTCCATGTTTTCCATTTCTTCTTGGTACCCTTATCCATAAGCAACTGCTTCTTGACTTGTCAATGGTGCTTGCGCAGCTTGCTCATTAAGTAAATAATGGCTCCCTATTTTATGCGCATTTCTCATAGCAGTTGTTCTCGTTTGTGCTCTAATGCTAATTTCACTTAATCTTTAAATCTAGTGCACTATCCCATAACCTGACATGTGGTAATTAGTTACCTAGCCATCGACTCTAGAATTTTCTTCTAGAATTCCATCGATGCTCGATGTAAGTAGCTTCCATGAAAACTGTTTGCCCTTAACTTTATGAATAAAATGGGACATTTCACCTATTATCCTTTAGTGGCCAGCATGTGATACCAGGGGTAATTTTGGATGTCAATAAGATAATAACAAATTTATGCAAGTTCTAACCTCCCAATGTTTGCCTCGTGTTAAATTACAAAGAGCGTTGTTAGATATGATAAAATTGATCTATATTGATAGAATAAGTAACATGATAAATTCTAAGTGAATTTTTAAATAAGTGAGTCATTTAGAAAATTTTGTATGCCTAAAATTTTTCAACAAAAAATTTGCTATTGTCACTTATAGAGATAGCGCCATAAAGGTACAAGAGGTTTTGTTTGGCTGTAAAGAAGTAGAAACGAAACAAAAGCGACTGCAGAGACATAGTGCTTCAAAAAAAAAAAAAATGCAATTAACAATGATGCCGGCTCAGTCGGAACCTTATTTCCTAGTCTGAAGCTTTATATATTTCCTGTTTTATTTAACAAAAATGCTAATCTGCTAAGTCTCTCGTAATTCACAAGGTGCTTTTTTTTTTTTTTTTTTTTTAAAAAGTGATTGTAATGTTTTAATCTATACCATTTAACAAAATGGCATTTTCTTTCGTCTTGGACACTGTCTTTCTACTTGCAGCAACTCGGGATGGAGCTTATCGTGGACCTGTAGACCTCAAAATAGCATTGCTCATGAGCTTGCAAAATGGACACTTCATCTGATTGGAATTATTTTTTTTTCCTTTTAATATATCCCATTTAGAGTAAAGAATATAGTCTTCGTAGAGTCTTCTTTACTTTATTATGTTCACATTGGTACTCGCTCTTGTTTGTAATAATCTCATCACTTTGTTCGAATGGAATGTTTCCTTTAGGGAAAAAAAAAAATGAAGAGAAGAAAGATAATAAAGAAATTTCAACCTCTATGAACCATTATTATCAAATTTATCTCAAGTCGAACATGCTAAAAAATAGAAAATCAATCATGCATGCATGTGGAGGACACTTGAGAGAAGTTATCTTGTGATGGACATAAAATGGCGCATAATATAACTGGACAATCAAAGTGATATGCATACACGTATGATATTGAATCAAACGAGATTCATAATACGTGGGCAATGATGATTAGTAATCAAGTCAGTTTGTTTCACAAAATAAATAATTTAGAATTATTTTTAAAAAATGATTATTTGTTTCCCTTGAAATAATTAATTAATGAAAAATCATTTTATTATTGACAATAATTTATGTTTATATATTTTCGTGAATGATGAAATTATTTTTCATATATTTTTGTAAGGAATTCAAGCCATGTTAGATTGGTCTCCAAAGTCCGGTAAACTCAATCTGACCTTCAACACCTAAACTTCAGATTTTGGTTGCCTTAATCAGTGTGCGATCATCATACGATTCTTTCCTTGGAAATTTTCCCTGACGTGTTGTGTTAATCTCCACTTTCCCGGGCAATGTTGATCGCCCTGCTTAAGAACTCAAACTATCATTTTGATAGTATTTTGCCATTATGAACGTAACAAATTGCATCAAATGTGACGTACTTGGGCAGGATGAAGAAAACTGCACTATAGCAAGAAAACTAAAAGGCCAACTTGGCAAGCCTGCCTTGATTTTTTTTTGGCTATATTTTCCGTTAATTACTTCATCCAACCACACTCTTATGATTCGTGTATTACAACCATTCGTATCACTTAGATCTATATTTAGTTAATTTTGTATGTGAGTGATGTCCATGATGATAGACGTAAGGACAGCTCCAAATTTGAATTTTGTCCCAATATGTTATGAGGACAAAAATTATAACCTTGAAAATGTAGGATCTATTTTCATCCGCCACAAAAAACAAGAGCCCCTGGTGTTTAGCTTATTAGGCAGCTTCATCCTATATTTCGAGTAGAGCAATGTTTTCCTCCATTTCCGATAGGAGGATACTTTCCTCGAACACTTTCTTGATTGATTGGTTATAAACATGAACATCATTTACATTTATGTGGTTTATGTCCATAATTGGGGTCATGGTTAAGGAAAAACTTCCTCTAATCTGAGATGGAGGAAATATATAGCTCTTTTGTGAATATCTTAACGTTGATCTTGTGGAAATTGGATGGTGGAAATTGAAAATAGGCATACAATTAGTTTTCTCTCCAAATGCTCCTCAAGAAATTTTTACATTGTTCTCCATTTTACACGATCGCTTTCAATCCCCCGTCTCTCGGTTTCCTAAAATAGAGCCCATGGCGACGTGTTTATTATAGGCCATGTTTTCCTTCATCTTTGATTTGAGAAAACTTCCTCCAACCAATCTTTTAACAGGCGATGATGGATTAAACGGCACGATTCATTCAAGTTGAGTTTATATATATAGAAGGGTGATGAGATTAATGCCCATAACTTGTAATCTACCTATCAAAGGCATGTTGCCTCCAATTTCTTCCAATCGGAGATGGATAACTTATAGTCTGATTATTATGTTGAGTGTACTTTATGTGAGAGGTCGACCATATGTTTTCTATCATCTACAGGTGTGTTTATTTCACGGAAAATTCAAAATTTGAAAAATTTCTTCCGAAAAATTTTGCTTAGACAATTTAGTCAACGAAAAATATATTTATATATCGACAAAATTTTTGACTAACTATCTTCATAGGTAATTTATTAATTTTTCTAAGCAATATAAAAAATGATTTTTTAAAAAATATTTTCGAAATTTTAAACTTTTCGTGAAATAAACGGACCTTATGTGTCTAATTACTCCTGTCAATTTATATGCACCTACTATGCTCGTAACAAGTTAAACCATCCCTATTATATTCAACCATCTCCAAAGATCGCCATGTGTCATCGTAGCGGAGTCCGTGGAAGTT
Source organism: Eucalyptus sideroxylon (assembly GCA_014182405.2). Lineage (NCBI taxonomy): Eukaryota > Viridiplantae > Streptophyta > Magnoliopsida > Myrtales > Myrtaceae > Eucalyptus > Eucalyptus sideroxylon. The sequence continues at coordinate 59,145,248 of CM024552.2, forward strand.
GCATCCTTTTCTTGCAAGAGCCTCGAACCAATAATTATCATATTATAGATTGTCGCTTTTTACGCAAAGCAAGTCATCCGTTTGAGCACTTTTCGCCATCTTTGCTCCAATCATACTAGATTAGTGATAATTAAATATTAACTAAATATACTTAACCCCCAATAAATCACTTGTTGACTAAGAGGGTTTGGAACATATGTGCCAGCTCAGATCGGAATTTGGAAAGGGTTTGACGTCTCCTTCAAAAAATCCACAGAATTATCAAATGTTGCCCCTTACGCCAATTATAATTATTGTGACGCTCCATCTTAATTTATTAATTTCTTCATACCTCCCTCTGATATATCGTCTAATGTTTGTTGCATTGCATACGTTAGCAATCCTTCCAAGTAATTTAGAGTTCTGACGTTGACTCATGCATGATTACTAGAGAGTTCCATTAGAAGTTCACGTAAAAAATACATAATTGAAACTTATGTCAAAAGGTGTCGACCAGGTGTCATTGCCACGTGCAATAAGCTTGATTTCTCGGTCACTTCACTTCAGTAAACTTGGCTCAAATTGATTGACTCGGAGTAGGCTTCATATGTTTCCGGGGGTTAAATCAAAACCCTGAGCCACGCATCTTCATTTGTAAACTTTTTCTCTCTCTTGATTTCATATATCGTTGTCGAACTTAGGTGAGCATACTTTTGTTCTAAAAGTTTCAATTGGTAAACAAGAACACGAAAAAAACGTACATATTTTCATAGTAATCACTGATCCCATCCGAAGACTGCTCTTAATAGGGTGACAAAAATGTGGTGCATGTGAGCCGGATACAATGTGCAATCCATGATGTATAAAGAAACATCTGTCATGATGCTAGGGTAGGATGTCTTGAATTCATATATTTTTTGGCCACTTATTTGCCTTATTGTTGTATATTTGCAAGCTTAATCTTAAAACCAAAGTCCAGGCTCATGTGTTCAGGGGGGTGCCAGAAAATTTAAATATTAAACAAAGCCTTCATTGATGATTCAAGCACTTAAAATAGTTTGTAATGATCTTAAAAAATAGTTCAATTAGATGCAAAAGTGAATATAAAGGATACGAGGAATCAAAGTTTTCTTCTTCTTCTTTTTTGGGGGGTTGAAGTCGGCAATTTTTGTTGTAGAAGTCTATTTCTGTCCATTTTTATCATTTTTAAGTATTAAAAGTTGTACATATTAGAAAATGGTGCAAAATATCTTTTTATCATAATAATGATTAGAAAAATTGCCGCATTGGGCTCTATCGTTTTTGTGTTGGGTTTTGGGCTTGGGTTGCCTTTGTTTGGCTGGCTGGTCACCTTGTTTTGATCATTCTTTAGGAGGTGGCTGTCTTTGTGCTGTTTGTGCCTTCTAGCTTTTGCCTTGTTGGCTTTTCCTTTGTTTCGGTACCCTTCCACTCATTATGCCTTGTTCGTTTTGAGTGTAAGCTCCGGTGTCTTTTGCTTGTACAAATTGGCTAAGCTTAATATAATTACTGTTCACAAAAAAAAAAAAGTTATATTCATAGTTATGACTCAATTTGTCAAGAATATTCGAGAAACAACATGGGTAAACACACTAAGGGGGCGCATGACAACATTTCTGTTTTTCTATTCCTCCGAACAAGTTTGAAATAGAAATCTGTTTGGTAACGCAAATTTTATTTTATTTTTATTTCTAGAACAGAAATTTGTTTTAGAAATAGATTTGGAGCAGAAACTAGAAGTTAAAATTTTTAGCTTTTCTATTTTTGGAACAGAAATGAGAAATCAAAGTTTTTCTCATCGTTCACTCTCGTCACCGCTCGTTGCCCATTTGCTGCTCGTGGGTCGGTCAGTCGCTCGCCACCGACCCTAGCCACCAGCCACCAAACGTCGGCCATTGACCACCGAACTCCGGTCGCTTGTCACCAACCCTTGGTTGCTAGATGTCGGACGCCCATGTGTCGTTGGTCGCTCATTGCCAATCGTTGGATGCTGGAGGCTCACCACCAACTATCGGATGTCCGCCGTCGACCATCCGCCGCTCACCACTGGCAACCTACCGCTAAACTCCGACCACTGGCCACCTGCTGCCGGCCTCCGGTCGGCGGACTCCTGATGTTGAACGTTGGACATCAAACTTAGGACGTTGGATGCCGGTTGTTGGTCATCGGACTTCAAACTTCGGCCGCTCATTGTCGATCACCGGACCTCGGCATCGGACACCGGATGTCGGACTTTGGACTTTAGTTGCCTGCCTGCTAGTCATTGGATGTCAATCGTCGGTCGCTAGACGTCGGACTGGCCACCAAACGCCAATTGTTGCTGCTACTAGAAATAGAAATTTTATCCTGTTATCAAACGAATTTTTATTTCAGAAATAAAAATTTTGAATCATTATCAAACATGCTTCTTTGTTTATAAACTTGTCCATGGAATAAAAATTGAGAAATCAATTTTTGGCCAGAAATTAATTTATGTTCCAAAATTTTGTCATGCACACCCTAGAAGTGCAAAAAATTGTGGTAATATTTTATTAATTTCTCAGTCCTACATGGCTCACCGGCGTGCCTAGTCATCACATAACACCTAAATGACATTGTCTAAAGTTGTAAATAGTGATCATTTAAATGCCAAATTTTGTTTAAAATGATCATTTGAGTGTCAAATTTTGTTTAAAATGATCATTTGAGTGTCAAATTTTGTTTGAAGTGATCACTTCAATGCCAAGCATACCACATGGAAATGCCACGTGGACTGAACTTTTGAAAAAAAATTGCCAAGTCATATTATAATTTTAATTATAAATGCCATGTAATCAATTTTGCTGAAATTTCTCACCGTTGACATTTAAGTAATTGTTTTTTCTCCGATTTGGCATTTAAATGAGCTGATGAAAATTTTTGGCATTAAAATGAGCACCGTACACAACTCTTGGCATTTCTAGTGTATTTATCCTGAAACAACGAGAGAGGCAATCAAATTAGGGTGGGCTTGCAAGTCCAAAGCTAGGATCATTACATTTGATATCTCACCAGTCCTTGGATCGTTCAATGAATTTCAAGCAAGTAGTGACCCAAAACGGAATGAAAGTCGAAAGTCAAAAACACCATTGGATACTTTAGAGATCTTATTGGCAAGGGAAGAACCATCCGTGTAGTGCAGAAGCTATTCGACAAGTGCGTACATAACTTTATTTAAATTTTTTAAGTAGACATTAGTCTTCATAAGGGTAAAAAAAAGTTAGATCACCAACCGATTTCGATTTTTTAAGTTGCACACGGCAAGTTTCATTGCGATGTTCACGGCCCAAAAAAAGAGAACCCTTTAGTCAACTAAGCTAACTTTCCACTTTCTTTCAAGAAAAGGAAAGAAGTGTCAAAGTGTCGACGTGAATACTGAGAGAAGGTCCGACAGCAATGAACATTCCCGGTTTTGATTTTGAATAATGACTGAACACAAAAGAAAAAACAACACAAAAGAAACTGTTTTTCTTTTGAGGGTTGTTGGGACAACACAAGGGACCTGAAGAGATTGGACCACGTCGTGTACTTGGAAGTCCCGGGTTGACTTGAGTACAAGCAAAACCAGTTTCGTCTCCTGCTGGGAGCAATATCCCGGCGACGCTTACCTGGCATCAGTCGACTGGGACGGAGGAATTGACTCTCATCGTTCGGTTTGAATTTGACCAAAATGTGACCAAAATCAATGTATTTTTGGGATGATTATACAAGAAATATGGAGAATCAAGAGGGATATGAAGAAATTCTCAATCGTGTTTGAAGATCACTCTTTAAATTCAGATGATGTAAAATAAATCAATTGAAAAATCTGGAGAAAAGACAATCAAAACAGGTGTTAGATGGATTTGTCTTTATAAAGACATCAATAGTCTAATCAATTGATGGTATGGAATTGATAGTTAATAGGTAGATAGGCTAGGCAATGGCTGACGTGGTATGATAAGCTAATGTGGTTGTTGATGTGACAAATATTTGTTTGTGTCCGACATGTATAGACTATGTGACAGTAGGTTGATGTGGCTTCCAACGAGGCATATATGCATTTGATTGAACATATGAAAGGTGTCTGAAGGCACAAGGAACACCGATGCAGTGGCAAGTGGTGGCGCATGAGGTGATGAAGCATGAGGAAATTTCTGGATTTAACTTATTCGAGGGCGGTGAGCCTGGTGTTGGTTTGGCGCTTCCTCAAACAACAAGATAAGAATATGTGGAGGATAATTGTATTATTTCCGTGTGTTTCCATAACAAGAGTATATAAGATATTTATAAGCTTTACAAGATGACTATATGAGATAACAATATATTAAAACATAAATTATAATCAATTAGGGTGAATCAACGATATGCACAGTCAACGGGGACATATGCATGATTGTGGGAGATATGTACAATTTCCTAATTATTTCTAACAGTCAACAGGCGTTCCAAATTTAGAGGGAAGAAAAGACGGGAACAGAGAGGCTGAATATTGAAATTAAAGAGCAACTACATCAAAGCTTTCTGGGAAATCAGAGTGCGAATGGAAAACGTTGAAAGTGAAACGAGATTCACATTCAAAACTAAAGCTATGAACAGACCACTTAACGCAGACATGAAAGGCAGTGTAACATCTCGAAATTTTGCAAACCCCAGATCACTAATCTCTAACACCAAAAGTTCCAGGAGAGGTCTCTCTCGGACAAAAGCTCGCCCTTACACCCACCGAGCGGCCTGGTTCCGGCGGTACGATGGGTTTATAAGATCAAGGGACAGGCCACGGAATTGCACGGTAAAATGAAAACTGGCCCTCCCACCACCACGTATCCCATGCCGGCCGAGGCGGGCTGTTTTTCCTTCGGAAGCAACGGATCCAGCGAGGGGCTGCATTGGAATTAACTTTTTTTTTTTTTTTTTTTTTCCCCAAATGAACATGATACCACTAGCTAGATGGTTATTGGACAATTTTCTTGTTTATTGTTTTTCTATAATAAAAGAATTGCATCATGGCTTGATTTTCATAAAGAAGAATGGCTTTAACTGATTGATTTTATAGAGCCAAACAACCTCAGGCCTTCGCAACTTAGTCAATGTGAGACAATATAAAGATGAGCCACATGAAAAACAATTGCCCCACATTGGTTACCCAGAGGACTTTATAAACTTGCATCTCCTTTACAAGTAAGACTTGCAAGAAGAGATTGTTCTTAGGGTTTTATTATTATTTTTTTTCATTTTTACATTTTAAGAGGAATTGTTTCCTCGTAGTATTTCGTGCTGAAAACCTTTTAAATAAAACAAAACAAAATAATTCTTTATGGCTAAAAGTAAACAAGGGGCGAGGCAGGGCATTTTGGGCGGTGCTCCATAGCCCTCCCCTATCATCACATAACATAGACACGGACGACCTACCCTTTCTCTCTTCTCCGTTCGTCGGCACACCGCTTATCGCCACCATGCCAAGTCACGTGGCGCACTACCACCGCCCGTCGCAGCCAGCATGACAACCATCCATTCGCCCCACTATTCCCTCATACCGTTTCTCCAACTCTACAGCACTCAACCTCTCTTTGTTTTCCTTACCAAAGAAAGAACTCTCTTTGTTCTGCCCTCGCACCAGTAGAGGCCACAGCCTCAAAATCGGAAGTCGCCGACCTCTGGCGACCTCTAATTCGAGAGAGATTTGCTCGTTGAATGAATTTCTTTAGACTTTATTTTTTTCTTTTTCTTTTTTGGATGAGCTCATAAGGTGCCTTCTAATTTTAGAGGATGCCAATCCTAAAATTAATAGGTATTGGATTATATCTCCATTAAGTAGGTAAGTTGACATCATTAATCTATATAATTGACACATCAATTTTATTCATTTTTGTTAAAAATTCAACTTTAGAAACCAAGAAAACTAAAGAGGAATAAGAGAAATCCATCGAGGAAGATTCTTTTCCTTCCCTCTTTTTGGAAGAAAAGGAGATCCGAATAAGATAAGGGAAGAGATCTGAATGAATGGAAAAGTAAAAACAAGGGGTAATTTTACTTTTTAAAATACATTATATGACAATAGCCAACGTCATAAAATTATTTATGTAATGGGAATAAAAATAAAGAGAACTCAAAGTTAGAAATATTTAAAAAGGATTAATTTTGGATTTATTTAAATCAAATAGAAATTCATGAAATAGAATTAAAATTAAAATTAGAACAAGAAAAAGAATTCGAATATGAACATTGTTATTTTTGTTGAGAAAAATTGAACCTATAAAAAAGTCAAATTCAAGGAATAAAGACTAGACAGCAGCACAGGATCTTATACAGCGAGAGATATTCTTGATGGGTTTTTCTTGTCCCAAGCTAGAGACATCGGTCATCATCAACTGTCAAGGAACATGGATAGGAATGATAGGCAACAACCTCCTGGAGGATAATTGATATATTGAGTAGCAATTAATATATTTTAATTTGCGGACAACTTATTAGCTTAAACTTTAGAATGGGGATCGGTGCAATTAGATATATTACTGAGTGGAGCTTGGTGAGCGTGTGCATTTAAGCTCTAAGTATTGCGTAAGATGATTGGTCATTTTGATTTATATATTTTTTTAATATCCTTTTTCAAGAAATAATTTTAATAATCATTATCATATGGTAATCAATTTCGATGGAAGATGAAATGATACGCCAGAACCTAATATTTCTTGAAGATCATGAAGTAACTTTCAATTGATTTCTTAACCACTGGTTGAAACTAGAAAGTTCAATTGTGATTTTAAAAGATTGCACCTTTTTTTCCGTAAAAATGATAGGTTTTCATCCTTTTATTATCGAATAACAGATGGTGTGAAAGTGCTTTCATACAAAATCTGATTATTGATTTCGTTTACATGATTTTGACATTGCGAAAAAAGTATTACGCTTGTTACGAAAATTCCTTATGTCCACAGATGATGACAAAACATTTGTGCGAACTAACATGGAAACGAAATATCGTCCACATACACAAGTTCATACGTAAATCATTTAAATGATGTGGGATTTGTGCTAGTGGAGAGCTTCTTTATTCTGCAAATGGATAACAAAATACCGAGTGGAAAGTGCCAGAGCTGGAATTAATCTTTGGATTCTGATGAACAAATAAGGGATTATTATCGTCGGGATGCTTGGACGGACTAGATACAAAGACAACAACTTGGATAACATCGAGCACGCCATTATACTTGGAAGGACCAAAGCACACCATTATATTCAGATTGAGTGAAATCAGCAAGTCGAGTGGACTGCATTGTAGAGGGACTTCACGCTATAGACAAAGTGGATGATACTTCATGTGCGTGGAAACAAAGACCCGACTCTAAATCAATTTGAATTCAAATTTAATTTGGTGCTTTGGAGCTAGTATCAGGTCTTTGTAGCCCTAGAGAGACGTGCTGGAAAAGTCAGAACAGGCTTTGCCTTATTAGCTAAGCAGAGTGATTAATCATCAGGCAAGAAGTTTGAAGGTATATGTGTCAAAGTGAGAGTTGAAGGTCGTCGAGGGGATTAAAACGCTCTGACACTTGTTCTTAGTCCTTCTGCTTATTTTTGAGAAAGACCATATGTAATCTGAGTGCATTTTCTAGGAAAGCGTTAACGTAATTATTTGCAAGAGTGTTTTGAGCTTTGAATAAGATATCAAAGGCTTCAAAGGTTAAACTAATGAACTCCAACTTTGCTGTCGGACTGGTAGAGTCAAGAGTGGATAGGCCATGTGAAAAGGCCAATCCACCATAAATTGCTTTGCAAACTCTCCTACACCATAAAATGCCAAGCCACGTGAAAGACCATATGTAATCTGAGTGCTTTTTCTAGGAAAGCGTTAACGTAATTATTTGCAAGAGTGTTTTGAGCTTTGAGTAAAGTGTGTACTCATAGATTGAGTTACATTCTCTCGTTTTTAGAGGCAACTTCATTTGTAAGATATCAAAGGCTTCAAAGGTTAAACTAATGAACTCCAGCCTTGCTGATGGACTGGTAGAGTCAAGAGTGGATAGACCACGTGAAGAGGCCAATCCACCATAAATTGCTTTGCAAACTCTCCTATACCATACCCTCTTTCACATATATGTTCATATAAAATATTGGCTCTACATAATTGACTTTTTCTACAACCACTGTTTTTGTACGGAAAAGTTAAAAAAATCCTAGAACGGCCACTTCACCCCCTCTCGGTTGTTCAGTCCATTTCAACGTTCACTTTGAATCTGACTTCTGAGTTATACCAACAAATCATAGCATCAAATGCAATGTGGTTTACGTTTTAACTGCCCAAAAATAGGATTACTTAAGATACTCGATTTGTCACTATAGTTTAGCCTAAAAAAGGAAAATCCTCATTAGGGTAGTCCTTTAAAATAAATATTTAAATTCTAATATTATATGTATAATCCGGGTATTGTTATACAATTTGTGGAAGCTAAGTTCCCAACCCAAGCAAGAAATCTTGATATCTCATATAGGTTTCATTTATTTCACGAAAAATGAATAATTATAACATATTTTCTTAAAACTAATCACTTGTATATGTTGAGATATTCTTCGTCAATGAAAAATATTTTCATTTTTTAAATATTTTTGTGAATGATGAAAATATTCATTCATTCATTTTTGTAAGCTATACAAACCATCAATTTAATAAAATGTTTTTCGAATAATTTATTTTCTGTGGAATAAATGGAACCTTTGATTTTAATTTTATATGTCGAGCAAACAATTCAAGCGTTCCAAAGTAAATTTAAGTCTTGAATAGTATAATGCTCCACAGTTGATCAACGATAGATAATCGAAGTGTGTTAGGTACAACAGAAGTCGGTTTATCTTTTGTTATATTTTGATTGGAATTACGATTACCTGGACATCTTGTCCTTTTATAAGGTTTACAAAAACTCTCCATACCAACATGAGTTCTCATTTTATTTACCCTTTGTAGAGAGGAAACAGCACCGCATTTTTAATAATTAACAAAATTGGCCGAAACAGGTGCACCTAATGTGAAAAATAAATAAACATGCTATTACAGTTCACAAACTCCCAAGTATAACTTCGGTAGATGCGTAATTTGTGATGGGCTAGATCCGTACCTGATTCAATGATTATGGGGAGTGATCATTGAGGTAAGAGAGTTTGGACAAAATGCAACTTTTAGCAGACATTTAAAATTACGAAGGGATAGCAATGGTTTGAACCCCACATCAAATATCGCTAGGTTGGGATGGACCAACACTAATTTTCCCGGTTGATTGGTGGTCCATTGTCAATCTGTCTATCGGTCTTATTCAAGATATTTCATGATGCTAACATTATTATTATCGTCCCCGTGACTGATACTAATAAGAAAGCCTCGCAACTTAACTTTCCTCCTTAAGCATTGAGCTCAATCTCTTGGGACTCTTGGGAAAATGACCAATCTGTTCCTCTTTAGGATAGTCCCACCAAACACTACCGATCGAACAAAACTTCTGCGTCCATTGATAATTAGAGGTTCCGGGATCACAAAGACAGGTTTATTACACACGATCTGGTGACTTTTAAATGTATCTCACCTAATCGATTAACTAAATAAAAAAAATAAAGCATACAATACCAACCATCAAATCAACATAGTCAATTGTTACACGTGGAAGATTTTCTTTCGACGAGCCTTTACATTAAATTTAGTCAATAATTATGCATGGAACGTCAGTGCCTCAAAACCAAGTTCCAGCTTGCCCACCTCGCATCTATAAAAGGCAAGGCAATGGGCTGCAAAAGTTCACAGCCGAACAAAGTTGTGGTGTCTCAACTTCACTTTGAACTTCAATATATCCGCAATACAAAAAGGGGTTACATTGAAGTTCCAAAGTTTCGAACGCAGGTCTGAGATAGATGGGTGCTGTCGAGAAGATCCACGAGAACCAGCGGGCCAAGGGGCCGGCGACCATCCTTGCTATTGGGACGGCGAATCCGGTGAACTGTGTGTACCAGGCCGAGTACCCACACTACTACTTCCGCATGACCAAGAGCGAGCACATGACGGCCCTCAAGCAGAAGTTCATCCGCATATGTGAGCCACACTCTAGATTGCCCTAGCTACAAAATATATATTCAAGTTTAGAGTATCCTTATCCTAACTTCACAGTTTATTTTTCTCATGAAATATATATGATGTGTTTCGCTTATTACACCCTTTAAGAAAGTCTAACTATCTTTCTTTTTGGATCTTATTGGTGGGACAAATTGCATTACTATAGTTTGCTTCGTTTCGTAATGAATCTGCAATCATTCTTAACAATCTTAGAATGGTCGAAAGAAAAGGTTATCTAGTAGTACATGTTAGCTAGCCATGCAAATTCTTCATTAATATATGCCAAAAAAAAAAAATGAACAAAGAAAATCTCCAATGCACGCATGTCAACGTTGTTCTTGGAAAGTAAAATGGGAACGTCGCAGGTGACAAGTCAATGATCCACAAGCGTTACATGCACTTGACCGAGGAGCTTATGGAGAAACACCCCGAGATCTGCTCGTACGACCACCCTTCGCTCAACCCACGCCAGGACATAATCATCGACACCATCCCAAAGCTCGGCGAGGAGGCGGCGTTGAAGGCCATCAAGGAATGGGGCCAACCCAAGTCCAAGATCACCCACATAGTCTTCTGCTCCACCTCCGGCGTCGACATGCCTGGTGCCGACTACCAGCTCATGCGCCTTCTCGGCCTCAGCCCCTCCGTCAAGCGTGTCATGCTCTACCACCAGGGCTGCTTTGCTGGTGGCACTGTCCTCCGTGTTGCGAAGGACCTTGCTGAGAACAATGCTGGCGCTCGCGTCCTCGTCGTCTGCTCTGAGATCACTGTCACCACCTTCCGAGGCCCGTCTGCTGAGAACCTTGCCAACCTTGTCGGCCAGGCCATCTTTGGGGACGGAGCGGCTGCGCTCATCATAGGGTCCGACCCAGAGATCCCTGCTGAGCGGCCCATATTCCAACTCGTGTGGACTGCGGAGACCGTTTTGCCAAACTCCGAGGGCGCCATCGAGGGTCAACTGCGCGACGTTGGCCTCACCTTCGGGTTATCCGACAGGGTCCCCCATTTGATCGCAGACCACATCGAGAAGAGCTTGAAAGAGGCGTTCGATTCGCTCGGCATAAGTGACTGGAACTCCATCTTTTGGGTGCCTCATCCGGGTGGCCCGGCCATACTCAACCAAATCGAGGCCAAGCTAGGGTTGAAAAAGGAGAGGCTCCGAGCCGTGAGGCACGTCCTTAGAGAGTACGGGAACATGTCGAGCGCGTGCGTCTCGTTCATCCTCGATGAGATGCGAAGGAAGTCGGCGGAGGAAGGGCTTGCGACCCCCGGCGAGGGGTTGGAGTGGGGCGTCCTCTTCGGTTTTGGGCCAGGCCTCACGGTGGAGACGGTGGTTCTTCACAGCGTGCCAACAGTGACCCATGGGTGAAAGTAATTAATAATACATATGATATAATTCCATATATTGATATTGTTGTAATGTTATTTCCTGCTATTTTAATAGTAGGAAGAAGTTTAGATTGATTGATATCTAAATAATCGTCTGTGGCATTTCTTCTCCAATAATGTTGTAATGATTGTGTGCTTTCTTAATAAGGTTGAGCATTAATCAGCCCGTTGTGAAACTTTTTCAATTAGATATGCTTATCCTTCTTTTAATTTTTTTTTTTCCCACTTATGGACTTGTGTGTTGGAGTTTTAAGGATATAAACGATCAACGGAAAAGAAAATCGATCCAAGAGATAGTTGACATTGACAAGGCTCCATTGGCAAATTGCTGCACAGATAAGCGCGCGATATGACCTACACTCGCAGGAAGAACAATACAAATTTCAACATTTATCAAGTGATATAATGAATATTATAATCATATTTTGATTACTCAAATACTTTTAATATTGATCAAACATCACAATTATAAACAGCCATTTCTTATAAAAAAAAAAGTATATGAATCTTATTGAGAATACACCAAATTTCATCATAAGATTTCACGGCTTTTAACACTCTTTTATTTACTCTAGGATGTAATGCCGAACACAAGTTGGCTTCATAATTTGATATCACGGTCAAGGCCTGAAAGACAAGATCCCAATATATGATGTGTGTATGTATAACCTAAAAATGAAAGTGCCCGACTTCAACTAAAAACGAAATTACTTTTCCCATAGTGAATTGGGAAAAGTCCAAACTTGAACTTTCTTTTAAACAGCATGCTCCCATTTGGGTGGCACTTCTTTATGCATTAATTCGGATCAAGTTTTGTACACAAGCTCAAATTCAAGACATAGTTTTAATAAATCTTCATGTTGAAAGGGTGTTTGAACTTACTTATAATCATTTTGCTGAACCTGTAATATATGTTGATACTCTTCCATAGTCCTATAAATCTCGATAGAATTCCATAAGCAACTTCATCTACCATTGATATAGGGGAAAATTAACCAAAAATCATAAACTTATTGCAAATTTTCCAATTCAGTCATAAACTTTTTTTTTGTCAATTTAGTACTAAACATTTTATAATTGTGTCAATTCAGTCCATCTAGCCATATTTGGTTGGCTAGCATTGACATGAACGTTGGTTGATGTCATTTTTTTTTTATTTATATTTTTTTTTAAAAATTTTCTTTCTTTTTTCTTTTTCTCCTCTCTCCTTTTTCCCTTGCTTAGGCAAATAGCCAAAGGGGATGGCTGGCCATCGGCTAGTGGTGAGCTCACCCTCCCCTAATGATGGTGAGGCAGCTCCTCGATCCATTGGCTGGGTGGGCTTGCCTCATTAGATTTGGGTGAGGTTGGCCTCATTGTCCACTAATGAGGTGAGCCCTTGCCAGATTTGATGGGGGCTCGCCTGGCTAGTGGTTTTGAGTGAGCTTGCCCTTGCCTAATGATAGTGAGGTGAGCTCATCACTGGCTGGCGATTGGCCCTCCCCTCCGTCCTATCACCGAAGCAAGAGGAAGGAGGGAGGAGGGGAAAAAAAAAGAGCGAGAGAGAAAAAGGAAAAAGAAAAGAAAAAAGAAAAATTCAATAAAATAAAATATTATTAAAAAATTGTCCATCGGCACCGATCAGCCAAATTTGGTTTGATGGATTGAATTGTCATAATTAAATAAGGTAACAATAAGTTCAAGATCAAATTGGCCCAAAAAAAAAAAAAAAAAAAAAGGTTTATGACTGAATTGGAAATATTGTAACAAGTTTATGACTTTTTGGCAATTTCCATTGATATAGTGGTGAACAAAAGGGTGGATGGTAGCAACTATCAATTTGTACATGTGATAGTATGGTGGAAATAATCATGTCTTAATAGAACATATGCAGTTACTATAATAAAAAGGTGAGACTATGTCTATTTGGGAAATTGTCCAAAAAATCCTCAATCTACTATATGATGGCCAATTCAATCCTACACTTTTCAATTTTGCTAATTTAGACTTCAACATTTTGACAATTTGTTAATCTAGTATTTATAGCCACTTTTGACCAAAAATGATGATACGATCTTTTGACAACCAATTTGGTACATGGACAATTCTTGCAATTTCTTTAGATTTTCTGAATTTTTTTCCTATTTTCCTTCACTAGTCATTTTGACAATTTGTTAATGGTAGTCATGAATATAAAAGATAATTAATAAGAAAAAATTTAATAGCAAAATGCACTACAAAGTAAAAAGTTTGTAAATATTTGACTATGTTAAAAAATAATTTAAGTTCAAAGTTTTCTCGATTCTATTTGATAATTAAGTCATAAATTTGCTCAATAAGGTAATGAAGGATTAGGTTTCTTGGTGGTTCTCTCTTGAACAAAGCAAACATGAAGGAGGTGAAATCTTAAGAAAAGAAAACATAATCTTTATACTATTCGTGGTAATATCCAATTAAAAATATATTTAACATGTGATTAATGGATAAACCATAAAATCCAAGAAGAAGAATGAAGAAAGAATGATTAGAGATAAACTAAGAAGAAGTCAAGAATAAGAAGACTTATGAAGAATTCATGTTACACAATTATTCATCCATGTCACCGCATATACTTGCATACACAAATACATCGTTTATGAAACTAAGTTCATCGAATTAATTTCAAACATATATGGAAGAAAAAGGACAATAGGACGAAAATCCTTCTAGGTAAATTCCTACTATTATATCAATTTTAAGAAAACAATACTGAGATATAAACGTCTCTCTAAGGAAGAGAGGGTACAGACTAATTAAAGTCACACCTCCATGGGAATAGCACAGAGAGGCGTTGCCTTTTGCAATGTGATCCCAAATTTTCAGTCATGTCCATCTCTTCAGGCGTCACGCCCTCCTCAAGCTTCCAATCAAATGAGCGTAAGAGAGAGGCCAAAATCAAGTGCACCATCCTATAGGCCAAGGGCATCCCGGGGCATATCCTCCGTCCGGTCCCGAATGGGATGAGCTCGAAATCGCGGCCCTTGAAGTCAATCTCACCCCCCAGGAACCGCTCCGGCATGAAGCTGTCTGGGTTTGACCATATGCCCGGGTCCCGCCCCATGGCCCAGACGTTGACCAGCACCTGGGCGTGCCGGGGCAGTCGGAACCCGCCTATCTCCACGTCGCTCTCGGCCTTGTGTGGGATCAGGAAGGGAACCGGCGGGTGCAGCCTTAGAGTCTCCTTGACTATTGCTTGTAAGTAGGGGAGCCTCGTGATGTCTGGCTCTTGCAGCGTTCCTCCATCGCCACTGATGACTCGGTCGAGCTCTTCACGGGCTCGCGCGATCTTCTCTGGATTGTGCAGCAGCTCTGCCATCGCCCACTCCAGTGAGCTCGTGCTTGTGTCGACTCCCGCGATGAACAAGTCCTGGAAAAGGAATCGTGAGAGATAGCCAAGTGATTTTTGCTAAATACATCTTCATTTTCTGGAGCAAATTGAAGTTAATTGCCCAAAGTTGGTCAGTAACAAATTTGACAGCAACAAGATATGGATAACATTACTTGCCAGCAACATGAAATCACAATTCCATATCAAAAGAAGTCATTAGACTAGTCTAAATACAGAGCTTCCTCTTCATAGTTCAAAATATATCGAACAATTATAAATACAGAGGACAGAAACTATTGAATAGGAGCATTTATAGTTCATATCAATTCGCATATCCCTCAATAATGTACCGACCAGAAGCAAGCTCTTAATTTCATGGCGACTCAATTCACCACTCTCCTTTAAATTAATCAGAGAATCAAGCACGTCGTTGCTCAGTGAAGAGGCGACCGGTGAGGCTGTCGCTTGAGTCCTTTCTTCAATCATCCTGTCGAAGATGGCAAGCAATCTGCTGAAGTAACCTGAGATCCTCCGGCGTGCGCCCTGGGGGTCGAACCACCTGAGAGCTGGGAAGAAATCTGACACGTTGGGCTTTCCAGTCTCCTCCATCACGCCCCACACGAGGTCCCTGAACTCCTGGGAGGAGCCCTCGTCATGGTGTGCCAAGTCGACAGAAAAGAGCGTGCTCGAGATCAAGTTGAGCACCGTCGTGAAGGCGGCCTTCCCGATGTCGACAGAATGGCCTTGCCGGCAACTCTGGTGGATGAAGCTGACGAGCTCCTCCACCTTCTTGCGGCGGAGGAGCTGGCCTGCGTCCAACTTGTGTGCCGAGAACATCTGGACGGTGCACACCTTCCTGAGCTGCTTCCACTTATCGGAGGCGGGCAGCCACACAACGGACTCAGCATAGTGACCACTCGCCTTGACGGTGTCAGGGATCTGCCGGCCGCTCAAGAGCTGGTCGTTCTTTTGGAGGGCTTCCTTGGCAGCCTCCGGAGAGGAGATGACTATGGTTGTGATTGCCCCTAGCTTTATGGTCATAACAGGGCCATATAGCTTGGAGAGCTTGGCGAGCGCCTGGTGGGGCTTGTCACTGAGCTCGAGGATGTTCCCAACGATTGGGAGTGGGCGTGGGCCCGGCGGCAGCTGGTTGCCGCCGGAGCCTGGCTTACGGATTAACCGTCGCCAGAGCAGATTGATGCTCCACCACAGCAGGCATAGCAACAGAAGGCAAGCTGCATAGCACTCCATTTGGTGTTTGGCAAAGCTGATTTGTTTGCTTAATTAATTTGGGAGGATATGATATTTATACTTTGGACAAATGTTGGGTTAGCCAAAAGTGATAGTTATTAATTGTATGGCTGAGCTTTCTTCCGTAGAATAGGGTTCACACAAAGATTCAAACCGGTTCCTCAAAACAAGATCCAGGGAAAAAGAAAGTGACTAATATTTATTTGACTCTTGTTAACAATAATTTTCCGAGATTTGTTAAATGTACTTGATAAGTGATCATCCACATTATACATTACAAGAGAAAAGTACTGTCTTGAAATTATTAACTTTCTTCATTTGATCGTTTAGCAGGTTCTTGCCATTTGCTAATACAATTCTATTCATTTAATAAAGATAGTGTGACATGGAAATTTCTAAAGTTTTTCGATTTATGCAATGTAGCCTTTAGACTTTTCTGGCCTGTGAATAATTAGACTATGTATTGGTTTGTTCATCTTAGTCCTTTCAACAAACACATAAAATAGAATATACAAATGGCTATCCATGTAGCACCACGTCAGCATGCTTCTCCAGTAAAAAATTGACGTGGCTAAAAACATTGAAAAAAATTACAGAACTGAAAACTAGAGCTTTTATCTACATTATTACATACAAACTTTACCGAACTCTCTATTCTAGGCTTCCTCCTGATATTTTAACTTCACTCTAGCTTTTCTCTTATGGTCCTTCCAAGTATATTTCATAGCTTTACCTCACTATTCACATATCCATGATACATCTAAGCTTTACCGAACTCTCCATTCTAGACTTTTTCACCTTATATTCAAGTACCTCCAACTTGTAGATATCTACACCTAATTCTTTGTTCCCCATTGATAGAATAGTGTATTTCTCATCTTTAGACAATTCTCTTAGGACATCATTTCCATAGAGGCTTGTACATCTTTCACCTAGTTACTCAACTATTAAAAACATTAGTAGTTTTTACTATTTTTTTATCTTCAAAACGTCATAAGAGATTTTCCTAAAAGCTTTTATGGTTGGAGGTGAGCCAAGATGTGGTGAGACTGCATATAATATTGTGTGAGAGAGAGAGTATGCGTGTTCACCTTTTGCCATTTTTGTGCAATTCCTCTAAAGGAATAATTATTTAATAGACTTGGTAGATACGCTAAAAAGAATCTAGAATGCAATATTTGATGGGACTCATCATATTCAATGTTAGTGCAATACTCGTACATTTAGGTAACGTAAATGGACATACGTGCTTTTCAAAAAACAAAAGATATTCCATCTCCTGTAAGTTTACTAGAACTTACGGAATATACTAGTACTTTGGAGGTGAGTCGAATTATATACGTGCAAAACATATGCCTCATTATAATTAGGTAGAAGTTCTTCAATATAAACTTATTTGATTATCCTTTTTTAGTCAATTCTTGATGTTGCCCACGAAAAATCATTTATATACCCAAAATACAGTTATTTTATATCATATCCAAATAAATAGGTATAATAGTGTTGTGATTTCTCATTAGATAACACGAATTGGTAATAAAATTCATTTAGTACGTTGAAACACTCTCTCTACGAAAATGTTAAATCTGAAGCTGTTTTGTTGACCTCTTGGTGATTTTATGTGTTGCATGTAACTTTTTACTGAGAATTTTACTTTGACCCGTTCACGAAAATTCTAGGGAACATCTTGAAATATAACATACTCAAATTTTAGACAAAAAAAAGTGAGTATAAGTGGTTTCATGGTCTATAAAGTCAACTTCTTCTGAAAATATCACCTTGATCTCTGAATGAAAGTTGTAAATGACATCTTGAGGATTAATATATAAAAAATTTAGAGAAAACCAACAAGAATAGGTAGATGAAATCGTGGTTTTTCGAATGGTGTTGAATCTGGAAACTTCGGTATTGAAACAGAAGCTTTAACCGTCTATATTAAAGGTCTTTTGGGTATTAAAGGACTTCTTCATGAAAAACCTACCTTAGGATCTTGGCTATAACATAGTCGAATTTCATGAATTTTGAAGGTCTTTTGGGTACTAAGTCGGAAATATTTCAAAAGCCATGTAATCTGACGCGTTCAGGTTTAGCCAGTTTCAATGCATGGGTCATATCATTTTGTATGAAGCTCTTTCGGTAAAGTGTTCTTCACGAAGTATCTTTTGGTATGTCTTCCTTGCAACATATTCAAATTTCATAATTTTTGAAATTCACCAAAAATGTTTCAAAAACTGTGCAAGCTGTATTAATAGAATAGAAATGCTGTAGTGCATGATCTATATCAGATTGTATGAGGGTCTTTTGGTGCAGTGTCCTTTATGAAATATCTGCCATTATGTCTTGAATATCACATGTTCGAATTTCATAATTTTTAAAGGCCATTTGGGTATTTAATGGAAATATTTTCTATTTTCTAAAACTGTGCAAGCTAGATTGTGTGAATTCCAAATGCTGAAATTTATGATTATTCTGTTTTGGATGAGCCCTATTAATTATATTGATTGAGGTGATTGAATCCAGCTGAGCATGTGATGATATTTGGCATTGCATATAGAATCAAATGTTGAATTTCACTTTGTTGCCATTACATCATGTGTCATGTTGATTGTGAGACATAAATCGGTGAATACGAATTATGATGAATGAGGAGACTATTGGAAGTGGGCCGATAATGCCCTAGGAGTGTCAGGATGCTCGGGATGGGGAGTGTTGGATGTCCGATTGTATTGTGATACATGCCTGGATGTCATCGAGAGTTTCGAGATGCCTGGAATGGTTGGATGAAGGAAACCTCGGAGGTTTGTGCCCTGGGGAATGCTTCGTGATGCCAGTTGGAATACGAGATGCCCGGAATGTGGGGGTGCTGGATGCCCGGTGGTGTGTGCCGAAGGTTTTCTTGCAATGCCAGGTTGGGGTGCGAGTGATAATGTGGGATGCAATTACTGATCCTGGGAAAGAAAGATGTGGTGATCTAATTGAAAGATAAAAGTGGAAACAAAATCATGCACATATGATATGGTGACATATGCATGGCTATATGATATGATGATGATGAGTGCATGGTTGTATGTGCACCTATGGCATGGTATATATATGACATGATGATGATGAGTGCATGGTTGTATGTGCACCTATGGCATGATATATGTATGATATGTTGGTGATGAGTACATGAGAATGTATGCACATATGGTATGATAACATATACATGGCTACAAGGTAAGTTATGCTTGGATACATAGATGACACGTACTATGCTATGATGTGTGATTGTATTGTGTGATGCATTGAGTGGTTTATTGGATTTTTTACCTGTTGAGTGGCTGTACTCACCCCTTTGGGGACCAACATTTTAGATTAGGAAGATACCGCTCTCTCTAGTCATGCGGGGTACCTTCTATAGCCTCCCATTTGACGTGGAGGTAGAGTGTTCGGAGATAGATTGCATTACCATCCCTGGGTTGACATATGTGCGAGTTCGCGTGCTGGTCATGTAGGATGTGGGCCTAGCTGGGGGCCCGGTCATACAGGAGTTTTTGTTGGTCCACATCCGTCGAGATGGAGTGATTCGGGGGATGTTGCCGCCATCACCGCCCGACATGCCAGGATGGGTGTGATGGCCGCGTGAGGGGTAGAAAGCTGATGTTTTTTTAGAATAGCAAACACTGATAGATGGAGGATGACACGTGATCGTTATAGGGGTCGAGATACCTTTTGGGTTATGGCCAAGTGTAGTTAAAAGTCTTGGCTTTCTTTTTGTTGTACCGACCCGAGAAATCCATCATGAAAATATATAAATAAAAGTAGTTCGGCCTTATCTTTTCTTATGGTGCGTAGTTAAAGTGTATTGCATTATGGTTATTGAAGGAAGAGATGGTGAGACTCAATTATGCTTCCGCTAATAAGTTGCATTGAGACCATTTAAAAAAAAAAATGCCTAAGGACCTCGGTCCTTCTTCAAACCCCCTTCTTATAAAAGGTAAAGTAATGGACATATTGGAGTGAAAGTGATAGGTAGGCAGTGGCGACCTAATGGGAATTGAGGCCATTGAGGGGTGCCAAATTTTAGGCTGACGTGGAAAAAAAATATAAAAACTAATTAAGGTAAATTTAAAATTAAATTTTAAAAAATGGGGGCGGTGGGTGAGGGCTTAGCCCTCAGCCACCGCTGCCACCTCGCCGGTGTCACCGGGAAGGGCCGGCGACGAAGGGGGGGGGGCCGAGGCCGGCGACCCCGGCCGACCGGCAAAGTGAGGGCGCGCGAGCCCTCGTCCAAATCTGGCAAGGGTCGGTGGCCCTTGGCCTGGCTAGGCGAGGGCTACGACCCTCGCCACTCGCCGGCCGACCCTCCCCCTCCGTCGCCAGCCCTTCCCGGCGACGGTGAGGAGGCGGCGGGGGTGACCGAGGGCTCCTTAGCCACCGCCCCCTCCCCCTTTTAATTTTTTTAATTTAAAATATTATTTTTTAATATGTTAACTAAATTTAATTTTATAATTATTATTTTTTAATATTTTAACTATATTTAATTTTAAATTTATTAATTTTTAATATTTTTGTCGTTTTGGGCTCACTTTCGGAAATTCACTAGAAAAATCCTATTCTAAGGATCCATTTTTCAATGTGACACCTATTTTCCATTGGAACCTATTTTGTAACCATTCAATATCCTATACGACTTCAAATTTTATATTAATACATGATAAAATAACGTAATTCTCCTAATTTTTATTGAAACATTAAGCACATGTAATAAATAAATATATGAACTTTTTGACTAAATGAGATTAAGAATCCACATGCTAATTATCATAAACAAACATCATGAAGTAAAGAAAAAATCCTATGTGAAGGACGGTGCGACCATAAGCTGGTGATGGACGGTACGATCGTGAGCCGGCATAGGAGGGAAGTGAGCGAGGAAGAGGAATGACGAAAGATGAGTGCCGTGCTAGAGGAAAAACTTTCTAATGTTAGAAATCAAGGGAAAGAAAGATAGGTTTTGGACTTTTGGGCTTATAGAACTGGTTCCAAAACTGATTTGGTCAATTCGGTTCCCAAGTGGGTATTCACTTGGACTCAATTCTTAGACCAGTTCAAAGAGGTTCTGAATATTGGGAACCTGTTCTCAGACTAGTTTCAATGGGAACTAGTTCCTAAAATTGTTTTCCAAGTGGGCTAGTTCGGTTCTCGAGCAGACTTGATCCAATTGCACACCTCTGAGTATGATAGATTAACTGTTCTACATCGTATCAATTCTCTAGTGTGGAACTTCTCTAACATAACCGACACATATATCTTATAAAGCTCTATTACTATCAACTATCTCTTAAATTGATTTTCTTTTCCCACTTATTGTCTGTATCCTTGAACTCTAATACATAAGTTCATAAGTGAGAAAAAATATTAAGAGAAAGATGAGCATATCTAATTGAAAAAGTCTCACAACTGGTTGATTAATGCTCAACCTTATTAAGAATGTACACAATGATTACAGCATTAATGATTAAGAAATTCCACATATGATTATATAGATATCAATCACTCCAACCTCGAAACTGTCTTCCCAACAGCAGGAAATAACATCACAAGAATATCAATTAATTTCTTATCATATAGATTATTAAGTAATTTCATCCATGGGTCACTGTTGGCACGCTGTGAAGCACCATCGTCCCCACCATGAGGCCCGGCCCAAACCCAAAGAGGACGCCCCACTCCAACCCCTCGCCGGTCAACGTGAGCCCTTCCTCTGCCGACTTCCGCCGCATCTCATCGAGGATGAACGAGACACGCACTCGACATGTTCCCGTCCTCTCTAAGCACGTGCCTCACGGCTCGGATTCTCTCCATTTTCGGCCCTAGCTTGGCCTCAATTTGGTTGAGTATGGCCAGGCCACCCGGATGAGGCACTCAAAAGATGGAGTTCCAGTCACCTATGCTGAGCAAATCAAACGCCTCCTTCAAGCTCTTCTTGATGTTGCTTGTGATCAAATGTGGGATCCTGTCAGATAACCCGAAGGTGAGGCCAACGTTGCGCAGTTGGCCCTCGATGGCGCCCTTGGAGTTTGGCAAGACGGTCTCCGCAGTTCACACGAGTTGGAATATGGACTGCTCAGCAGGGATCTCCAGGTCGGACCTTATGATAAGTGCGGCCGCTCCGTCCCCAAAGATGGCCTGGCCAACAAGGTTGGCAAGGTTCTCAGTGGACGGGCCTCAGAAGATGGTGACAGTGATCTCAGAGTAGACGACGAGGACACAGGCACCGACGTTGTTCTCAGCAAGGTCCTTCGCAATGCGGAGGACAGTGCCACCAGCAAAGCAGCCCTGGTGGTAGAGCATGACACGCTTGACTGAGGGGCTCAGACCGAGAAGGCGCATGAGCTGGTAGTCGGCGCTGGGCATGTCAACGCCGGAGGTGGAGCAGAAGATGATGTGGGTGATTTTGGACTTGGGTTGGCCTCATCCCTCGATGGCCTTCAACGCTGCCTCCTCGCCGAGCTTCGGGATGGTGTCGATGATTATGTGCTGGCGTGGATTGAGCGAAGGGGTGTCGTACGAGCAGATCTCGGGGTGTTTCTCCATAAGCTCCTCGGTCAAATGCATGTAGCGCTTGTGGATCATTGACTTGTCACCTGCGACGTTCCCTTACGTTGATTTTACTTTCCAAGGACAACATTGACATGCATGCCATGAAAGTAATTCCGAATTTGCACGGCTAGCTTACATATACTATACGACAATCTTTTTTTCGACCATTCTAAGATTGTTAAGAATGATTGCAAATTCATCACGCAAAGAAGCAAATTGTAGTCATGCAATTTGTCCACAGTAAGATCCAAAAAGAAAGATAGTTAAGACTTTCTTAAAGGGTCTAATAATCGAAACACAATATATATATCATGAGAAAAAATAAACTACAAAGTTAGGATAAGGATACTCTAACACTTAAATATATATTTTGTAGCTAGGGCAATCTAGAGTGCGACTAACATATGCGGATGAACTTCTGCTTGAGGGCCGTCATGTGCTCGCTCTTGGTCATGTGGAAGTAGTAGTCAGGGTACTTGGCCTGGTACCCACAGTTGGCTGGGTTCGTCGTCCCAATGGCGAGGATGGTGGCTGGCCCCTTGGCCCGCTGGTTCTCACGGATCTTCTCGATAGCACCCATCTATCTCAGACCTTCGTTCGAAACTTTTTCTTGTGTATTGCGGATATAATGAAGTTCAAAGTGAAGCTGAGACTCTACAACTTGATCCGGCTGTGAACATTTGCAGCCCATTGCCTTGCCTTTTATAGATATGAAGTGGGCAAGCTCAAGCTGGGTTTTGAGGCAATTACGTTGAAAATAAAAAAAAATTCTTCCACGTGTAACTATTGACTATGTTGATTTGATGGTTGGTATTGTATGCTTGAATTTTTTAATTAATTGATCAGTTAGGTGAGATTCATTTAAACGTCATCGGATGATGCGTAATCGAATTTTATAAACCTCTCTTTGTGATCCTAGAACTTCTGACTATCACTGGATGCACATGTTTATTTGGTCGGTAGGGTTTTGGTGGGACGATGATGACATGGAACAAATTGGCCATTTTTTCACAAGAAATTGAGTTCGATGCTTAAGCAGGAAAGATGAGTCGCGAGGCATTATTATAATAGCCAACAGGAATCACGAGAACATTAATAATCTAAGCATCGTGAAACATCTCAAAGAAGACCGATAGAGATCATTGACAATGGACTACCAAAACTAGAAAATTATTCAAAAAGTCTTAAACCTATTACACATTTCCTAATTCAGTTCTAAACATTTTCTTACCAATTAAATCATAAACTTTTTCGTATTTAGTCAATTGAGTCCATCCAATCAATTTGACTGGAATTCACTAATGTGGACGTTGACCATCCTACATGACATAACCGGCATTAACATGGACAATTTTTAATAATATTTTAATATTTATTGTTAATTTTTTATTTCCTTTTTCCTTCTTTATTTACATTTATTTTTTTTATTGTGGCCAACGAGGGTCGTTAGGCCCTTGCTGGCCGCAGGCAAGGGTGTGTGAGAAGGAGGCCTTGAAAGCTTATTTGTTGGGAGCATATGACAAAGGCTCAACCTTCACCTGAAGTGATCACCAAGAAGGAAGTTAAATTTGAACTCACAACATATTGAGTTGGATCTACTTTCATTATGGGTGATTGAGTAAGGCTAGTCGAGTGGCAACCGTTTGGCTCCCTATTCCAAAATTTTGGAACTAGCAACCGAACTAATAAGGACCAATCCAATTCTAGAATCGATTGATCCGGTCCGGTTCTTGGAACATGACTAAGCATAGATGTCCACAATTTTTTTTCTTTAAATGGTTTAAAAGTTAAAAAAAGATAGCATGCCTTTTTCCTTTTAGATGGATTTGGGACACCCTCTTGGGAAAACTAAAAGTGAAAAAAATAAAAAAATAAAAGCCCAAGTGTGAGATCCCACATGGATCTGCAAGGATGAAGAAAATTTTGCTTTTTAGGGATAAGTACACTGAAAATTCTATAACTTATCACAAAAGTGCAATTAAGTTCTAAAACTTTCAAAAGATGCAATCAAGTTTTAAAACTTGTTAAATTGATGCAATCAAATTAACTCCATTTAACTTGATTTAGTCACTGCCAACCAAAGCAATGATAGCCATAATTGATTTCTAAGCTATTGATCAATACCTTAAGTATTTTCTTAGTTTGCTTTAACACGACGATGCTATTTATCGATCAATATAAGATGGATCAATGGCGATGCAATGTATGTTTCCTCGTGTTTGGTCTAGCAATGAAAGTGTCACAAATTGTCCTCAACTTTTATTGTATCTCACTCAACTCGCCTTAGTTTTTAAACATGTAATTTGCACCTTTGAAATCTTACATATCAATTAGATCCCATCAACTAAAATAGAGTGGAGAATTGCGCTAATCTTAAAATACTAGCACTTGCAAGCATGTTTCGAGCAAATCAGAGATAAACAAATCGGAGATAACGTTCTTATGCCGATTTATTGTTGACTTGTTTTCGTGATTATTACTCATTGAGAAGATTTGTGGCGCCAACATTATCTATTAAAGTATTGAAAGTGATAATGCCACGGGGTCGCCCCCTTTGTTTTCGTTTTGTACTTATCAAGCATCTTTCTTGCACATCTATTTCTTTCATAATGAAAAATCAGGTTTTTGCTACCATACCCGCATTCATAATGAATACAAACGTCGTCACAAGTGGGTTGCATGAATATATATATCAATTCATATAATTACTAAGTTTGAATTGTTAGAGATTATATAGGAAAATATCCCTTAATATCTCTAACACGAATGATTTAATTCGATAGGTCTTGTAAAATATGACGAAAGAGATTCTTTTTAGGTATAAATATTGTTCATCAAAAAAAAAAATTCGATTGGGTCACACAAAAATACCAAGTGTGATCACTCTCTCTCTCTTTCTCTCACAATCTTCTATGCAGTCTCACAACATCTTAGCTCACCTCTGACCGTCAAGCCATCGGTAGAGCTGCCACAATGCCCTCCACAGTACTGCTGCCATGCAGAGAGAGAGAGAGAGAGAGAGAGAGAGAGAGAGAGAGAGAGAGAGAGAGAGAGCCTTTGCGGCAGAGGAGGAGGAGTTGGCAAAGATGACGGTGAAGGAGAGTCAATTGAGAACATTATCTATTAGTCTAAAATTATCCTTATCATGCGCCTCGAATCTCGAGCGTGTGCTCATCTCTTGGTGGTCGATAAAATTTGCGACGTCCTAAGATACGTTGCTGACCCATTCAATTTTTATGCACAAGTGGAAGCGTATAAACTAATCTCCTAACAGAAATATACATGGGATAGAAAAGCAGGACCACAAATTTCAAATCAAACACATTATAAAAAACCACACTCGGGTTTACAAATAGAGACTAACTCTAGGGTCTAAGCATAGAAGGTCTATCTTCAAAAGAACTTTTGAGCCACTCATGCTCATGACCCTTCCACCTCTAGCTTTGAGTTCTTCACACTAGGAACCTGAAAAATTTGAGCCCACGATGGGGTGAGACAATGTTTTAGCAAGTTCACCCCATAAACTCCGACTATGAAGGAAAATACGCCTAACGGCAGTCTATGCACACACAAGACAGAGGACTTACCTTGCCTCATTTTTTTCCTACACATTAGTATAATTCATGTACTCAACCAATCAATTCAATTCAGTTCATCAATCAACTCAGTCAAATCATCCAACGATAATTCGATCCACTCAAACCGACATCATTAGTACCATCTACAAATTTGATTGATCCAATCATTGCTCACCCAAGCTGACGTAGATGGTATTAATGCTCACCAAAGCTGAAATATAATATTAATGCTCACCGAAGCTGCTATAATCTTGCTCACCAAAGCTAAACTATGATAAATTACTCATGGCCAAGGATCTTGTGCTTTGCACATCAATTTCTCAATTAAATACCCAATTTGGCCTAATTTCATTGTATTAAAATGTACTCGATAAAAATAATTATGTGTGGGTATACGGTTGGCTTGAGCCAAAAATATAATATATTTAATTTAGAAAATCCTACTATTTATACAGTGTCTGAAAACATTTTTGGCATTATAAATTGACGCCCTGGTAATTTCTAGTTAGTTACCAAAATTACTTAATTTTGGGAATAATTACCCAAAATTACAATTATCACTCAAATAGCACAAATTATCATTCAATTAAATAAATCAAGTATACCATTGCAATCAACATGAAATTCCGGTCACTAGCTATCCCGGTCTAATTTTCAGAAAATAATAAATAATTAAATAAATACCATTAAATGTTGAAAATAGAAACTTAGGTAGGAAATGCCTAATTAAATATTGAAATGGGCTTGGAAAATTTCTGAACCAATCTAGATAAATAATATGATCTATCTAATCTCTAATAAAGCCATTTTAACCACCTAACATGCATAAACGAGTAATTAAATAGCTAATCCATCTAACTAATCACCTAAACCATACTTAGCCTAAACTAATCAATCATTAAGCATCATTAACTTCTAAGCAGAGTTTAGTGAGTAAACTCATTGGATTAGTAAGCTGGTGAGTCCAGGGTGACAGCGACGCAGAGACGGGCAAGAAACCTCCTGGCGGCGAAACCAAGCGAGGCCCAGAAGCCGCCTAAAAAGGCCACAAAGCCCACGGCTGGGCTACTCGGTTTTGGAGCTACTGGTCAGCTTGGCTTGGGGGTGTTGGCGGAGTTGACGAGTTGGATTGGCGATGCCGAAACGTGGTCGAAGTTGGCGGTGAAGCTAGGTGATCTAGTCGGTGGAGTAGGATGCTAGAATTGGGCAGAGGTGTCGCTACTGCGGGGAAGAGAAATGGATGAGGGAGGGGATGTTGGCGAGCTACAAAGTCAGCGTCTGGGGGATTCATTGAAGGAGGGTTGACTATTGGACGTGTGGATGCTGGACTTGAGGAAACGTGGAGGTGTTGGTGCAAGATGGTGGTGGATGATGATGGTGATGCGTCGATGGTGGAGTTGCTGTGGTGGGCTGGGCTTCGGTTGGTGGGGGAAATGGTCTGCATGCAAAGAAGAAAATGGGAGGACTCATGGGAAAGCAAATGGAGAGAACGGCAGAAGCAAGGGGAAGAAGAAGCATGCGTCAAAGAGAGGGAAAGAGAGAGGGGAGAGGGCAGGCTAAATAGTCAAACAAAAATATCAAAACAATAATCAAAGTGCCACAAAAGTCTTCAGCCCATCCAATGGAGAATTTGCTCCCATTTCACCCAATTTAAGTCATTTTGGTGTAGATAATTATGCCCATTTTCAGCCAACCTTTCCAATGGGTCACCCAAGGGCCAAATTCTTCACAAATTCACACTAAATGAGGCCAAATTGAGGACCAAATTGCAGCAGCCCATCACCCCTACGAATTTGCACCATCTCCTCACAATTTACTTCAATTTGGTGGCCAAAATTTCTCTAATAATGCCCATCCGAATTTGCAACTCTTTTCCGATTTATTCGAAATGATTTTCCATAAAAATCTCGAACTCCTCGAAAATTCTTTGGAGAATGAGTCAGACATTCCTAAAATAAATCGTGACATGAAAGAACTTTCAATTTCTGAAACCGGATTCAAATTCGTGGTTAATTTCAATTTGACGTGATTTTAGCGTGACCTAACCTACCAGGTAGCTTTTAGGAATTTCTAGTGCAATCGACCCGTGGTGAATTATTTTTGAACCACATTGTACATCTTCGACTCATTGGTGGCTCTCGATTGTCGTGAAAATCTCAAGATTTCAAATATAGGCACAAGGTACCAAAATGACAGAAAAATCGGTCTAGTATCAATTGACGAGAATTTTGCAATATGGTGGAATCACTCATACACTAATCACATACTTCTGTCGAATCGACCTATCTGTGGTCTCTAATCAATTTTTAACTGTGCATAATGACTCTTGTAAATTAGCATGGTCGAATAGTCAATTCCTAGTCGAATTCTTAAGTCTATTGCATTTATATTCCTTAATGGCTTCATTTGATAGGCTAGTTATCTCGTAAGTGACCAACTTAGAGTAAAGAACTATAGGCGCGTTGATGAAAAGCCCAACTTATCCAATCGAAAACAGAACCTGAAATTTAGGATGTTACAACTCTTCCCCTCTTATAAAAATTTCATCATCGAAATTTAAACCATTATAGATCTTTAAACAAAATGGTGGGGGTAGAGTCATCTTATCGCATCTTCACTTTCCCATGTTGCTCCTTTTGTGTTGTGGTGTTGCCAGACCACTTTAACCAATATGATCGTCTTGGTGTGCAAAATATGTTATTTCCGATCAACAATCATAAACGAGCTTTCAATGTATGACACTCTATCGTCCACGTCTAATTCTTCAATATTTATTACGTGGGTCGGGTCAAGCTCATACGTCCTCAACATCGACACATGAAAGACATCATGCACTTACGTCAACCTCGGCGACAATGCAAGACGATATGCTAGGATCCCAATTCTTTTCAGAATCTTAAAGGGACCTACGTACCTTAGACTCAGCTTTTCCTTCCTGCCAAAGCTGATTTTTGCAAATTGTGATTCATGCAAAATATTTGTTATTATTCTCTACGTGAATCCGTTATTATCGCTTTTTGATTATGACAAAAAGGGGGAGAAGATATGAATATGCATATGTGCTGATTGGTTGATATTATTTATTGCATAATAATGAGCTGCGACTATTTTTTATATATTGTTATGCTCAATCTATTTGCTATATTATGATATCCTTTGATTTAAATTAATATTTTTAAAAGTATGTTTACAAATCTGCATATTCAGAGATTGTTTTGTCATCATCAAAAATGGGGAGATTGTTAGGGAAATCCCTTATGATGTTTTGAAGATGACAAAATAAATCAAAGGCTACTAACATGTTTGATGGTTGAGTAATAGACCATGCAGATGATAGAACATGTAAAGGATATTGTCAAAGTGTGAAGACGACCACAAGACTGAACGTAACATGTCCGAAATATATTCTGAAGATTTCCAGACTTCTGTGTCAAAGTCTGAAGACTGTCAGACTCAAGACTCAAAGTCTGAAGACTGCCAGACTTTAGTGTCAAAGTCTATTCTATATCAGAAGACTCAACTCGACTAATTCCAGATCAACGTGAATGATGAACCGAGGACGGACTCTATCTTTGAAGCCTGAAGGTAAAGACCTTAAAGCTAAATCTGTTCAGAAGCAG
Source organism: Eucalyptus sideroxylon (assembly GCA_014182405.2). Lineage (NCBI taxonomy): Eukaryota > Viridiplantae > Streptophyta > Magnoliopsida > Myrtales > Myrtaceae > Eucalyptus > Eucalyptus sideroxylon. The sequence continues at coordinate 59,175,107 of CM024552.2, forward strand.
ATATGTTTAGACCCAGATTGTAAAGTCTACAGACTCATATTGTAAAGTCTACAGACTTATATTGTAAAGTCTACAGACTCAGACTTTACATCCAGATTACGATGAATCGTAACTCAAGCCCAATCATACAACGGCTAGTGATCTGGTTTGGATTCCACATCAAGATTAATTTGATTGAAGACAAGAACTTTCTATACGAAGAAGCTTTACTTATGGAAACCAAGATTTCGTTTGTATGGGCGATCGGAATCAATTTGGGATTTTACCTTTGTCACTCAACGGCTACCAAATCTTCTAGATACGAGCTGTCCAATGGGTATATTGGAAGACGATTCTCCGGGATACTGTCCAACGGGTAGTTTGGAAGTGGAGGAGTATTTAAGGAGATCATGGACCGATGAGCAAGTAAGAGACAGGAGCATAGAATTTATAATTCCAAAGTCTCGAGCCTTTGATTATACACTTGTCTTTGGAGGGCTTAAACGTTTGTAATCTTTACTTTCCCATGTTGCTCATTTTGTGCCGTGGTGTTGCCAGACCACTTTAACCAATGGGATCATCTTGGTGTGCAGAATATGTTCTTTCCGATCCACAATCTGAATCGAGCTTTCCACGTACGACACTCTGTCGTTCACGTCTAATTCTTCAATATTTATTACGTGGGTCGGGTCAAGCTCATACGTCCTCAACATCGACACGTGAAAGACGTCATGCACTTGCGCCAACCTCGGTGGCAATGCAAGACGATACACTAGGATCTTGATTCTTTCCAGAATCTTAAAGGGACCTACGTATCTCAGACTCAGCTTTTCCTTCCTGCTGAAGTGTGAAGTACCCCTCATTAGTGTCACATTTAAAGACGTGCCCCACCAACTTGGAATTCTAATGGCCTTCAATGCTTATTAGCAAAAATTTTCTGGCGGCTTTGAGCAGTCTTTAATTTGTCTCTGATGACTGCAATTGCATCCATTAACTGCTAAACTAACTCTGGCCTGTGATCTTTCATTCTCCGACCTCATCCCAACATATTGGCGTTTTGCACGCTCTGAAATACAACGCTTTGAAAGCAGCCATCTGAGTGCTTTGCTGGTACTTGTGAACCTCGAGTCTTGGTTTAATGTAATCGTCACCGGTACTCTATGCGATGACAAACAATCTAATGCACATATATCTTTGCATGCCTGTCCAAATCAAGGTCTTTTCGTACCGTAATGAAGTAAGCCAACTTTGTCGATCTGCCAACTAAAGTGTCTTAATTCTGATTTGCATTTTTGACTCAATTCTAAGGGTGGCCATAAGATTCGAAAGGTGGCCTACCTTAAATTTGAAAACTGCATCTCGAGCTCTTTCGAGTAAAATCCATTCCTTGACCATCATTTGTGCAATTGAAGACTTTCGACTCAAAGCGTCTGCGACCTTATTCATCTTTCCAGGGTGATATAAGATATCACAATTATAGTCCTTCAAAAGTTCCATCTAGCGATGCTGTCTCATATTCAACTCTTTATGAGAGAATAGATACTTGAGACTTTAATGGTCAATGAAAATCTGGAATCTTCATCCACACAAATAATGTCTCCAAATTTTTAAAGCGAAAATGATTGCTGCGAGTTCTAAGTCATGCGTTGGGTAATTCAACTCATGAGATCTCAACTAACAGGACGCGTATCGAACAATCCTACTATGTTGTATTAACACGCAACCCAGTCCTCTAAACAACGCATTGCTATAGATCTCATATCCTCTAGGACTAGATAGAATGGTTAGCACATGTGCGGTAGTCAGCTTTTGCTTAAGCTCTTGGAAGTTACACTCGCACTTGTCTGCTTACACAAACTTCTCTTCCTTCTTCAATAGTCGAGTCAACAGTGACGCTAATGCTAAAAATCCTTCCACAAACCTTCTGTAGTAACCTACCAAACTCAAAAAACTTCTGATCTCTGTCACTAATGTTGGTCTTGGCTAACTAATAACTGCTTCGATCTTAATCGGGTCTACGAAGATTCCTTCGCCTGAAATCACGTGGCATAGAAACACTACACGAGTTAACCAAAACTCGCACTTACTAAACTTGGCATATAATCCATGAATCCTCAAGGTTTGAAGTACCATCCTCAAATGCCTTTCATGTTTCTCAGAACTTCTCAAATACACTAGAATAACGTTGATGAACATGATAACAAACTAATCTAGATACTCTTTAAACAATCGGTTTATCATATCCATAAAAGCAGTTAGGTCTTTTGTCAAACCAAACAACATCATAGTGAACTCATAATAGCCGTATCGAGTACGAAACATTGATTTCGGTATGTCTTCCTTTCTAATCCTTAATTGATGATACCTTATCCTCAAGTCGATTCTTGAAAATATCGACACTCCTTGCAACTGGTCAAGCAAGTTGTCAATCCTCAGTAGCAGATACTTGTTCTTGATCGTCACCTGATTGAGTTGACAAACCATCTTTCTTTTTCATGAACAGAACTGATGCTCCCCAAGGTGATGCACTAGGACATATGAATCCCTTATCCAACAATTCCTGCATCTGCACCTTTAGTTCTTTCAACTCAGACAACGACATCCAGTAAAGAGCCTTAGAGATTGGCTCTGTCCCGGTACCAACTCAATCACGAATTATATATTTTCTCTCTAGTGATAGGCCTAGCAATTCCTTTGAAAACACATCTGGAAACTCTTGTATCACTGAGATGTCCTTGATCTTCGATTCCTCAACTATTGTATCTATGATAATCACTAAGTAACCTTGACAACTCCCGTTTAACAAACTAGTTGTCTCAAGCAACAAGATTAAGGTAATCGAGAGTCCTCCTCGACACCCAATAAACTCGAAACTCTCATCTGTTAATGATTTAAATTGGATTACTTCACTACAACAATTCATTACAACAAGATGCTCCTTGAGCCAACTCCTTTCATTTAAAACGTCAAAGTTATACATAAGTGAAAACTTAAGTGCAACTTAGCCAATGATTCTCCTTTTTACAACTTCATTTCAACAAACTAAAATTCTACAAGCTTAACCAAAATTCCGTTGTACCATTATGATAAAATTGCCCCAAAACATTCTTCCCCTGATTGGTGCATGGCTCGGTTCATTCCTATCTACAGTGCATTCCCTTTGTTCTGTCCCATCGGTGGCGGCGACAGTAATTGTTGTTGTCCCCTCGATCTTTTGGGATAATCTCTAGCCAAGTGACCCTGTTAGCTACATTCAAAATAGGCGCCCATCTTCTAAAGGCATGGGGTCAAACCATGTCACATTTCACAGAAGTGACACACGCCATTCTGATTTGGCGTTGACTTGCCAATTCCACCATTCCTATTGGACGGAACATGGAATCTTCCTCCGGTCATGGGCTTCTTCCCATACCTATTTGCATTTCTCTATGAACTGAACCTCAACCCATATGAGGTGGCTTGCTCACTCATATTTCTCTCTATCAACTGGACTCGACTATACACTTCATTATAGTCCTTCAGATCAAGCAACACTAGTGGGTTTTTCAACTCCAGTCGAAGGCCATTCCTAAACCTCTAAGCTTTATCCTCGGGATCCTCTATTAGTCTTGGAGCGTACTGTGATAGCTCTACGAACTTTGCTTTGTATTAATCTATGGTCATCATTCCTTGGCGGAGGCGCTGAAATTCCTCTATCTTCTGTTGTCGAGCGTTACTCGAAAAATACATGCTATTAAAAGCTCTAAGGAAAGCATTCCACATCAAGACTACACCTTCCGGGAATACTATACTTATGGTGGCCCTCTACTAGGTATTCGCATTACCTTGCAAGCTAATATACTGCCTAGACAACTTTTTCCTCCTCATTACACATTCGAAGTGCAAAAGCTTTCTCCAGGTCTTGGATCCAAAGCGATGCAATCTCTGGATCTCCAGCACCAATGACCCTCAAAGAGTTTAACTTCAGGAACTATTCTACCAACTTATGAATCGGCCTCTCTCTCTCTATGACTATGTTCCTAAGTGGAACTTTGGCAGGTGCAGTAGTGACTACGGCCTCAGCAGAGATGGAAATGGTAGTAGTAGCGGCAGCTTGAGCAGCGGCGGTAGTGGCGACAACTTGATTAGGGCCCTACTACTTTATCGGTGCTCCCATTGCTTTAAGCGCCTGCATGATCCTTTTGATCTTGGGATCACCAAGGGCTGCTACACCAGCACTAACCAATGGCGGAAGATAATCCACTTATGCTGGTTTGAGCTATGCTCTACCTTGGGCACCATCCTTAGTCGGCGTCCTACCCCAAGTCACAAAGGCTATTAACCTCTTCCTAAGAGTCCTCTACTCTTGATGACTCATTCTACAGGATCTCTACAAAACCTACTTTCCAATTCCACACAAAATTAGAAAACTGAGCGACCCACACCAAACAATCTAACAATCAACTATCACTGACATGCATCAACATGAAATAAAGGCCATTCCTACTAACTATCCCATGACCCATTGCACCTTATCACTCCAATCACTTATTAGCTCTAATACCACTCTAGGCAAAGATGTCACGCCCTGAACCTCGAGCGCGTGCCCATCTTTCGGTGGTTGATATAATTTATGACGTCCCATGATGCGTCACCGACCCATTCAATTTTTATGCACATGCGGAAATGTCATGACCATTTTTTTTCGGCGCTCGATTAGGACGGGCGCCTGCTAAGGCTAATGGTTTGGCTAGGTTTATTAGGCATAGCCCGGACTCTCCCAAGTCCACCAATTCATGACTTAATGGTTTAAGTTTTTAAGCTGTGAGTTAATTTTAAAAAGGAGTCGCCATTAATCAATTTGGGGTAGATCGATTAGAAACCCAAGCGAAGTATTGGGAGAAACACTCGCTCCTGCGCAACCAGAGAAATTAGGATCGGGGACTTGATTACACTAGTTAATCACTAATGTCCTTTTGGCATCTAATTTTATTTAAACCCTAAGGCTTTTTGGATTTTTGAGGGGTTCTCCATGCATTTTGTTGAGGAAAAACATCTTTGGGGTATTTTTCTCATTTTTTGAACATAAAAAGGATTTTTGGGTTTTTGGTCTTTTTCTTGAAAATATAAATCATTTTTTGACTTTTTCTAGAAAATACTTTTTTTTTTTTTTTTGATTTTCTAGGAAAATAAATTATTTTTTTAGTTTTTTAATTGGAAAAACCATTATTTTATATTATAAAATATTAATATATTTTTAAAAAAAAAAAAAAAGACCCGAGTCGATCCCCGGGTTAGGTCCAACCTAGGCCACGAGCCCACTGATTTGGCCCATCTTCATTAAGAAAAACCAACCCAAGGATTAATCGGCCCACACTAGTAGGCCCAAAACGGGGGAAACCCTACCTAGATGCCAATCCAAGTCCGACCCAACTGGGGGGAAAACCCTACTTGGTTTGGACCCGACAAGTAGCTCTCTCCTTGCCTGCGTCTTTGTGGCACTAACAAGGGTAGCCGAGGAGCTATTAGGCGGTCAGACAGTGACGATGATGGCGACAATGGGCTTGAGGATAGTAGTTGGCTGCTTGACGAGGATGGTGTTGTGGTACAGTGGCAAGCCATTCAACGAGGGCGGCGTCGTGGTAGAGTAGTAGCAAGTGAGGCTTGTGTGAGGGGGGGGGAATCAGCGAACGCGACTAGGGTTTCAAGTAGGGGAAGCAACGACAACAACACAACCGGCGATGGCGACCAGGGTTTTGGGTGGAAAAGGTGATGACTACGCAGCAAACGGGGCTAATACTTGTTTGTAAAGAAGGCACGGTGTGGCGGCATTGCGGCAGCTGCTATGACGGCGACAGATAGTAGCAATTGTCTCAAGGACGGCGTCGTTGGCAGTGGAGGTGACTGCCCAGAGCAATGGACGTGACGATGGCGTCGCAAAAGGCAAAGTGATGATGGGCGGCTTCATCTAGTCCTCCAATAACCTTGTTCCTTCTCTCTCTCCGGGTTTGCTCAATGTTGGGCCCTGGCTTCACCGACGAGCTCCTCCGGTCTTCCTCCGATCTCGGCCTACTCGTCCTCACCCCCCTGAAGTCTCTTAGTGGGAGGTTCAAAGCTTTGCAACCCTTGATCCTTCGCTATCTCTGTTCTCCGGCCGACCTTAGATCTCATTCTACTCGTCCTCGAGCCTCCCCTAAAGTCTCTAAAGGGGAAGTCATCGAAGCTGGCAGCCCGTGATCCTTATCAGTTTGTCTCTTGCCGTCGTTAAGAGAGGCCTATTTATAGGTGAGGGGGCGGACGATCGATGGAGCTTCAACCGACAGTTTTCACACACCGAATGCCCTCCGCCGGCCAAACTAGTGTCCCATTCGCCGAGGTGGCTCTAGCTAGGCCACCTTACATTGAAGATGCGTCCACTCCATCGTACGTTGCCATCTCCCTCTCCATTTTGGCATCGCGCGTGCTGCTTATCCGGTTAGGGAAGAAGATAGATGAGAAAGAAGACAATGGGCAGAAAGGGGGGTCAGGTTGTGTCTCGTGGGTTGGATTGTGGGGGGCCCGCGTGAGGGAAGGAAGAGGGGGCTAGGCCCAAAAGGCTCAGCCCCAATGGTTGTTGTTTTTGCTTTTTTATTTGTTTTAATCATTATTTTTGTTGTTGTTTTGTTATTTACTATTTATTATCCAAAAAAAGGAAAAATATACAAATAAAGAAACTAAGGCCTAATTAAAAACCTAATCAAAATTTAGATGTTAATAGTTGCCCCTCTTTAAAGGTGAGCTTGCAGAGGTTGCATTCAAAGAGAAACTAATACCTAAATTTTGTCCACTCATATGCAGCAGATTATATCTTTTTTTGGGACCTATTGTCCTATGCAAAAAAAGAGTAATATAACGTTACACATACTAAGACAGATAAGAAGGTACCTGTAGTTACTTACTAGGAATGAGTGAGATAGGGTGTGAACCTTGAGTTTGGCAAGTATCAGGACATCATCTTACTTGGTGACGTGAGGAAGTTGCTTCTCCAGGACCTGAATCATTCTTCGGTCACCTGTTAGAGCAATAAGTGGATTGTCTAGGACTCGAACCTTTCTTCCGTTGCATTGACGGGGAATCACTTTTCCAGCACCCGAACCTTTCTTCAGTCGCCTGTTAGACCAATAAATGGTTTGTTTAAGACCCAAACCTTTCTTTAGTCGCATTGACGGAGAATCGCTTTTCCAGGACCTAAACCTTTCTTCGGTCGCCTTGATAGGGAATCGCTTTTCCAAGATCTGAACTTTTCTTCAATTGCTATTAGAGTAATAAGTTGTTTATTCGACCTTTCTCGAGGGGATGCATCGACCTTTCTCAGCGCATTTGTTTGGGGTGCATGATCCTCTGTTAAGGACACCGACTTTGGGGTGCTTGATCCTCTATCAAGGACACCATTTGTGGGGTGTAGAGTTTCTGATCCTCTATCAAGGACACTAGTTTTGGGGTACTTGATCCTCTATCAAGGACACCGATTATGGGATGACTGATCCTCTATCAAGGACACCGATTGTGGGATACCTGATCCTCTGTTAAGGACACCGATGGGATGTGCTAACCTTTCTCAAGGCATCTGTTTGTGGGGGGATACCTAGACATTCACAGCATTGAAAGAGTACTTGGATATTCACAAGTACTAACTTGGAGGATACCTGGTTGTTTGTAAGCATCGAAGGGGTATTTGGATAATCACAAGTACAAATTCTAGAATGTTCTTGGACGTTTGCATGCATTGAAAGAGTACCTGGTAAATGGAATATAGAGGACTTACCTGAGATATTTGTGAAGGTCTCTCATCTCCTCCTCGTAAAGGGGAATATCGAAGATGGGCGTCGCATATTCGTGAAGGTTTCTCACCTTTGGTAATTGGGAATATCGAGGACGTGCCTCACGTATTCATGAAGCTCTCCCACCTCATGGTAATTAGGAATATCGAGGATGTGCCTCGCATATTCATGAAGGTCTCACACCTCATGGTAATGGGAATATCAAGGACGTACCTCACATATTCATGAAAGTCTCTCACCTCCTGGTAATTGGGAATATCGATGATGTACCTTAGATATTCATGAAAGTCTCCCACCTCCTGGCAATTGGGAATATCGATGGCATACCTCACATATTCATGAAGGTCTCTCACCTCCTGGTAATTGGAAATATCAAGGATATCCCTTGGATATTCATGAAGGTCTTTCACCTCATGGTAATGGGGAATATCGAGGGTGTGCCTTGCATATTCATGAAGGTCTCCCACCTCTTGGTAATTGGGAATATCGGGGACGTGCCTCGCATATTCATGAAGGCCCCCACCTCCTAGTAATTGGGAATATTGAGGACGTGCCTCACATATTCATGAAGGTCTCTCACCTCTTCGTAGTTGGGAATATTGAGAACATGCCTTGCATATTCATAAAGGTCTCTCACCTCCTTGGTAATGGGGAATATGGAGGATGTACCTTGGATATTCATGAAGGTCTCTCACCTCCTGGTAATTGGGAATATCGAGGGCGTGCCTTGCATATTCATGAAGGTCTCTCACCTCCTGGTAATGGGAATATCGAGGACGTACCTTGGATATTCATGAAAGTTTCTCACCTCCTAGTAATTGGGAATATCGAGGGCGTGCCTCGCATATTCATGAAGGTTCCTCACCTCTTAGTAATAGGAATATCGAGGACGTACCTTGTATATTCATGAAGGTCTCTCACCTCATGGTAATGGGAATATCGAGGGCATGCCTCGCATATTCATGAAGGTCTCTCACCTCCTGGTATTATAAACTTGAATGTGGTATGAGACTTACCTAGATGGCCGCAGGCACTTAAAAGGGCTGGAACACCTAGGTAGCCGTAGGTGTGGAAAGTACTGGAATACTTGGATGAAACACATGTATTTAATGATACGGCCTAGGACCACTTAGGTAGGTCCAAGTGTAAGAAAGCATACTTGGGTAACCACAGGCGCACAATTTGGTGGAATACTTGAATGGCTACTAGTATTCAATGATACAATTTCAAGGACAACTCGGACAAGTCAAATGTAATGGAAAGGGAGTAACTAGACAATGAAAGGTACTTAAAGGTAATGGGATACTTGGTTAGTTGTAGGCATCTTAGCTATGAAGACAACTCGAACAAGTCTAGTGTCAAGAAAAATGGAGTATTTGAACGAGGCCGATACTAAAAGACAAGGGGATACATGGAAAGTCACAAGTATCAAAACTTTGAAGACAGCTTGAAAAAGTTGATTGTCGATAAGATAGTATTTAGATAGTGGTAGGTATCTAAAGACAAATGGGGATAGGGATATGCTTACCTAGCGATATTTCTAATCTCTGAGAGTATGTCTACTATTTGTACAATATGCACACATGGTTATATATATGTTGTAAATTCATGAATTTAAATGTGATTCATGCATGACAATCTTGTCAGTTTTGCATCATCCGAATTCCACTTGGGAAGATTTTGAAAGACAACATTCATTTAAAATGTAGATGTCTTGAGCATGCCAGATGAGGGACTTTCAATCTGAAAGGACTTTCCACTCACTCTCAGGGGAAAATGCTATCCTAACTGTTGATGCAGGATTTATAAGGACCACACTATCTCACTGTCATCATGTCAACAAGGGTCCGAGTATTCTCGCAAGTGATATGACTTTACCAATGTGAGAGGTCTTGTTGAAATTGTGATGAAGATTTGGTCAACGGCTAATCAAATGGGACCGTTGAGGTCAGGGCTCATGAATGAAGTGTCGTATGATCATTTGTGAGTTTGCAAGTCAAGAATCCTACGAAAAGAGATAGAATAGTCTTGCTCGAACTTCTTAGAGCAATACTTATAGACATATGAAATCCTATGTTAATTGAAGTGCCCTAGTCTAAAGAGACTTTTGCAATGGAACACAATGTAGGCTTAACTCATGTGCAAAAGGATGAGAGCTAGTGATTGCCTTGGCATTTGTCACCGGTCTTTCTTTTCATTGTCAGATGGAGGTTCCATTAATCGAATGACAATAGCAACTTCTCTTAAGAATACAAACGGCTGTATTTTTTATTTGGGGCATTGGCCTTGCTTTTACTAAGCACACTACTTTTTCATGCCCCTAATTTTTATTCCAATTTTTCTCATCTATTGGCAAGGACCTTACTTTTACCAGGTATAGTACTTTTTCATGCCCCTAGTTTTTTCATTCTTGTTGCTTGAGAAATTGATCTAGGCAAGTTCAGGCAAATGTTGTTGCTAGACTATTGAGTCTTCATTTTTGCCGACGCTTCTGATTATGCTGCTCGAATGGCAGTAACCTCTATTTTGTCTCCATGTGAGGGTGAAATTACAGACTCAATTGGGTTGTACAATGAATACAAGTGCGTAAAGAAAGAATTGTTCTTTGTCATTCTATGGCACTTAAATTAATGCAAGTGTTCATATGCAATAAAGACACTCAAAGATTGATGCAAGTGCGAGCAAGAAAATTTTTATCCATTTTTTCATCTTGTGATGCTGATTTGCCTTCGACCTGCCCCAGTGTGGGATGGTTCCTTGACAAGGGTAGGACATAAATTTCACCAGTGTATGGGGCTCAAAGGGGTGAGCGATGGAATGCCTCTCACTGTTTTGGTTATCGTACCATTTGCAAGAGAACTCTTTACCCTGTAGTCATGGAATCTTCTGCACTCATCTCACAAGTGTATAGATAGGGAACTGTGTGTAGGATATGGCTTGCTTGTCATCATTCTGGTGCGCCTCATCCAGCATGTTCAATCAATTTTGTATTCTTCACTTAGCTGTCTATTATAATAATCCTTAATGGAATCAGTGATTGATAGACAAACAAAATTCACTTGAAAAAGGTATGCATCATATGAAAGATTTTGTGCTCTCAAAGAAAATGGATGGTTTTAACTCAAATAGCCTTATTGGCAACTTTAAGGGTCAACATAATAGTGTTGTTAAATTTTGAACATCAAAATGGTTATTCACAAATGGGTGTCGATGGGTTGTCCCTATTAAGTAGGGAAATGACACAAGAAGGATCAATCAGGGCTGGGGATTTGACCATTGATTTGACGGGCCTTTTTGCTTTTGCTCCTATAGAAGAGAAGATGTGGAAATAGATCAATCAATAGCGCTAAAATCGCACTTGATTTGAGGCCTGAAAGGTTTCTATCATTTTCTTTAGCGATTACTTAGGACGTCATTTCGCTTAGGAGAGTTTATCATCCCTCTCATTGATTTGTTATCTTTGTTTTTGACAGTTAGGTTATCCTACAAAAGATAGGAAAGAATGTGTCAATCATGAACTCTCTAAAGAGTTAAACAACTAGGAGCGATACAACATTACCCTTCCCTGGTTTACACATGATTGAGTGGACATGGAGTATGAGGAGGACATGAAGTCCTACGTCTCTCATTTCGTCAAGTCAATTATTCTCCTTAATTGGCTTATGGATGACCCATCCTTTTACATGAGGTCAAGTGAATTCGATATGGGTCATTCCCATGAACCTGCTTAGCCAATATTGATTAACCATTGGGTTTGGTTCTTGAATCTCAATGCTTTATGTCAATAGGAGAAAATATGTCAAAAACAAGTTTAGAGAGAGAGAGAAAGAGAGAGAGAGAGAGAGAGAGAGAGAGAGAGAGAGAGAGAGAGAGAGAGAGAGAGAGAGAGAGAGAATTGAAAACGATACCAAATTACTCTTCCCCAAAGTTTGTATTTGCTGACTCGTAAGGATCTTCGAATGTCGATGACAACTTTTTGTCTTTTACATAGTTCAATGTCTCTTTTGATTGGCCCTCCTAATTTGTGGCCTTGTGTACACAATTTATGGTTTGCAATGCCTTCCTTCTATGGAATGTTTCTTTTATCTTTGACCATATGACCATTAGTAGCATTGGGCAAAGTCATGTACCTCAAACTTCCATGGAATCTGAGATGGACAATTAAAACATTCAGTTCTCTAATGACAATCACTTCTTGGGAGAGCCTGTATTTGGAGCAAGAAATGAGGGTTCTAGGCCCTAACGTCATCATCTAAAATAAGGTGCTAGAGACCACTTTGTATGTCTGAATTTTCTCCTTGTTAATAGTACTCAATTCAAAGGAAGAGAAGATATTCATTTTTTGCACTTCTTGTCTTGTTGAAGTGGCAATCTTATTGATGAAACCACAGCATCTAGTTGCTTGGGCACGTTGTGGGGAAAACATATTACTTCGGCTTGAGAAGGAGTTGGGCAAGCGCAAGGCAGAGTGCGTGGAGCTCCCGGGGGCAATTCGCAAAATGGGAAGGCCGAGAGCAGCATGGAGGAGGTTATCCTGCCTTGAGCTACCATGGTGTGCATGCTTCGAGTTTAATCATATGCCTATGCCTATTACATCCCATCTTTCATTTCCTGTAAATAGAAGAGAGAGGATGTTATTTATGAAACTATGTTTAGGGAATAAGACTTACTCTTTTTGCAGCATGGTGTTTTTGAATTTGGGGAGCTCATACGATGTGCCAGCTTCAAATGCCTCCTATCACACTAAGTCAAAGGGGATGATATTCTGAGATATGAAGTGAGTGAGTCAAAAAGACAAACATGATTAAATTTAACATCTTGTTTTGACGAAAGCTTTTGGTAACGAAATATCTTTTGTTTTCAAAAGTATAAATCTTTAGGGGGAAGAAAGCATGAATTGCAACAAATTTTGAAAAAGGCTTATATTCCTTTTTTAGGCAAACGAAAATTCTTGCGAAAAAGAACTTTGTAACATGCTTGAGAATAAAAACATCAACTGAAAGTAATTTCTTTTGCAAAACCCTTTTTTGTTTCTTTTTAAAAAAAAACTTTATGGCAATTACTTCCGAATTTAAATGACCATGGTATCAAATCCTGGACTAATCATGGACCACTCAATATATACAGGAAGGTAAGTGAATCGCAAAGTACACGAAAAAAGACTTACTTCACATGAGAAAATTGATGACAATCACATAGACATGCATATGATATGCGTGGCTTGATTTCTAACTAAGAAGGTTTGTTGAAATTAAAAGGGTGTATGCCTGTCGCAATCTCACGTTGGCAGCATACCCTTTTAACCTTGGCTCTACCTAAAGAAATTCGGAGAAAAGAAAGACAACCTCTACATCGCAGTCTCACGTTTAAGACCATATCTTTCTTAACACCATCCTAAATATCCTATGGCGGCCTAGGTCCGGCAGCCGGGTTGTGTGTGCCATGTGTAGTGCTAAAATAGTAAAGCACGCACTACAATTTATAATCACAACACATTCTGAAAAATAAACCTCTAAACTACTGACCTACGCATAAAAAAGCAAAAACAAGTTAGTAAAGTGTTTAAACAAAATAAAATAGCCTAAGTCCTCAAGAGTCCCCAGTGGAGTCACCAAGCTGTCATGACCTCTTTTTTCGGCGCTCGATTAGGGTAGGCGCCTATAGAGGCTAATGGTTCAGCTAGGTTTATTAAGCGTAACTCGGACTCTCCCAAGTCCACCAATTCACGACTTAATGGTTTAAGTTTTTAAGCTATGAGTTAATTTTAAAAATGAGTTGCCACTAATCGATTTAGAGCGGGTCAATTAGAAATCCAAACAAAGTATTGGGAGAAACACTCGCTCCTACGCAATCAAAAAAATTAGGATCAAGGACTTGATTACACTAGTTAATCACTAATGCCCTTTCGGTACCTAATCTTGTTTAAACCCAAAGGTTTTTTGGATTTTTTAGGGGTTCTCCGTGCATTTTGTAGAGGAAAAACATCTTTAGGGTCTTTTTCTCATTTTTTGAACAAAAGGATTTTTAGGTTTTTGGTCTTTTTCTTGAAAATATAAATCATTTTTTGACTTTTTTTTTTTTGAGTTTTTGGCTTTTTAAGGAAAATATGGGGTATTTTTATTTTTTTGATATTCTGGAAAATAAATTATTTTTGATTTTTTATTAAAATATTATTTTATATTATAATATATTAATTTTTAAAAAAAAGACCCAAGTCGAATCCTTGGGTTGGGTCCAACCTAGGCTACTAGACCAAGACCAAGACGGGCCTGCAATGCAAGCTTAACTCGGGATTTTTGCTTTGTTTTTCCTTTTAAAGAAACATAAGCAGAGCCCACTGATTTGGCCCATCTTCATTAAGAAAAACCAACCCAAGGATTAACCAACCCACACGCATAGGCCCAAAATAGGGGAAACCCTCTCCTTGCACGCGATCCAAGTCCGACCCACCGTGGGGGTGCAAACCCTACTCGATTTGGACCTAACAGGTGCCCCTCTCCTTGCCCATGTCTTTGCGACACTGACGAGGGTGGCTGAGGAGCTATTAGGCAGTTGAACGGCGACGATGATGGTGACAATGGGCTCAAGCATAGAAGCTGGTCACCTAACGGGGATGGTGTTACGGTATGGCGGCAAGCCGTTCAACAAGGGGGTGTCATGGTAGAGCAATAGCAAGTGAGGCTCACGTCGGGGGAATCGGCGAACGCGACTAGGGTTTAGGGAAGGAGAAATGATGGCAACAATGCAACCGGTGATGGCCACTAGGGTTTCGAGCGGAAAAGGTGATGGCTACGTGGCAAGCAAGGCTGATACTTGTTTGTAAAGAGGGCATGGCGTGGCGGCGTTGCTAGTCGACAAGACAATGTCGGTTGCTACGACAACGACAAACAACAGCAATTTGTCTCAAGGACGGCGCCGTTGGCGGTGAAGGCGATTGCCCAAAGCAACGGACGTGACGAGGCAGCAACGATCGCGACGAGGTAGCAACGACGAGTCCTCGGCTTCTCAAATCTGGTCCTCCGTCTTCCAGATTTGACCTTTTTCCTTCTCTCTCTCCGGGTTTGCTCACTATTCGATCCTAGCTTCACCGACGAGCTCCTCCGGTCTTCCTTCGATCTCGGCCATCCCCGGAATCTTGGCTTGCTCGTCCTCACCCCCCTTAAAGACTCTCAGTGGGAGGTTTGAAGTTTTGCAGCCCTCGATCCTTCTTGTCTCTATTCTCCGGCTGACCTTATATCTCGATCTGCTCATCCTCGAGCCTCCCCTGAAGCCTCTCAAGGGGAAGTCGTCGAAGTTGGCAACCCATGATCCTTCTCGGTTTGTTTCTTGCCATCATCGGGAGAGGCTTATTTATAGGTGATGGGGTGGACGGTCGACGGAGCTTCGACCGCCAGTCTTTGCACGTTGAATGGCCTCCGCCGGCCGAACCGACATCCCATCCACCGAGGTGGCTCTAGCTAGGCTGCCTTGCATTGAAGACGCGTCCACCCTCCATCTTACGTTGCCATCTCCCTCTCCATTCCGGCGTTGTGCGCATCCTTGTCTCAACCCCGTGCTGCTTATTTGGTTGGGGAAGAAAATAAATGAGAAAGAAGACAAGGGGCAAAAAGGGGGGTCGGGCTGAGTTACGTGGGCCAGGCCATGGGGGGCCCACGCAAGGGAAGGAAAAGGGGGCTAGGCGCAAAAGGCTCAGCCCCAATGGCTGCTATTTTTTTTTTTGTTTTTTTATTTATTATTTTTTGTTGTTTTTGTTATTTATTATTTATTATCCGGAAAAAAAGGAAAAATACATAAATAAAGAAACTAAGGCCTAATTAAAAACCTAATTAAAATTAAGGTGTCAACAGGAAGCATATAAACTAATCTCCTGACAAAAACATACATGGAATAGAAACGCAAGACCACAAATTTCAAATCAAACACAATATTAAAAACCACACTCGATTTTACAAAGAGAGACCAACTCTAAGGTCTAAGTACAGGAGGTTTATTTTCAAAAGAACTTTTGAGCCACCCATGCTCCTAACCCTTCCACCTCTAACTCTGAATTCTTCATACTAAGGACTTGAAAAGTTTGAGCCCACGATGGGGTGAGACAATGTCCTAGAAAGTTCATCCCTAAACTCCGACTATGAAGGAAATACGTCTAAAGGCAATCTATGCACACACAAAACAGATGACTTACCTTGCCTCAGTTCCTTCCTACACGTTAGTATAATTCATGTACTCAACAAATCAATTCAATTTAGTTCATCAATCAGCTCAATTAAATCATCCAACGATAATTTGATCCACTCAAATCGATATCATCAGTACCATCTTCAAATTCAATCGGTCCAATCACTGCTCACCCAAGTTGACGTAAATGGTATAGCTCACCAAAGCTGATATACAATATTAATGCTCACTGAAGCTGAAATAGATATATTAATGCTACTATAATCTTGCTCATTAAAGCTAAACTACGATAAATTACTCCTGGCCAAGGATCTTGTGCTTTGCACATCAATTCCTCAATTAAATACCAACTTGGCATAATTTCATTGTGTTAAAATGTACCCGATAAAAATAATTGTGTGGATACACGGTTGGCCTGAGCAAAAAATATAATATCTTTACTTTAGAAAATCTCACTATTTATACAGTATCTTAAAACATTTTTGGCGTTGTAAACCGATGCCTTGGTAATTTCTAGTTAATTACTGAAATTACTTAATTTTGGGAATAATTACCCAAAATTACAATTACCACTCAAATAACACAAATTAGCATTCAATTAAATAAACCAAGCATACCATTGCAATTAGCACGAAATTCCGATCACCAACTATCCTGGTCTAATTTCCGGAAAATAATACATAATTGAATAAATGCAAGAAATTATTAAATAAATATCATTAAATGCCGAAAATAGAAATTTAGGTCGGAAATGAGTAATTAAATACTGAAATAGGCCTGTAAAATTTCCTAACCAATCCAGATAAATAATACGATCTATTGAGTCTCTAATTAAGCCTTTCTAGCCACCTAAAATGCATAAACGAGTAATTAAATCGCTAATCCGTTCTAACTAACCACCTAAACCATACTTAGCCTAAACTAATCAATCCTTAAGCATCATTAATTTCCTAAGCAGAGTTTAGCAAGTAAACTCACTGGATTAACGAGCCAATGAGTCCATGGTGATGGTGACATGGAGACAAGAGACAAACCTCCTGGCGGTGAAGCCAAGTGGGGCCTAGAAACGGCCCAAAAAGGCCACAAAGCCCACGGCTGGGTTGCTTGGTTATAGAGTTGTTGGTTAGCTCGTCTTGGGGATTGCTAGTGTAGTTGACGAGCTGGATTGGCGGTGTTGGAGGGTGGTAGAAGTTGGTGGTGAAGCTAGGTGGTATGGAGTGGAGTAGGATGCTGGAATTGGGCGGAGGTGTCGTTGCTGGGGAAGAGAAACGGACGAGGGAGGGGATGCTAGTGGGCTGCAAAGTTAGCGTGTCTAGGGCATTCATTGAAGGAGGGTTGACTGCTGGATGTGTGGATGCTGGACTCGAGGAAACGTGGAGGTGTTGATGCAAGATGGTGGTGGACGATGATGGTGATGCATCAATGGTGGAGTTGCTATGGTGGGTTGGGCTTTGGTTGGTGAGGGAAATGGTCTACACGCAAAGAAGAAAATGGGAGGACTCGTGGAAAAGCAAATGGAGAGAATGGTAAAAGCAAGGGGAAGAAGAAGCATGCGTCAAAGAGAGGGAAAGAGAGAGGAGAGAGGGGAGGCCATATAGTCAAACAAAAATATCAAAACAATGATCAAAGTGCCACAAAAGTGTTCAGCCCATCCAATGGATAATTTGTTCCCATTGCACCCAATTTAAGTAATTTTGGTATAGATAATTATGCCCATTTTCAGCCAACCTTTCCAATGGGTCACCCAAGGGCCAAATTCTTCACAAATCCACACTAAATGAGGCCAAATTGAGGATCAAACTACAGCAACCCATCACCCCTACGAATTTGCATCATCTCCTCACAATTTACTTCAATTTGATGGCCCAAAATTCCTCTAATAATGCCCATCCGAATTTGCAACTCTTTTCCGATTTGTCCAAAATGATTTTCCGTAAAAATCTCGGGCTTGTCGAAAATACTTTGGAGGATGAGTCGACGTTCCTAAAATAGATCGTGATATGAAAAAAAATTTCAATTTCTGAAATCGGGTTTAAATTCGTGTTTTATTTCAATTTGACGTAATTTTAGCGTGACTTAACTTACCGAGTAACTTTTAGGAATTTTTAGTGCAATTGACCCATGGTCAATTATTTTCGAATCACATTGTACATTTTCGACACATTGGCGGCTCTCGGTTGTCGTGAAAATCTCAAGGTTTCAAATACGAGCACATGATATCAAAACGATAGAAAAATCGGTCTAATGCCAATTGATGAGAATTTTGCAATCTGGTGGAATCACCCACACACTAATCACATACATCTTTCGAATCGACCTATCTCCGGTCTCTAATTGATTTTTAACTGTGCCGTAATGACCCTTGTAGATTAGTATAATCGAGCAGTCGATTCCTAGTCAAATTCTCAAGTCTATTACATTTATATTTCTTAATGGCTCCATGATAGGTTAGTTATCTCGTGAGTGGCCAACTCGGAGAAAAGAATTATAGGCGTGTCGATGAAAAGCCTAACTTATCCAATCGAAAATAGAACCTGAAATTCAAGATGTCACAATCCTAGCTAAATAAAAAAGAGAAAAAGGAAAAACCTCCCATTGCCAAAAATATTAACAACAACAACAATCACCACATTCGCAACCTTGCCTTGCCTTCTTGTGTCACATTGTGTCACCTTGCCTTGGCTTGCTTTGCCTCACATCATTGCCCTCGCATATGGCTAATGACCTCTGCTCGCCATTGCCAAGGTCTCAATGACTAGTGAAAAAAAATAGGAAAAAAATTTCAAAAAGTTTAAAGAAAATACAAAAATTGTTTATGTTAGAACCGATTATATCACCAAAGATTGCTGTCGCTACATAGATTATCACATCATCAATTTTTGGTCAAATTTGCAGGAAAGACTAGATTGACAAATCGTCAAAAGGTTTAAAACTAAATTAATTACGATTAAATTGGCCGTTGTACAATGGGTTTAAGAATTGCATATGTTCTACTAATACTTAAATATTTTCATCGTAATACCACATGTGCAAATTGATTGCTGCAACCATCCACTCTATCATCCATCACTATATCAATGGTAGATAAAACCGCTTACGGAAGCATGTATTACAGGTTCAACAAAATGATTATAATTCAGGACAAATATCGATTCAACATGAAGATTTATTAAAAACAAAGTCTTGAATTGAGCCCGTTTACAAAACCCGATCTAGATTAATGCATGCAGCAGTGCCGGGCCTCATTAAGCGAACGCCCAAATGGAAACATGCTGTTTTAAAGAAAGTTCGAAGTTTGGACCTTTTTCAACCCACTAATGGAAAAAGTAAATTCGTTTGGTGGTTGAAGTCGGGCGCTTTGATCTTTTAGTTATGTATACACACATCATATATTGGGATTTTATCTTTTAGGCCATGTGTGCCCATAATTTAGCAGGCGAGTCCTGGCCGTGGTATCAAATTACGAAGCGAACTTGCGTTCGTTACAACATTCAAGAATAAAAAAAAAAAAAGGGTTTAAACTAGTGAAAATCTTATGATAAAATTGGTGCATTTCTCAATAAGATTGAGCTACTTTTTGGGAGAAATGACTAAATATAATTGGGGAGTTTGATTATTATCGAGAGTAATTGAGTGGCTTCTTTTGGCTCAACATCCGAGTGACTTGACTATAGTTATAATGCATATCATATTGCTTGAGTTTTATATTAATTTTTTGTGATGCTTGAGGATGTAGATCATACCAACCAATTATCTATGCAATGGTTTGTCTAGTGAAGCCATATTGGTAAGGTACAACAGCCCAATAATTTTTTTGAGGGAAGATCGTCAAAAGGGAACCTAAATTTGAACCCATTAACATATTCAGTTGGACCCATTTTACTCAAAAACTCAACCCAATGAGTTATGAGCCAATTAGAATATATTTGAACTATTCCAAACTACACTAATTATCCAATGTTAGATGTCGTGACCTTCCCGAATTTTTTAAAAGGTGAATTATTCGAAAGGGCTAATGGATTACTAAGTCCGAAGACTTGGCACGGACCCTCCCAAGTCATACCAATCGCGACTTGATGTTAAGAAATCAATCTATTTAAACATGCAATTATATTCAATTTGGAGTCGCCACTAACAAATTAGGGTCGGTTAGAAACCCAAGTAAAGTATGGGAGAATACTTTACTTTTGCGAACCAGAGATTCAGTAGGTCCGGGGACATGGTTACGCTAGATTAGTCTAATACCCTTTCGGTACCTTTTTATTTTAATTTCAAAAATATTTTGCAGGCAATGTTGATTAATTTTAACCTAAGCTACTAACATGCAAATGATGGTCATGCGGGTGCACAATCAATAAAATAACTTTCAATAAAAAATGCTAATAAAAATGTATGCCCTAAACATGATTTCTAAATGACAAGACACCTACTTTTTCTTTTTTTTTTTTTTTTAAAAAGTTAATTATATGCAATCTTAATCTAAATTTAATATGCATGGATTTTACTTTAATGATATGTGAGATGCAATTCATATGGTATGACTTGAACTTATCACTATATGTATGCAATCTAATTTATATAATCCTAAATATGCATGTGCTACGTGATATGGGATAAATGACATGATATTTCTACATTCATGTTCTTTTTGTGATTTTTTTTAATGATTTTTTTTTTTTTTTTTATACATATATGCAACCTACACTAAACAATGATGACATAAAATGAGATTAATTATGAACTAACTTATTAGCTAACTAAACGGCTTTTGTGTTTTCTTTCTTTCTCTTTTTTTTTTTAAATGACAATAATTCTTATTAAAGAGAGCGACATAATGATGCAATGTTAATCTTAGGCATTTTATTAAAAAAAACTACATGATGGGAATATTAAAACATTAATCTATGACCCACTAACTAGAGTGCAACATGTGGTGTGATTTATATGACCTAAATAACATTTTTTATTCTCTTTTTTATTTTTGGTTTTTGTTAAAGGAAAATCATCCTAATTCTATATGAATCTTAAAAATGCAAAGCTTTAAAAATGAAATGCATATGGAGCTAAGTACTTAAATTCTAGATATGCATAATATGTGAGAAGCAAATAATGATAACGCACCAAAATATAATCCATCAATGTATATCAATGACATATTTTAAAGCGAATCAATTATGCAAAACAAACCATAAATTTATCATAAAAAGTTGAAATAATCAAAAATCTAATCCGCTGTCTCGCGGTTCAATATTTTTGATTATTATGGCTTAATATGACAAATTTCCTTACAGGGGTAATGATAAAAATAAATCAGAACAAATCAAGTCGAATTCATAGATTATGAAAATGAATATTTGATCTAAATTGAGTCTATAGAAATTACCTAGTCAAGGGTACGGCTTCTTGTCACTAATAACAGCACCTGCACAAAGAGAAATTAGAGAACACCCTCAAGGAAAAATCACATCTCGATGTGGGGGTGTAATTTAGCCGAGTATGAACGATGGGAGAGAACTAGTATCGGAACAGCCACGTCAAACTCATAGCAACACTTATTCCTCCAGTAACAGAAGTAATAAAAACCAGTCAACAAAACCACCGAGTTGACATAACGTTGGACGGTAACTCAAAGGCGACAGGAACCAGCAAGTGGTCTCCGGAAATAGCGATGGCGAGCAGAGGAGGTGCAGGCACAGCGGAGGGCAGGTGTCGCGGTCGTCGGAGCTCTGGTAAGAGGTAACAAACCCAAACCAGCAACAACAAAGCAGCAACAGTCGTTGATGCAGGAGTAGCAGAGGGCGAGCAGCTCGGTGAGCGGCTGCTATGGGCGTTGCAGGTGAAGCGGGGCGCGGCAGAGGAAAACTCGGCAGTAGGGGCGTCACTCGGGCGTTGAAATCGCAATCAGGGCTGATCACAGGGGCTACAGTAACTGGCGTAGGGGGCTCGGTGGTGCGTCGGTGAGGAGGAGGCAGCGTCGGGTCGTCGCGTGGCGCTGCTGGGGTTCCGGGCTGCAGGCGTCTCGGCGGTTGCTGCGGCAGAGGTGTGGTAGCGGTGGAGACACGGCAGAACAGAGACTGAGGTGCGACGGAGCAGGGGGCTGCTACTTCTAGCATCGGGATGCAGGCGTCTCGGCGGTTGCTGCGGCAGAGGTGCAGTAGCGGTGGAGACGGAGTCGCGAGCAAACGGGTTGCGGGGGATCTTGATTGGCGAGGGCCGAGGTACGGTCGGAGGGCAGCGACCTGCTGCGGTGGCGACAACGGCGAGGCAAATGGGTTGCGATCGGCTTCGGATCTGCCGGCGTTGGGTGGAAGCGGCGGTTCAGAGACGACGAGCGATGGTGCTACAGGCGTCAGTGAGACGGCGGCGGCGGGCTTCAACGGCGATGGCGTTCGGAGGCAGGACCGATGGAGCAGCGGTGACGAGCGGCAGGGGCGTCGGATCTCGCGGAGAAGAAGCACAGTGACCTTTTTTACTTTCTCTCTCCTCAAGTCTCTCTCACCCGTCACTTTCACTCTGCTTCCTTTCTGCACCTTTTTTTTCTTTTGACTTTTCTTCTTTTTCTTTACCTCTCCCACAAACCGAAGCCTTCTTCTCTGTTTTCTCTCTTTTCACTTTTCCCCTTTTTTTCACGAAGAGAAGCCCCCTTACTCGGTTCTAAAGCCTCGCACTTTATAGTGAAAGCGCTTGTTTTTGCAGGCGAGACATTCACTCAACGACTCCAACAATAAAAAGGCTCCAAAATCAAATAAAAACTGAATTTTTTTTTTTTTTTTAAATTTTGAAATGAAGATATATTTTCAACAACAAAATTTCCAAAACCGAAGTCTTATTTTATTTATTATTTTCTAAAATATTAGGTGTCAACATTAGATTTCTATGATACAACTTACACGTGCATCTCAACAATTGAAGCATGCAATAGAAGCTCAATACGTTTATTTGGGTAGATCGGCAAGAGGGAAGCCAAGTCCGACCCCATCAAAATATCCAGTTAGACCCATTTTCATATAAAAAACTTAAGTAAATGAATTATGGGCCAACTATGATATATTAACTATTCTACACTATATCAGTTCTCCATTGAGGGATTTTTTTGATGTAATTGACATATGCATCTTAGCAAGTTCTATTACTATCAACTGTCTCTTGCATTGATTGATTTTCCCGCTTATCACCAATATCCTCGAACTCTAACACACAAGTTCATAAGTGGGAAAAGATTAAGAGAAAGACCAGCATATCTGATTGAAAAAGTCTCACAACTGGTTAATTAATACTCAACCTTATTAAGAAAGTACACAATGATTACAACATTAATGAATAAGATATCCCACGGACAATTATTTAGATATCAATCACTCGAAACTCTCTTCCTACTATTAAAATAGTATCAAATAACATCACTAGAATATCAATATATGGAATTATATCAACAGATTACTAATTAATTTCATCCACGGGTCACTGTTGGCATGCTGTGAAGCACCACCGTCTCCACCGTGAGGCCCGGCCCAAACCCAAAGAGGACGTCCCACTCCAACCCCTCACCGGTGGTCGCGAGCCCTTCCTCCACCGACTTCCTCCGCATCTCATCGAGGATGAACTAGACACTTGCGCTCGACATGTTCCCGTACTCTCCAAGCACCTGCCTCACTGCTCGGAGCCTCTCCTTTTTCAGCCCTAGCTTGGCCTCGGTTTGGTTGAGTATGGCCGGGCCACCCGGATGAGGCACCCAAAAGATGGAGTTCCAGTCACTTATGCCAAGCGAATGGAACGCCTCTTTCAAGGTCTTCTCGATGTTGCTCGCGATCAAATGCGGGACCCTGTCGGATAACCCGAAGGTGAGGCCAACGTCGCGCAGTTGCCCCTCGATGGCGCCCTCAAAGTTTGGCAAAACGGTCTCCCCAGTCCACACGATTTGGAATATGGGCCGCTCAGCAGGGATCTCTGGGTCCGACCCTATGATGAGCGCGGCCGCTCCGTCACCAAAGATGGCCTGGCCGACAAGGTTGGCAGGGTTCTCAGCGGATGGGCCTCGGAAGATGGTGGTGACAGTGATCTCAGAGCAGACGACGAGGACACGGGCACTGGCATTGCTCTCGGCGAGGTCCTTGGCGATGCGGAGGGCAGTACCACCAGCAAAGCAGCCCTGGTGGTAGAGCATGACACGCTTGACGGAGGGGCTCAGACCGAGAAGGTGCATGAGCTGGTAGTCGGCACCAGGCATGTTGACGCCGGAGATGGAGCAGAAGACAATGTGGGTGATCTTGGACTTGGGTTGGCCCCATTCCTTGATGGCCTTCAATGCCGCCTCCTTGCCGAGCTTCGGGATGGTGTCGATCATTATGTCCTGGCGTGGATTGAGCGAACGGTCGTCGTACGAGCAGATCTCGGGGTGTTTCTCCATAAGCTCCTCGGTCAAGTGCGTGTAGCGCTTGTGGATCATTGACTTGTCACCTGCGACATCCTCACGTTGATTTTACTATCCGAGAACAACGTTGACATGCATGCAGTGAAGTTTTTCTTTGTTCTGCTTCTTTTTCTTCCGCAATAGTAACACCAAATTTGCGTGGCTAGCTTACATATACTATACGACAAACTTTTCTTTCAACCATTCTAAGATTGTTAAGAATGATTGCAAATTCATTACGAAAAGAAGCAAATTGTAGTAATGCGATTTGTCCACTAATAAGATCCAAAAAGAAAGATTTAGCCTTCTAGGAGAACCAAGGAAAGAATAACCAGAACTATGGACAGTTAAACTTTCTTAAAGGATGTATTAATCGAAACACAACACGTGTTTGACGAGAAAAATATAAACTAAGAAGTTAGGTTAAAGATACTCTAATATATATATATATATATAAAGTTAGGATAGGGATACTCAAAACTTAATGCATATTCTGTGGCTAGGGCAATCGAGAATGCGACTGGCATATGCGGATGAACTTCTGTTTGAGGGCCGTCATGTGCTCGCTCTTGGTCATGCGGAAGTAGTAGTCCGGGTATTCGGCCTGGTACACGCAGTTAACCAGATTTGCAGTCCCAATGGCAAGGATGGTCGCGGGCCCATCTATCTCAGACCTGCGTTCGAAACTTTGGAACTTCTATGTAACCCTTCTTTCGTGTTGCGGATATATTAAAGTTCAAAGTGAAGCTGAGACTCTACAACTTTGTCCGGCCGTGAAACTTTTGCAGCCCATTGCCTTGCCTTTTATAGATACGAAGTGGGCAAGCTCGAGCTTGGTTTTGAGGCAATGACGTTGGCAAAAAAAAAAAAATATATCTTCCACCTGTAACTGTTGACTATGTTGATTAGATGGTTGGTATTGTCTGCTTTAATTTTCAATTAATTGATCAGTTAGGTGAGATTCATTTAAACGTCATCGGATAATGCGTAATCAAATTATATGAACCTGTCTTTGTGATCCTAGAACCTCTGACTATCACAGGATGCAGATGTTTATCGGGTGTTTATCTATAACAGACTGGCCATTTTTTCACAAGAAATTGAGCTCGATGCTTAAGCAGGAAAGCTGAGTCACGAGGCCATTTTTCTAAAATCAGTCACGAGGCATTATTATAATAGCCAAAAGGAACTACGAGAACATTAATAATCTAAACATCGCGAAACATCTTGAAGAAGACCGATAGACATCATTGAGAATGGACTACCAAAACCGGGAAATTGTCCAAAAACTCTTAAATTTATTGCATATTTACCAATTCATATCTAAACAATTTAATTTTATTAATTGAATCATAAACCTTATCATATTTATCCAATTCAGTCATTTGGATCAATTTGACAAGAATTCATTGTCATGGATATTGACTGTCCTACGTGGCACAATCGAGACTAATATAAACAATTTTTAATTATAATTTAATGTTGGGTCCTTGGTGGCCACAAGCAACGGTGTGCAAGAAGAACCCCTCGAAAGCTTTTTTGATATAGCAAAGGCTCAATTGTCACTTGGAGTGATCACCAAAAGCTTTTTTGATATAGCAAAGGCTCAATTGTCACTTGGAGTGATCACCAAAAGGAGCCTAAATTTGAACTATGACTTATTTAGTTGGATTTACTTTCATCATGAGTGATTGAAATAATAAGGACTGATCTGATTTCAGAACCGATTGACTTAATCCGGTTCTTGGGAACGTGACTAAACATAATGTACACCGTCTGTTCTCTAAATGATTTAAAAGTAAAAAAGATAGCATGCGTTTTTCTTTGTAAATCAATGTGGGACCACTTTTTGGGATAACTAAAAGTGAAAAAAAAAAAACGAAATAAAGCCCAAGGGTCAGATCCCATATGGATTTGCAAGGAAGGAAACAAGTTGCATTTTGCTTTTTAGGGATAAGTGCACTACAAATTCTATAACTTATCATGAAAATGGAGTTCTAAAAATTTTTAAAAGTATAATTAAATCTTAAAATTTGTCAAATTGGTGCAATCAAAATAACTCCATCCAATTTAAGTTAGTCACCGTCGACCAAAGCAATGATGACCGGCATTTGATTTCTGAGCTGTTGATTGATACTTTCAGTCTTTTCTAAGTTTGCTCTAACACGACAAAGCTATTAATAGATCGATATATGGTGGATCAATGGCGATGCAATGTACTTATCCTCATGTTTGGTCTAGCGATGAAATTGTCACAAATTATCCTCAACTTTTATCCATATCTCACTCAGCTTGCCTTAGTTTTTAAACACGTAATTTGCATCTTTGAAATTGTACATATCGATCAGGATCGCATCAACAAAAAAGAGAATGATAAAAATAGACTCGCGGATCGCGTCAATCTTAGAATACTAGCACTCCCAGCATGTTTTGAGCATATCAGAGATATTTATATCGGAGATAACGTTCTTATGCCAATTTATTGTTGATTTTTTTTTTATTATTATTACTCATTTAGAGGATTTGTGGTGTCAGCATTATCTATTAAAGTATTGAAAAAAATAATGCCACGCAGGTCGTCCCCTTTGTTTTCGTTCTATATTTGTCAAGCATTTTTCATGCACATATATTTCTTTTGTAACGAAAAATCAGGTTTCTGCTACTGTACCCGCATTCATAATTTATACAAAAGTCGTCGCAAGTGGGTTGCACGAACATATATTAATTTATATAATAATTAAGTATGAATTGTTATAGATAATATAGGAAAATATGCCCACGTGAATGATTTAATTCGATAGGTCCTGGACAATATGACGAAAGAGATTCTTTTTAGGCATGTATTTTGTTCATCGAAATTCTTTTTCTATTGGATTGCACGAAATTACCAATTGTGATCACTCTCTACCTCTCACAACCTTCTATGCAGTCTCACAACATATTTGCTCACCTCCGACCGTCAACCCACTGTTGTAGCTGCCACAACGCCCTCCACAATCCCGCCGCCATGCACAGAGAGAGAGAGATAGAGAGAGATAGAGAGAGAGAGAGAGAGAGAGAGAGAGAGAGGCTTTGCAGCAAAGGAGGAGGAGGTGGCGAAGATGACGGCGAAGTTGCTACGATTACGGCAAGTTGGTCTCTGCTGTAGAAGTCATTTTGGCGAAGGAGAGTCGATTGAGAACATTATCTGTTAGTCTAATATTATCCTACCAAATAAAAAAGAAAAAGGAAAAACCTCACCTTGGCAATAATAATAATAATAATAATAATAATAATAATAATAATAAAAATAAATAAATAAATAAATAAATAAATAAATAACAACAACAGCAACATTCCCACCTTTGCCATGCCTTGCCTTGCATTGTGTTTTGTCACATTGTGTCACCTTGCCTTGGCTTGCTTTGCCTCAAATCACTACCTTCACCTATGGTTGATGACCTATGTTCGCCATTGCTGAGCTTTGAATGACTATCGAAGGAAAATAGGAAAAAAATTCAGAATATTTAAAGAAATTACAAAAATCATTCATGTTTGGGCCGATTATGTCATTTAGGATGGCTGTTGCTAACTATATCGCCACTTCATCAATTTTTGGTTAAAATTTGCTAGAGAAACTAGATTTTTTTGGACGAAAGAGCTGATATATTAATTGAAAAGAGGGATCTAGTAAGGCATCACTAGATTGGGCCCGATGGGCTTTCGCAGCCCAATCAGCGGCTAGGTTTGCCTCGCGACAGACATGATGGAGAGAAAATTATGCCGAAGGAGCTCCACCAAAGATAAGCAATCGGATTCAATCCGCACTCGATGGAGATGAAGAAAGATTTTGGCGAAGATCTTAAATTAGATTGACAAATTATCAAAAGATTTAAAATTAAATTAATTAAATTGAAAAGTTAAGGATATGATTAGGCATCGTACAATAATTTAGGACTTTTTGAACAATTTTTCTAAGTTGAATTAGTCTCACCATTTCTTTGTAGTAAATGCATATGTTTTATTGATACGTGATTATTTCCATCATAATACCACATGTGCAAATTGGTAGCTGTTACCATCCACTCTTTCATCCACCACTATATCAGTGGTAGATAAAGCCGCTTATGGAATTCTATTGAGATTCATAGGACTGTGGGAGAGTAGCAGCATGTATTACAGGTTCAACAAAATGATTATAATTCAGTGGAAATATTGATTCGACATGAAGATTTATTAAAAACAAAGTCTTGAATTGAGCCCTTTACAAAACTCGATCCAAATTAATGCATGCAGAAGTGCCGGGCCCTATTAAGCGAACGCCCAAATGGAAGCATGCTGTTTTAAAGAAAGTTCGAAGTTTGGACTTTTTCCAATCCACTAATGGAAAAAGTAAATTTGTTTGGTAGTTGAAGTCGGGCGCTTTCATCTTTTAGTTATATATATACACATCAAGTATTGGGATTTTTCTTGTAGGCCATGTGGGCACATAATTTAGCAGAGTCCTCGCCGTGATATCAAATTATGAAGCAAACTTACGTTCATTGTTAAATTCAAGAATAAATAAAAAAGGGTTAACCCATCCCATTGGTGGTAATGTGGTTTGCGCTCAATTCCTCTTTTAGAAGGAGCGAGTTTGAATCCATGTGGTTGCTTGTGTGACTCACCCGCGGTTCGGGGGAGGTGAGTCCCCTCGGGTCACCCTGGGTTTACGTTGCCGGTTATACGACGGTTCCCAAGTTACTAAAAAAAAGGGTTAAAACCAGTGAAAGTCTTATGATGAAATTTGATGCATTTTTAATAAGATTGAGATAGTTTTTGGATGAAATGATTGCTTATTGTTGGGGAGTTTAATTAACACCAAAAGTATTTGTGTGACTTTTTTTTTCTCAATATTTGAGTAACTTGAGTATAGTTATAATGTTCTATATCGCATGATTTTATAAAATTTTGTGATGCCTGAGGATGTAGATCACACCAACTGATTGTTGATGCAATAGTTTTTCCAATGGAGTCATATTGGGAGGGCAAAGTAGAAGTCTGATTCCCTCACTCGAGGAGATCGTCTAAAGGAAGTCCAAATCCGAACCCATTAATATATCCGATTGCATCCATTTTCATTGAAAAACTTAATCAATTAGTTATGAGTCAAATATGATATATATATATATATATATATAAAAAAATATATATACGTGACAAAAAAGGATATAAATTAATTACTCTAGAGTATATGAATTCTCCAAGATTTCTTTAATATAACTCACACGTGCATCTCAACAATTGGAGCATACAACAGAAGCTTGATACCTTCACCCGGGTAGATATCCTAAAGGAAAGTAAACTCTGAGCCTATCAATATATTTAGTTGAACCCACATTTATGAGCCAATTATGATAAATTAATTATTTAATACTACATTAATTCTCCAATGTGGGACCTTTCTAAAATAACTCACACATGCATCTTAAAAACCCTATTACTGTTGACTATCTCTTGGATCGATTTTCTTTTCCCGCTTATCATTTATATCCTCGAACTCTAACGCAGAAGTTCATAAGTGAAGAAAAAATTAAGAGAGAGATGAGCATATAAAATTGAAAAAGTCTCACGACTAGTTGATTAATGCTCACCCATATTAAGAATGTACACAATGATTACAACATTAATGAATAAGAAATCCCACATACGATTATTTAGATATCAATCACTCCAAACTCGAAACTGTCTTCGCAATAGCAGGAAATAACATCACGAGAATGTCAATTAATTACATATCATATAGATTATTAATTGATTTCATCCACGGGTAACTGTTGGCACGCTGTGAAGCACCACCGTCTCCACTGTGAGGTCCGGCCCGAACCCAAAGAGGACGCCCCACTCCAATCCCTCGCCGGTGGTCGCAAGCCCTTCCTCCGCCGACTTCCTCCGCATCTCATCGAGAATGAACGAGACACATGCGCTCGACATGTTCCCGTACTCTCTAAGCACCTGCCTCACGGCTCGGAGCCTCTCCTTTTTCAGCCCTAGCTTGGCCTCGATTTGGTTGAGTATGGCCGGGCCACCAGGATGAGGCACCCAAAAGATGGAGTTCCAGTCACTTATGCCGAGCGAATCGAACGCCTCTTTCAAGCTCTTCTCGATGTTGCTCGCGATCAAATGCGGGACCCTGTTGGATAACCCGAAGGTGAGGCCAACGTCGCGCAGTTGCCCCTCGATGGCGCCCTCAGAGTTTGGCAAAACGGTCTCCCCAGTCCACATGATTTGGAATATGGGCCGCTCAGCAGGGATCTCTGGGTCCGACCCTATGATGAGCGCGGCCGCTCCGTCACCAAAGATGGCCTGGCCGACAAGGTTGGCAGGGTTCTCAGCGGACGGGCCTCGGAAGGTGGTGACAGTGATCTCAGAGCAGACGACGAGGACACGGGCACCAGCATTGTTCTCGGCGAGGTCCTTGGCGATGCGGAGGACAGTACCGCCAGCAAAGCAGCCCTGGTGGTAGAGCATGACCCGCTTGACGGAGGAACTGAGGCCAAGAAGGCGCATGAGCTGGTAGTCGGCGCCGGGCATGTCGACGCCGGAGGTGGAGCAGAAGACAATGTGGGTGATCTTGGACTTGGGTTGGCCCCATTCCTTGATGGCCTTCAGTGCCGCTTCCTTGCCGAGCTTCGGGATGGTGCCGATGATTATGTCCTGTCGTGGATTGAGCGAAGGGTCGTCGTACGAGCAGATCTCGGGGTGTTTCTCCATAAGCTCCTCGGTCAAGTGCATGTAGCGCTTGTGGATCATTGACTTGTCACCTGCGACATCCTACGTCGATTTTACTATCCAAGAACAACGTTGACATGCATGCACTGAAGTTTTTCTTTGTTCTGCTTCTTTTCTTTCACAATAGTAACACCAAATTTGCATGGCTAGCTTACCTATACTATACGACAAACTTTTCTTTCAACCATTCTAAGATTGTTAAGAATGATTGCAAATTCATTACGAAAAGAAGCAAATTGTAGTCATGCGATTTGTCCATGGATAAGATCCAAAAAGAAAGATTTAGCCTTCTAGGAGAACTAAGGAAAGAATAACCAGAACTGTGGACAGTTAAACTTTCTTAAAGTATGTATTAATCGAAACACAACACGTGTTTGACGAGAAGAATATAAACTGCGAAGTTAGGTTAAAGATACTCTAAAATATATATATTGTAGCTAGGGCAATCAGGAAAAAAAAAAGAAGCTATAAAGATAGGATAAGGATACTCAAAACTTAATGTATATTTTGTAGCTAGGGCAATCGAGAATGCGACTCACATATGCGGATGAACTTCTGTTTGAGGGCCGTCATGTGCTCGCTCTTGGTCATGCGGAAGTAGTAGTCCGGGTATTCGGCCTGGTACACGCAGTTGACCGGATTTGCCGTCCCAATGGCAAGGATGGTCGCGGGCCCCTTGGCCCGCTGGTTCTCGCGGATCTTCTCGACGGCACCCATCTATCTCAGACTTGCGTTCGAAACTTTGGAACTTCTATGTAAACCTAATTTCGTATTGCGGATATATTGAAGTTCAAAGTGAAGCTGAGACACTACAACTTTGTCCGGCCGTGAAACTTTTGCAGCCCATTGCCTTGCCTTTTATAGATACGAAGTGGGCAAGCTCGAGCTTGGTTTTGAGGCAATGACGTTGGCAAAAAAAAAAAAAAAAATCTTCCACGTGTAACTATTGACTATTTTGATTAGATGGTTGTTATTGTCTGCTTTAATTTTTAATTAACTGATCAGTTAGGTGAGATTTATTTAAACGTCATCGGATAATGCGTGATCGAATTTTATAAATCTGTCTTTGTGATCCTAGAACCTCTGACTATCACTGGATGCAGATATTTATTTGGTCCGCAGTGTTTTGTTGGGCACGATACTGACATGGAACAGATTGGCCATTTTTTCACAAGAAAATGAGCTCGATGCTGAAGCAGGAAAGCTGAGTCGCGAGGCATTATTATAATAGCCAAAAGGAATTACGAGAACATTAATAATCTAAGCATCGTGAAACATCTTGTAGAAGACCAATAGACGTAATTGAGACTGGACCACCAAAATCGGAAAATTGTTCAAAAGTTTTAAACCTATTGTTTCTTTGCTAATTCAGTTATTAAACATCTTAATTTTATCGGCTTAATCATAAACCTTTTCATAATTAGCCAATTAAGTCCTCTGACCAATTTGACTAGAATTTGCTGACGTGGACATCATCGTCCTACGTAACACAACTGACGCTAAAACGGACTATTTTCCATAATATTTTAATTTTTTATTAATTTTTTTTATTTCCTTTTTATTATTATTATTATTATTATTATACTATGGCCAACGAGGATTGTTGGGCCCTCGTTCGCCGCCAGCAAGGTGTGTGAGAAGGAGCCCTCAAAAGCTTATTTGTTGAGAGTGTATAGCAAAGGCTCAACCTTACACCTGAAGTGATCACCATGAAGGAGCCTAAATATGAACTCACAACATATTTAGTTAGATCTACTTTCATTATGGGTGATTAAGTAAAGGCTGGTCAAGAAGCAACCACGTGTTGCTCTTGATTCCAAGATTTTGGAAATAACAACCAAACTAATAAGGATTGATCGATTCCAGAACTGATTGATCCAATCATGACTAAGCATATATGTCCACCACTTGTTCTCTAAATGGTTTCAAAGTAAAAAAGATAGCATGCTTTTTTTTTTTCCTTGTAGATCGATGTGGGACACCATTTTAGGATAACTAAAAGTGAAAAAAAAAAACTAAATAAAGTCCAAGTGTGAGATCCCATATGGATCTATAAGGAAAGAGAGAAGTTGCATTTCGCTTTTTAGGATAAGTGCATTGGAAATCTTACAACTTATCACAAAAATTCAATTGTGTTCTAAAACTTTCAAAAAGTGCAATTAAGTACAAAAATTGTCAAATTGGTGTAATCAAATTAACTTTGTTCAACTTGATTTAGTCACCATTGACCAAAGCAATGATGACCAGCATTTGATTTCTAAGCTGTTGATCAATTCCTTAAGTCTTTTCTATGTCCGCTCTAAGAGGACGAAGCTATTAATAGATCGATATATGGTGGATTAGTGGCGACGCAATGTATGTTTCCTCGTGTTTGGTCTAGTGATGAAATTGTCATAAATTATCCTTGACTTTGATCCATATATCAATCGGCTTGCCTTAGCTTTTCAACATGTAATTTGCATATTTGAAATTGTACATATCAATCAGGATCGCATCAACTAAAAGAAAATGACAAATATAGACTCTCGGATCGCGCCAATCTTAGAATAGTAGCACTCCCACCATGTTTCGGGCAAATCAGAGATATTCATATCCGAGATATCGTTCTTATGCCAATTTGTTGTTGATTTGTCTTCGTGATTATTACTCATTTATAAGATTTGTGGCGTCAGCATTATCTCCCATACGGTGAACAAGTCGCCAAAGCATTCCCTGTCAACGTTTTGACATTGAAGATGAAACTTTTATAATTGCTCCACGAGATAAGGATGAGCCAAGAAATATTAATGAGGCTCTAAATTGCCCTAATAAGGAAAAATAGATTCATGCAATGAAAGAGAAAATTGAGTCGATGAAATCAAACCAAAGTTTGGGAACTGGTTGATCTTCCAAAAGGGATGCAGAGCTATTGGGAACAAGTGGGTTCTCAAAATAAAGCGAAAGGCTGATGGCTCAATAGAAAGGCATAAGGCTCGCCTTGTGGCGAAGGGATATAATCAACAGGAAGGAATTGATGATGAAAATACATTTTCTCCTGTAGTGAGATTTACCTTGATTCGCATTATTCTGGCAATAGTGACTAGTATGGATCTTGAGTTACATCAAATGGATGTAAAGACTGCTTTCCTCAATAGAGAATTAGAGGAAGGAACATATATGGAACAACCTGCTGGTTTCATAGTGAAAGGCCGCTTTGGGGGTCGATATATGAGCCTTAACGATCGTCAAGACAATGATATATACGTTTTCATAATGCCATAATGGCATATGACTTTACAATGATAGATGATGATCATTATGTATATATCAAAATATCAAATGATCAATTTGTGATCATATCATTCTATGTTGATGATATACTAATTGCCGGAAGTAATATGGAGTTTGTTAATACTGTCAAGAGATGGTTGTCTTCTAACTTTGAGATGAAGGATATGGGTAAGGCTGCATACACTCTTGGAGTTAAGATTTCAAGAGATCGTTTTGAAGAGATCGTTGTCTCTTTCGCAATAAACCTATATAAATAAGGTTCTTGAACGATTTCGTATGCAAGATTATAAACTCATAGACACTCCTATTGCAAAAAGGTGAAGGATTGAGCCATAGACTGTGTCCAAGGACTCCATAAGAGAAGAAACAAATGAAACATGTTCATTATGCTAGTGCTGTTGGAAGCTTGATATACACTATGATGTGTACAAGACCTGACATATGTTTTAGTAGTTGGAATGGTGAGTAGATACCAATCCAATCCAGGTCCAGCACATTGGAAAGCCGTTAAGAGAAATGCGAGGTATTTAAAGGGACTGATTATACGATGAGTTATTAAGGAAAAGGATCTGCGACTCTAAGGCTATTTTAATACTGATTGGGGAGGAGATTTAGATGAAAGAAAATCTATCTCTGGGTTTGTTTTCTTACTGAATAATGGCCTTGTCTGTTGGAGCAGTAAGAAACAAAAGTGTATAGCCTTGTCCACGATGTAAGTTGAGTTCGTGGCATTATCAGCCGATGTAAGAAAGTGTTTGGCTTAAGAGATTTTTGGATTATTTAGGTGTTATTGGAAGTGCTGCAGATTAATTGTTGGTTAACTTGATAGCCAAGCAGCAAAAGCGTATACCAAATATCCAAAATATCATGGCAAGACCAAACATATAGATACCAAGTATAATATTGTCAAGGATATGGTTGTACAAAAAGATGTCTATTAATCAAGATGTGATGCCCATTATGAGCTGTTATATATCTAACAGATGTATAGCAACAAGGTATCGCACGGATTATTTCAACTAAAAAGAAAATGACAAATATAGACTCTTAAGGCCCGTCCGGATCGCGCCAATCTTAGAATACACACCTTTTGGCATAAACGCAGCGTTTCCTCTCCCCTCTCTCCCACCATGTTTCATCGGCAAATCAGAGATATTCATATCCATTGATTTAGATATCGTTCTTATGCCAATTTGTTGTTTTGATATTCAGTCTTTCAATTTGTTGTTGATTTGTCTTCGTGATTATTACTCATTTATAAGATTTGTGGCGTCAGCATTATCTATTAAAGTATTCAAAATGATAATGCCACGGGGGACCGTCCCCTTTGTTTTCGTTCTGTACTTATCAAGCATTTTTCAAGCACTTTTATTTCTTTTAATGAAAAATCAGGTTTCTGCTACTATACCCGCATTCATAATGCGTATGAAAGTCGTCACAAGTGGGTTGCACTAATATATATATCAATTTATTTAATATTAAGTTTGAATTGTTAGAGATAATATAGGAAAATATCCCTTAATATTTCAGTTAGGTGAGATCCATTTAAACGTCATCGGATAATGTGTAATCAAATTTTATAAACCTGTCTTTGTGATCCTAGAACCTCTGACTATCACAGGATGCAGATGTTTATCGGGTGTTTATCTAGAACAGATCGACCATTTTTTTCACAAGAAATTGAATTCGATGCTTAAGCAGGAAAGCTGAGTCACGAGGCCATTTTTCTAAAATCAGTCACGAGGCATTATTATAATAGCCAAAAGGAACTACGAGAACATTAATAATCTAAGCATCGTAAAACATCTCGTAGAAGACCGATAGACATAATTGAGAATGGACTACCAAAACCGGGAAATTGTCCAAAAAATCTTAAATTTATTGCACATTTACCAACCCATATCCAAACAATTTAATTTTATCAATTGAATCATAAACTTTATCATATTTAGCCAATTCAATCCTTTAGGTCAATTTGACTAGAATTCGTTGATATAAATGTTGGTTGTCCTATGTGGCACGATCAAGATTAATATAACAATTTTTTTTTATTATAATTAAATGTCGGGTCCTTGGTGGCCACAAGCAACGGTGTAAAAGAAGAAGCCCTCGAAAGCTTTTTGATATAGCAAAGGCTCACTTGTCACTTGAAGTGATCACCAAAAGGAGCCTAAATTTGAACTTATGACATATTTAGTTGGATTCACTTTCATTATGAATGGTTGAAATAATAAGGACTGATCTGATTACAGAACCATTTGATTTAATCCGGTTCTTGGGAACATGACTAAACATAAATGTACACGGTCTGTTCTCTAAATGGTTTAAAAGTAAAAAAAAAAAAAAAGGATAGCATGCGTTTTTCTTTGTAAATCGATGTGGGACCACTTTTTGGGATAACTAAAAGTGAAAAAAAAAAAAAAAACAAAACAAAACAAAATAAAGCCCAAGGGTGAGATCCCGTATGGATTTGCAAGGAAGGAAACAAGTTACATTTTGCATTTTAGGGATAAGTGCATTAGAAATTCCACAACTTATCATGAAAGTGCAATTGAGTTTTAAAATTTTTTTAAAAAGTAATTAAATCTTAAAACATGTCAAATTGGTGCAATTAAATTAACTCCATTCAACTTAATTTAGTCACCGTCGACCAAAGCAATGATGACCAGCATTTGATTTCTGAGCTGTTGATCGATACTTTCAATCTTTTCTAAGTTTGCTCTAACACGATAAAGCTATTAATAGATCAATATAGGGTGGATCAATGGCGACGCAATGTATGTATCCTTGTGTTTGGTCTAGCAATGAAATTGTCACAAATTATCCTCAACTTTTATCCATATCTCACTCAGCTTGCCTTAGGTTTTTAAACACGTAATTTGCATCTTTGAAATTGTACATATCAATCAGGATCGCATCAACTAAAAGAAAATGATAAAAATAGACTAGCGAATCACGCTGATCTTAAAATACTAGCACTGGCAGCACGTTTCGAGCAAATCAGAGATATCCCTATCAAAGATAGCGTTCTTATGCCGATTTACTGTTGATTTGTTTTCGTGATTATTGCTCATTTAGGAGATTTGTGGCGTCAGCATTATCTATTAAAGTATTGAAAATGATAATGCCACAGGGGTCGTCACATTTGTGGCCAGCGACTCCTGGCTAGCATGAGATAAATCACGCAAAAATACGTGATTCGTGTTGCGAGCAATGCGGAAGTGGGAACAAACCAAACCATTCAAGTAAGAAGTACATGATGGATTTATGTGATTCAGCAGTCTATCTACTCCACAGCCGAGCTCTGCCACAATACTTGCGTCGTTTGGGAGCGTGCTGTGGAGGCTCACGGCCGGCCACGGCCCTAAACGGGCTCAAGACCAACCTCACACGCGGACTCGGCGACCGCGAGACGCGCAACAAAACGAAAATATTAAAAGAATGTACCGCAGAAACAAAGTCGATCGTTACTTATCTAGCATTTTTCATGCACATTTATTTCTTTTGTAATAAAAAATCAGGTTCTTGCTGCTATACCCGCATTCATAACGCATACAAAAGTCATCACAAGTGGTTCGCACGAAAATATATCAATTTATATAATAACTAAGTATGAATTGTTAGGGATAGTATAGGAAAATATCCCTTATTATCTCCAACATGAATGATTAAATAGGAAAGGTCTTGTAAAATATGAAGACAAGAGATTCTTTTTTTGCCAAACTTTTAATTTTATTTTTCTCGGAAACTTTGTAATGAACTAGGTTGAACTCATTCTTTCAGTACCAGTTGAAATAAGTTGACTATCTATCCTTTGGATAAACGAGATGACTCAAGCTAAAAACTCTATTCCATGCCTGAACAGAAGTTGTTCACTGAAAATTCAAATTTGTTGGTTCGAAGCTCCATTTACTGGTCAATTTTAATTAGTTTAATGTTTTACTCGAGCCTAAAATTAATACCATCACCTTTGGCTGATCGTCAAATCTATAAATACCATACTCTGCTAACTTAATTTAGCAAACAAAGGAGCATCACCATACACCGAATGGAGTACTATCTACCTTACCTTCTGTTGCTAAGCCTCCTGTGGTGGAGCATCAATCTAATCCGGCGATCGTCAAGCTCGAAGTTGTGCGGCATCCGCCTTCCGCCTGGCCCACGCCCGCTTCCGATCATTGGGAACATCCTCGAGCTCGGGGACAAGCCCCACCGGGCAATCGCCAAGCTCTCTAAGCTACATGGCCCTGTTATGACCATAAAGCTTGGGGCAATCACCACCATAGTCATCTCCTCTCCAGAGGCTGCCAAGGAAGCCCTCCAGAAGAATGATCAGCACTTGTCCAGCCGGCAGGTCCCTGACAACGCCAAGGCGACCGGTCACCATGATAAGTCCGTCGTGTGGCTGCCCGCCTCTGACAAGTGGAAGCTGCTTAGGAAGGTGTGCACTCTGCAGATGCTGACGGCACGCAAACTCGACGAGACCCAGTTCCTCCGCTGCAAGAAGGTGGAGGAGCTTGTTGGCTTCATCCGGGAGAGCTGCCGGCAAGGCCATTGCATCGACATCGGGAAGGCCGCCTTCACAACAGTGTTCAACTCAATCTCAAACACGTTTTTTTCCATCGACTTGGCACACCACGATGCAGGCTCCTCCCAGGAGTTCAAGGACCTTGTGTGGGGCGTGATGGAGGAGACCGGGAAGCCCAACGTGTCGGATTTCTTCCCAGTGCTCCGGGGGTTCGACCCCCAGGGCGCGCGCCGGAGAATCTCAGGCTACTTTAGCAGATTGCTTGCCATAGTCGACAGCATGATCGAGGAAAGGACTAAGGCCAGGGCCTCAGAGGTTGCGTCTTCACCGAGCAACGACATGCTCGATTCTCTGATTAATCTAAAGGAGAGAGGAGAATTAAGTGGCGATGATATTAAGAGCTTGCTTCTGGTCGGTACATCATTTAGGGAAACACGACTTGATCTGAATTATTCATGCTTTTCTGTTGAATACTTTCGTCTGCATTCGTTCTTGTTAGGTTTATTTCAAATAATGCAGTGCGCGCTCTTTATTTAGACCACGAAAGGATGACTTCTATATATCTTGATGCTCTCGAATTTGTTACTGACTAACTTCGGACAATTAAGTAAAATTTGCTTCAAAAGATGAAGGTGTATTTGTCGAACATCCCTCAGGTATTTCTCACGATTTGCTTTTTGCCAGGACTTGTTCCTTGCAGGAGTCGACTCGAGCTCAAGCTTGCTGGAGTGGGCGATGGCAGAGCTGCTGCGTAATCCGGAGAAGATTGCGAGAGCCCGTGAAGAGCTCGACCAAGTAGTCGGTGGTGATGTAGGAACGCTGCAAGAGCCTGACATCGCAAGGCTCCCCTACTTGCAAGCCATAGTCAAGGAGACTCTGAGGCTGCACCCGGCCGTCCCACTCCTGATCCCGCACAAGGCCGAGAGCGACGTTGAGATATGCAGGTACCGATTGCCCCGGCATGCGCAGGTGCTGGTCAACGTGTGGGCCGTGGGGCGGGACCCAAACGTATGGCCCGACCCGGACAGCTTCTCGCCCGAGCGGTTCCTAGGGCGCGAGATCGATTTCAAGGGCCGGGATTTCGAGCTTATCCCGTTTGGGAGCGGGCGGAGGATGTGCCCCGGGATACCATTGACTTATAGGATGGTGCACCCGATTTTGGCCTCTCTCTTACGCTCATTCGATTGGAAGCTCGAACAGGGTGTGAGGCCCGAAGAGATGGACATGACTGAGAAATTTGGGATCACGCTGCGGAAGGCAGTCCCTCTGCGTGCTATTCCCATGGAGGTGTGACTTTAATTACATGCGTATCCGCACGCGTTGCGAGAGATACACGCATTCATTTGGTCGTTATGTTCTTTTGCTTCTATATATATGTTCGAACTAAATTCGATGGACTTCACGTCATCTATGATGTATTTGCGTGTGCAATTTATGGTGTTAATGAGTATGTGTGACATGGATAAATAATTGTGTAATATGAGATTGTGCGATGAAAAGGTGTGTATGATCATGGCTGCGTCTCAATGGTGACAAATTTCAGAAGGGGTGGAGCCATATGCACATTTTATAAAAAGCATGAGATGGGTTGAACTTGTAATGAATTGCATTTGTTCGGCTTCTATGGAGTCCCTCTGGAATGAGTACATTTCTGTTAATGATTGGAAAGATGATTGATCAATGACTTGGTCGGTAATGGAACTTGGAACCCATAGGACAACTTCTATCCTAACGTTTCTGATGGGAGCGCGCGAACAATGCCTTGCCACAAAAAATTACAACTTATAAATATCTCCTACTGAAAAATTACCAAATCACTGTAAAACTTATTGAATGAATGTCAATTTAAGTATAAACTTTTAAATTTCTTAAATCCTAAACTTTTTCAATTTTATCAATTTAGTCCTAAATCTTTGCGTGGAATTAAAACGTAATCATCCCGATCAGTCTTCGCTAGAAATCGTCGATGTGGCGATTGTATTATGTAGGATGATTGATAATGACTAAACCACCACGTCAGCAATTTCCAATGAAATTGAACTAGAGTGATTACATTAAAATTTATTATAAAAGTTGATGACTAGATTAGCAAAATTGGAAATGTTTGATTGAATTGATTTAGGACTGATTGGACAATTTCCCACATCTCCTACACACGTCTAATTTTCTCTGGAAAAAAGATGGAAGAATAACTTTTCTACGTCTCCACCAAATCTTATCATTAAGTTCCAAATTTAATGATGAGATTTCGCATCATCTCTATATTTACTTCTTTTTGTGGGAGTAAATAAAAAAGCAATGAACCCTTTTTTTTTTTGGGGGGCAGGGTGTAAATATGTGAATGTCATTAATCAAATGAGGTATAAAAGCTTAGGAGAATCCATAAGCATTTCAAAGAGACTAATTATGCGAGAATATAGGGAAGCCTCTATAAAGTAGCCAATAAAATATTTGCCTAAAAAGGCCTACACTTTTGGTAGAGTTATGCCCTACCTCTTACAACCTTTTGAATCATAGCCAATAGAAGATGAGGCTTAGTTGACTTGTTTTAAAACTATTTGTGGTTGCATTCCATCTAGATGCCATAGATAGTCGCTAAGAAAGACAGCTTGAGGAGTCTCGCCTCCAAGTTTTTGCTCTTGGTGGTCCTGATCATCCACTGAAGTTCTAAGTTCCAATCTCTTGCAGAGTGCGAAATCCATTTTGTGCCCGAATACTATGCCATACGCTACTTGTCCAAGTGCACTCAAAGAATACGTGGCTTTTGTCTTTTATGCCAATCATGCAAAAGTTGCACTTAGTATCTACTAAAAACAACCATTGTGATATGGCTACTGCTGTCAGTACCCTATCTTTACATATAAGTCATCCAATAAAATTATGCTTGCTAATACCGCCGGTCCATATTAATCGATTCCAATTCATGGCCAGTCCCTCTTGTCTAGATTTGTTGTATATCCCTTTGCAATAGTATGTTTGACTAGGGAAAATAGGTGTTAGAACAAGTATTAGCTTGAGAATGCATTGCCAACTCCAAGCCATATTACCCTTTATGTCAAGTTGTATAATGGGAGCACCTCTGCATTTACTATGATGAATCCAAGTAGTCCATAGAGAAGAGGACGGATGATTGATGAGACTCCAAAGCATACGACCCATCAATAATTTATTCTAGAGTTTCAAATCAAGTGGACCTAGTCCTCCCTCTTTTTTTGGTGAGCACACTGCTTTCCTTGCAACTTTGTGGGATCTATGAGTTTCAGTGTTTCTAACCATAAGAATTGCCTAATTTTCTTTTCAATCTCATATATAATTTTCTTTGGGAGGAGAAATATTTGCATCCAGTAAGTACAAAAAAAAAAAAAGTACTGATTTGGCCAATTAAAGTCTTCCTACGTAACTGATATGATTCATGCCCCATCCATCTATTTTCCAAAATATCTTTTCTGTTAGGCCCTTATAATCCTTGTGCATGAGCCTTCGTATAACAAGTGGGACATCAAGGTATATGATGGAGAGGGTGCCCATGGAGAAAGACGTGGGATCCAATATAAGGATTTTTTTTTTTTTTTTTTTGGTAAGGTAAGTAATATATTGACTTTAGAACCAAACTATACATCAAAAGGATCTCGACACCAAAAACTTACACTCAAAATGACGAACACGTCAAACCGAGTGGAAGGGTGTCAAGAACAAGAGAAACAACAAAAGCCAACAAGCAGCAACCACACAGGCAAACGGCGAAAATAGCAACCCAAACATCAACAACAAGAGGAACCACGATAAAGAAGCCAGCCAAGCAGCCCCTCATCAGTAGCCTCTGAATGCCCGAGTGTAGCCTCCAACATTGTTGAACTCTCAGACCTGGATCCAATCCGAAGACACCAGCAACCCTCAAGTGAGTTCTTGGGACTTTGACACCTCAGATGGAAGGATGAACCGAGGCAAAATAGCTTAAGCTGAAAAGATGGAATGGCTGAAATTCCAGCATTGTTGCATCCTCCTATTGCAAAGGTTGTCCGGAACTTGATGGAACGTTAAGGCTTTGTCTCTAACAACCTTGTCTAGGTGTCTTTTGAGAGTCAACAAAGAAGGTTTGTGATCACGGAAGAGGATGTTATTCCTTTCCTTCCAAATAATATTGCAAAGAGCACCAAAAGCGTATCAGGCAAGAGAATGGTGGAAGGAAGCTCCCGAAAGATAATTAATGGCCCAAAGAAGGTTTTTCGACCAAGAGTTGTTGCGCCAAGGCGAGTTGCATCTAGTAGCCCAATAAATAGCCAGCTCACCCATAATTGGACACCAAAAAAAGAGGTGGTCGACAGAATCAGGCTGACCATTACAGAAGACACATCTAGCATCCGAAATTATGCCATAGGTTAGAAGGAAGATCTGGGTAGGCAGTCTATTCCTAGTAATTAGCCAGAGATGGAATTGGAATCGAGGGGTCAAAGAGCGATTCCAAATGAAGGATGCCGAAGGCACTACACAACCTCTTGGCCAGATAATATCCCAAGCAAAGGCGGCTATAAAAACTCCTGAGGAATGTCCAAGCCACCTAAAACAATCCACCTCTTGGCTTAGCCAAGAAGCTAAAATGAAATGGATAGAGGATGCTGAGGCGAGTAAAGAGCAGAACTCGGCAACTGTGGCTTCCTTAGAGATGCCTAAGCGGTAGATGTCCATATCAAACAAGAGCGAACTCAAAGGGCCTCTAGGATGCCAGTTGTCAAACCAAAATGAAACAGAGCAGCCATTTCCCAC
Source organism: Eucalyptus sideroxylon (assembly GCA_014182405.2). Taxonomy (NCBI): domain Eukaryota; kingdom Viridiplantae; phylum Streptophyta; class Magnoliopsida; order Myrtales; family Myrtaceae; genus Eucalyptus; species Eucalyptus sideroxylon. Next base: position 59,218,785 of record CM024552.2, read on the forward strand.
TCGCTAACTGAATAAGTGGTGAAATTCTTGTTAGAGATCTAGGATCTTCTTTTACAACCATGAACAAACGATTGGCTTACCCACTATCCAAAAGTTCTTTTTCTTTAGGAAGTTCGAGTGGATCCAATTACACCATAAGGACTCCTTATCCATGAATAAGTGCCATATGTGTTTGAGCATAGCTGCTTTGTTGCTCTCATGCATCTACGAATACCCAATCCACCTTCTCTTTCGGGAGGCATTCATCAATCTAGGCAATGTTCACACCTTCTGATCCAAGTTCCGGTCCTTTCTAAAGGAATTGCCTAAGGACTCGTTCTAGAGCATTAAGGACAGATCTAGGCAAAATAAAAACATTCACCCAAAAAACTTGGATCAAGTGTAAAACTGACCTGATCAACTGAAGGCAACCTACAAAAGAGAGAAACCGTTGTGTCCACGATTGCACCCTCGATGTGATTGAAACAATCAGCGTTGCACAGTCGGCCTTACATAATCTTGAAGCAATAATAGGCATACCCAAATATCAAAAGGGAAGGGATCCTTCCTGGAACCCAAAGAAATTCTTGATGCTAGTCTAAGCATCCGCCTGGACACCAAAGAAGAAAATCTCACTCTTGTGAAGGTTTGGGACTAGGCCACTCCAATGAGAGAACCGAGAAATACCATCCTTTAGCAAAGACAAGGATGGCATATTTACCTCTGAGAAAAGAAGAACATCATCCGCAAAACAGAGATGGGACAGTCGAGAGGGTTTGCACAGCCAAAAAAATTTAAACTCAAGCCACCAATTTAAGATTAAGGATCCTAGTGAATACCTTCATCACTAGCGTGAATAGGTATGGAGACATGGGATCGCCCTGATGGATACCCCTACCGCTTGGGAAGAAACCATGTAACTCACCATTTAGGGCAATAGAAAATTTGGGCGTTCGCACAAATTCCATTATGAGTTTAGCCAAATGCTCAGGAATACCAAAGGCTTGCAAAGAAAGTTCTAGGAAGTCCCAATTAAATGTATCATACACCTTGTGAAAATCAACCTTGATAACACATTTGGGTAGATAAGGATGAAGATGAAAGCCAGCAAAAAGCTCCTAAGTTAGCAATATATTGTCACTTATGCGCCTTCCCCTTACAAACACATTCTAAGGAGGACTAATAATAGAGGGCAAAACCACAGCCAACCTACTAGCCAAAATCTTTGTGGTACATTTATAGACCGTATTGCAACAAGCTATTGGCCTATAGTCATTAACGGAAGAAATGTTGGGGTGTTTAGGTATAAGGACTAAGATAGTATTATTTACCTCCTTGAGGATTTTACCCATGTTGAAGAAGTCTTTGATTGCCAGGATCACCGAGGGGCCAACCACATCCCAGCATTGCTTGAAAAATTTAGCACCAAACCCATCCGGGCCAGGGGCCTTTCCAACTGCCAGCGAGAACATTGAGTCATGAATTTCCTAATCCGTAATAGGCAAGGCCATAGATCTTCCCTGATCCTCAGCAAGAACATGGTCTAGCAGCGTTTTGATGTCATGAACTGAAGGTAAAGAATCAAGGGTTGGAGGCGCCAAAAGATCTTCAAAATGAGAAATGAACTTCTGTTTCACAAAAAGAGGGTCTGAAACCAGGGATCCTTCGTCATCCACCACCAATAAAATTCTATTTTGAAGGTGCCGCTTATCAACGGAATGATGGAAGAACTTAGTATTAAGGTCTCCCTCTTTGAGCCATCAAACTTTGGATTTCTGCTTTAATATAAGGAATTTTTCATGCTCAAACAACCCAAAGAAAAAGTTATGACATTTGTCTAGGTTAAGCCGAAGTCCTGTAAGAGTCGTAAAATTATCAAGGACATCAACAAGGCAAAAGACGGGGTTCACATTCCCAAGAGTAAATAAGAACAGGTCATCAACAAAGCATAAAAGGGTAATCCTTTGCGATTTGCAATGCCAAACTTAAAAGATGGAGTTCACATCCATCTATTTATTTATTTTTGTACCCAAATGAAGAATCTAAATTTTCAGCCATTGTTTACTTTATGAACACTAGCAAAATTCACACAACTATTTATCGAAAATTAAAAAGGGTTTTAATAATATAGGGAAATATTTGAGATTTGATTTATGTTAGAAAATTGATTGTACTTGTTTCAAAATCAAGAAGAATTTGGAATCCATGAGAATTTTGTTAGATGATGTGGTTGTGTTGTCAATCAATTTAAGTGCTAGTTTTCCCTTCGTTTGGTCTTGTAAGGGCTATTATTCATAGGGGTGAGTATCGGTCTAAAATCAACCCTAGACCGACCCTGGGTCAGGTCAATCCAGCCAGTCCTAGTCTAGTTCCTAGGGAGATTGGACTGATCCTTGGTCTTAGGACCTTTGGACCCTCCATTGTGTAGGTTGGTTTTGGGTCTTGAGACTTTAAAGTTGCTCACCTCGCTCTGTTTACTTGCCTTGCTCACCACTTCCTCTCTTCATTGGCCTCGCTCGCCTCATGAGCATATTTTAGCCAATGAAAATCACTCACCTCTCTTGGCTTGCCTCATGAATTAACTCAAAAATTGCAAAAGTGAAAATTTCTATTATTACTTTATCTTCGATTTATGGTAGGTTAATACCGTGAAAAACCTCAAATTAGTATACTTATGACAAATTTACCTCAAGCTATTTTTTTGACCACGAAAAATCTCATGGCCAATATACCTGTGATAAATTTATTCCAAATGACCATAATAAAACCCAAAACTGTTATACTCATGATAAATTTATGCCAAGTAATTTTTTCGATCGCTAAAAACCCTAAATTAATACATTTGTGACAAATATACCATTCATTAAAGTGAATTAATACCACAAGAAACCACAAAAATGATACAACTGTGGTAAATAGAGAGTAAAATCCCAAACCGGTATATCAGTCAACCATCATGTGTCATCTAATTCAATAATTTGATAGTAAAATTTAATGAAAACTAATAGAGGGTATATTTATAAAAAGTGTATTAGTTTGGCATAAATTTGTCAAAAGTGCATTGGTTTTTTGGTTTTTGGTTTTTAGTAGTCAAAAAATTAATTTGGAATTTTTCAGAGTATTAACTCACTTATGTTTAATATGCATCAACATTCATAGTTTGATTGCCTAATATTGCATTATTGATAGATATGTAATTTGAAATAATATGTTTGACACTAAAGAAATACAAAAAATGAAATAAAAAATAATAGATTGATTCAGAATTGATCCTAGAGCCAGATCGGACCCATAAGGTCGGTCCGATCCTTAGTTCCAGGCTCGGTAGGGTTGGTATTCAATCTCAAAAATTGAGGACCAACACTATGCGAGTTAGTACCTAGGTTAGGTATTGGACCGGCCCAACTCAGACCTTGCTCACCCCTAATTATTCATCTTACAACAGCAAGCATGGATTTTCATGGTACTTTTCAAAGAATGTCCGAGGCCGAATATTGCATTTTAGCTTGATTTATAATATAGGTGGTATACAAGAATGCAAGTTAATACATTTGTGACAAATATACCATTCATTAAAATCTCTCGACATGCAGAGCTTTGTCTACCCCCCGATGGTAGTTTACTGTTCATCGCAACCCTAATCTTCCTCTAAACCACCCGTTTTCTCTTGTTCTCTTTTTCTACTCTTACCCAGTGAAGCTTTTGCCCATGGCATCTACTGTTCGCAGCTTCTCCCGAATGGTATTTGCACCTCAATCGGTACCCAATTTGACCTAGCAATCTCCTGTCCTTGGATAGTGGAAGGTTGCATGCCTCATCTCTTTAATAATTCATCTCAGAGGTGTCTCAATTCCATCCGTAGTACTCTATTTTTCCCGCGGAATCTTTTGTCCTTGGATAATGGCAGAATGCATGCTTCGCCTTTCAAGAAATTGACTTCAATGGAGACTGATTTCCATTTGAAGTTCTTTGTTTCCTGTCTGGTTCTATTTTATCTATGTCTATCCTTCTTCATGCATCACATTTGCTCCATCGAAACGTTGCCTGATTGTATCATGGTATCTATTCCATTTCAATTTGACTTAAGATAATTCTTCCTTGTGGTTCTCGTCCTATGGCTTTGGATGATCGAGATGAATCCTTGCAACTGGCTGCCTTGTGTAAACATTTGGGACGACTATGTTCTGCACAGGAAATAGAGATATGGGAAAAAGAAACCCCACCAAAATAATTACAGGAATGTCATTTGCTACTAGTGGGTAAAGTCCTATCAAAATCTGCTATCAACTTACAAACCTTCCAGAGTACCTTAAAGCGTGTTTGGCGGACTGAACAGGTCGATATTTCTCAGCGAGAGGGAGGCCTGTATATAGCGAAATTCCAGTTAGAGATTGAGAAAAAGAGGATACTGGAAGGTGGACCCTAGCTCTTTTCAAGTCAATTAGTAATTTTCAAACCATGGATTCCTAACACGCCTTCACACTGTTATGATTTTAGCCATTGTGCTTTCTAGGTTCAAGTCTTTGGACTGCCATTGGAATGGAGTATAAAGCGGATGATTAGAAAAGCGTTGAAACAGGTTGGTGAAGTTATAGAGGTTAAAGCTGATTTTAACAATGGCTTAGCCTTAAGAGCTAGGGGAGCAAGGGTAGAAATAAATCTGGATGAACCTTTAAAGTCCAGCAAGCTAATTCGCCTTGATGGGAGCAAACACTGTGGCTCAACTTCCGATATGAAAGGCTGTCTTACTTCTGCTATTCCTGTAGAAAAATAGGCCATTATGCCTCGTATTGTCATGCATATCCTTTTGAAGATGCAAAACTGGATGGTAAAGACAAAATGGCTTACAGTTAATGGTTAAAAGCGGAGGTCTGAGAACATAGTCCTTACTGGCAAGCGTTCTACAACCCCCTTGAGAGTGTAGAACAGAATGAAGAAACAGTACCTAAGACGCCTCCAGCTTTGCTACCAACTGTTCCATTGTTGCCTCCACCTAATAATGCCAAAGTAGCAACCTTGCCCATACCATCAACTCAACCCAACTCTAACAAAGCAGCAACTTATCAACACATTCCACAGACTTCAATGCTAGTGGAGCAAACTCTCAGAACAGCTTTAATCCCTGCCACATGAAGCAAAACACAATCATCAATCAATCCATGGAAATGCAATAAATAAAAAAATAGAAGGGTACTAGAGCCATTCCAAAGTTGGGAACAACCAAAAAATAGAAAAGGTATTCCCCATATGATATGAGGTACTTAGCATCTAATGACTTTGATGATACTCAGTTTATGGATACACCAGCTCTAGAAGCTAATGAAGTGAACCAATGGACGTGGGTGGCTGGCCCTAAATAGCCACCGACGCACAAATGAAGTTAATTTGTTGGAAATGTCAAGGTTTGGGCAATCCCCTGACAGTTCAAGCTTTAAAGGCCTTGACGGCCAAGGAAAAGCCTGACTTACCGTTCTTAATGGAAACCAAGAACCATGAGACTATGATTCATCGGTTGCAGCGATGATTACATTTCAACAGCTCTTTTGTGTGAAACCTAGCAGGTCTAGTAGGGGGTTTGGCAGTTTTTTGGAATGAAACTCTATCTTTAGAGATCGAACAATGTTCGGAGAACTATTTTAATATGCTCTGTCGAGATTCAATGGACAATCAACTGATCCGCATCACCTATCTTCATGCTCCATCATCCTACCACAATAGACAATTACATTGGGAGCAACTTCGAAGGATTAGCAACGCTAATACTTTACCTTGGATATGTGACGGGGACTTCAATAAGATCCTCTATCCTTGGGAAAAGGTCGGTAAGCGTCCATCCGACCGGTATCGTCTAAACTCCTTTCGAACTGTCATCAATGACTGTGACTTGATGGAATTAGACAGCAAAGGATGGGCCTTCACCTGGATGAATAATCAAATTGGCGATGAATTAGTAAAGGAATGCTTGGACCATGTTATGTGTACAATAGACTGGCGACTTCAATATCCTGAGGCGGAGGTGTTCGCTTTGCCAGCCACAATATCTTCAACTTATTATAAATCAACCATATAATACCGGCACTGAAATAGAGGAAGCTTCTCATCTTCGAGAGGAGATAAGACATATATGGTAGCAAGAAGAACAGTATTGGGCCATGCGATCTAAGATTAATTGGTTGTGATGGGGAGACAAGAATACCAAATTTTTTCACGCAACTACTATTCGACGGAGGTAGAGAAACATGATAGGTATGTTACAGGATGATAATCATAACTGGGTGAGGGACAATTAGGCCCTGAAGGAGCTCACATTGGCTTATTTCTCACAATTATATACTACTGTGGGTCAACGTAACTACGATACAATTCTAGATCAATGTCCACAGGTTGTCTCTACAGAAATGAATGATCATTTAACAACCCCAATCACTGTAGAGGAGGTGAGACAGGCAGCTTTCCAGCTAGGGACCACGAAAGCTCCAGGTCTAGACGGATTGAATGGGCTGTTTTACCAAACCCATTGGGATATAATTCAGGATGACTTGATCAAATTAGTAAGAAACTTCTTTAGTTCGAGGATGTTGTCTAGCGACCTCAACAAGACTGTAATAGCTCTAATTCCCAAAATCAATCACCCTGAAAGTCTAGATCAGTTTAGACCGATCAGCCTCTGTAATTATGCATACAAGGTTATTTCCAAGGTCATGGCAAATCACCAAAAACCCTAGCTTTGTGAGCTTATCTCAAAAGAGCAAGCTACTTTTGTGAGCGAAAGACAAATTCAGGATAACGTATTAATCATCCAGGAAGTTCTTCATCAATTTCGTATAAGGGAAAGGAAGCGACATTTCAACGTAGTCCTCAAGACGGACATGCAAAAGGCATATAACAAATTTGAATGGGATTTCCTAAAGGATTATCTACTGAGATTGGGATTTCATCCAAGATGGGTTCAGTTGGTGATGCAATGCATCACTACATCATCCTTAAGTGTTAGGTTTAATGGAGAACAACTATCTTACTTTTGGCCATCAAGAGGTTCATCAGGGCGACCCTCTTTCCCCTTATATCTTCATCTTACTAGTGAATCTTCTTTCAAATATTATTAACCAAGCAGTTCACATGGGCCACCTCAAGGGAATAAAGCTAAACAGGTCATGTCCGACACTTTCACATCTTTTTTTCGCTAATGATTCAGTTTTCTTCCTAAAAGGCACTATGACGGAATGCTAGATCTTCCTAATAACTTGAACCAATACTGCATGGCAATGGGACAGGTTGTCAATCAGAACAAATCAAGACTATTTTTTAGTAAACACCGTCTGTTGAGTCTTCAGGATAATTTAGCAAGAGCATTTAGAATGCCGGTGCTATAGCAGTATGGAAAATATTTAGGTATTCCTTTAGAGTGGGGCCAATATAAAAAAGAGATGTTTGATTGGATATTAGGGAGAATATGTAGCACCTCGAACCCTTCGGCGGTCGCCACAAGCACCAATGTTACACCTTAATACCCTCTTGTACTTATACTTAGAAGAAGCGTCATTATTCACAGGCATTTTTTTTAAAAAGTGGTCCCAGCGCGACTCATTAGCAAAAGCAAAATAAAGCATCACCATCTATCCCCCTACAAATCCATGATACCAATACACACCTATAGACAAGCCACGACACTTTATTTACATATATTTTCAAGATGTGACTTCTTTTGGGTCGGTACATCAAAAATGAAAAGTTAGGACTTTGCCATGTCCAGCCTAAAACCTCAAAAAGGATCATCGACCCTCTACATCACATGTGCTCAACTCCCATCATATGTGTCGGTTAACTAACTCCCAAAAAAACACAGCCCCTACTCGTCGCATACAGGTCTCACACCCAGTCCGGTGCGTCAGGCGGCGACGGTGGTAGCATCCCTCCCATCACTCCATCACGGCGAATGTGGACGGAGACAAACTCCTGGACGACTGGACCCCTAGCCAGGCCTATGTCGTATGTAAAAAACAGCGCACACGTATGTAGGTGAGTCCAAGCACAGAAGGACAGCTGAACTCCTCACACTCTACCTCGACATCGGACGGTAACCCGTAAAATGCACCCCGCGCGACGGCAGGAAGCGGCATACTGCTAATCTGAAATGTTGGTCCCTAAAAGGGGTGAGTACAACCACTTAGCAGATAAGGAATCCAATAACAACTCAATGTATCATACAAATCATATATGCGTTGTAGGCGTTACTTACCTTGAAGCCATGCGCATACTATCATGCACCATCATATCACATATGTCATCATCATCATGGCATCATCATATCATATACGTCATCAACATCATGACATCATCACATCTTGCATGTCATCATCATCACGGCATCATAATATCATACATGTCATCATCATCATCATGCATATCATGCCATGGGTGATCATCATTATCTCACATCACATATCATCATCGTCATCATCATCATCATGCATATCATGCCATGAGTGATCATCATTATCTCATATCACATATCATCATCGTCACCATCATCATCATGCATATCATCATACATATCATGCCATGGTTTAATTTCCACTTTTTGCTTTCAATTTGATCACCACATCACCCATTTCTCAAATCATCAATTTCATCATCCCCTCGAGCAAAGACCTCCGAGGCTTCCGGCATTCAGCCTCCTAGGCCACCGAGCATCCGGCTCCCCACATTTCGGGCATCTCGCATCCCAACTGGCATCACGAGGCATTCCCTTCGGGCAGAAACCTCCGACAGGGCTTCTGGCATTTACGCTCCCTGGCCGGGCATCCCGCACCCCAAATCCTCGCATCGCGAGGTATTCCCTTCGGGCATAAACCTCCGACAGGGCTTCCGACACCCCCACGTTCCCGGCATCCTGAATCTCCCAGGGTAATCCAGCAATGCATCTCTATACATTCCGGCATTAACCTCCACCACAACCATCTCCTCACTTATCATTATCCACATTTACCATTATTTTGATCTCAATTTAACATGGCACATGGCGTGACATCAAACAAGTCATACTTCGCATGAAATTCACACATGCATTTCGATTCAATGTCATACATATACCAAGACTTTATCACACATGCAACATAAATTAATTAAATGGAATCTATGGCCAAAATAATCTATTTTATTTTATTTATTTATTTATTTATATCTATAAATTCCCACGATTATAAAAATTCAAGAAATCATTAAAAAAAACCAATAGGATGATAATTACATGCAAAATTCATGGCCAAATTGAATTTTACACAATCTCACAATTTTCACAAAACATCCTATATTTCTCGGATGAAACCAGAATGCACGGTTTTCCGAATAAATTCAATTAAAATATCCATACGGCCTCCAAAAATTATGAAATTTTACTGAGTTATAGCCAAGATATTTTCCTACAAATTTCATGAAGAACTCCAAGCCATATTATTTTTAGATTATTTTATACAGTCTCACGAAGCTTCTAGATCCATTACCGCATCGTCCAGTGTACACATCTCCAAAATATTGAGATTTCACCTACCTATTCTCTTTCGTTTTCTATGAAATTTGGATATGTTATATACCAAGATGTCCTTTACAAGTTTCATGAAGAGATCTAGGTCAAATAACCATAGTATAGTCATCATTTAGGTCCTTGAAGTCTCGGGTGTCTCGGAATACATCATCAGAATCATCGTCTTCAAGATCTAGTCGATTTCCTAGGCTATACTTGTTCGTTTCACTTCAAATTTGATTATGTTGTAGTTTAAGATATCCCCTACAACTTTCATGAAGAAATCGAAGTGAGATTCTCATCACAAACCAACATGCAATCACGAATCCAGCAAAAGGTCAGTAAAACCTCTCCAGATCTGAGGTCTCCGTAGGATGAGACTTTAACCCCTCAAATATCCATCATTTTTCACGAAATTTCAGTATGTTGTAGGTCAAGATGTTAGCTACAACTCTTATGAAGAAATAGAAGACAAAATCGGACTTTAAACACACATGCAAGCTCAAACAACTTTCTGACTCACACGATCCGAGCAAGAACAGTCATGCGATTCAAGAATAAGCCAACCACACCTCGGTTTTTCTCACTTAAACACCCAAAAATTTAACATGCAAATAACATAAAAGCATGCAAGAGAAGCTAGAGGACTCCCACTTGCCTCTAGACCGGTTGGTCGATGGCGTAGGGCAGCGAACACGGCGGCACACGGCAGACGGACGGCGGTTCCTCCTCCTCTCTCTCTCGGCGGCTCCCCCTCTCTTTCGCACAAACCCTTTCTCTCTCTCTCTCTCTCTTTCTCTCTTTGGGCAAATGAGGTAAAATCGGCCACCTTCTCTCTCTCTTCTCTTTTATACCCCCAAAAGCTCATCATTAGTAATGATTAGGCTGCCTCCTAATTAGCCAATGCATGCCCTTCTTCCCTAAGCCAATACATGAGAGAGTCTTGTGCCACTTGTCCTATTGCATGCATCATGGACCTTGGAGTTGGGCTTTGGCTTGGGCTCCTTTATGGCCGGTCGACCACTCCCTCTTGGGCCTCTATTGGGCCGGCCAACTTGGCCCATTAAAATCTTAGGCCAATGGGCCTAAGGCCCATCTTAAAAATTGACATTTTCCCCTTTTTTTTTTTTTGAAATTTCTTTCTATAAATATTTTCAAATTTCAATTTTCATCTTGGTCAAAGTCTTGGGACATCTTGTTTATTGAAATTTAATTTATAAAGTACATGGCCAAGCATAGGTTATTAATCTATCAAATTTAAAATTTCACAATCACATGCACAAATCATCTAATTAAAAAGACTAATGGCTAAAGCATAAGCCATGGAAAATTTTATCACCTAATTAGAGACTTTAACACACCTTATGGCTTGGTTCTGAATTTTTGGGATGCCACAGAATAAATGCAAAACTTGAGGGTTGGAAAGAAAGATTACTGTCCAAGGGAGGCAAGGAGATCCTAATCAAGTCTGTTGTACAGGCAATTCTTCAATATGCAATGTCCATCTTCAAGCTTCCAATATCTCTTTGCAAACTTATTGAAAAGAAAATTACCAGTTTTTGGTGGACGAATGATAACAACAGGGTTGGGGTGCATTGGCAGAAATGGGAATTGCTTAAAACTAGCAAAGACGGTGGAGCACTAGGCTTTCAAGACTTAATGGCGTTCAACAAGGCGATGCTTGGTAAGCAGGCTTGGCATTTAATTCAACAACCTCACTCTTTGTGGAGTCAAATTTTCAAGGGGCTGTATTTTCAATCAAAGAATTTCCAATCAGCAGATAAAGGCATGCGCCCTTCCTGGGGCTGGCAGAGTCTTCTTCTCAGCAGAAAGGCCATCCTACCTAATGTACAATGGTCAATTGGGGATGGTAAGAAGATAAAGATTCGGGAGGATAGATGGTTACCTATAAGGACTATAGGCGGAATAGCTACAAGAGAGGAGCCAGAGAGGGTGGCTGATCTTATTGATCCTATCCACCAAACCTAGAAACTTCCTCTAATTAAACAAATATTTGATGATCAGGTTATTGCAGAAATTATTAAAATCCCTCTCAGACCTTTCTATGCTATTGATTAGTTAGTTTGGACATCTACTAAAGATGAGATTCATACAGTGAAAAGCAATTACAAAACAATTGTCAGCACAGCACGCACAGAGAATGATCAACAAGCCTCCACATCGCAACAACATCGCAACAACATCCCAAAATACTTTGGCACAAGATATGGACTATGCAAACAGCACCAAAGATCCGCACATTCTTATGGATAGCTTGCCATAACACCCTTGCTACTAAAGAAAATTTATTTCATCGTCATATTACCCCCGATCCTATATGTAGTCTATGCAATCAAAGGTCTCTAGAAACCCTAGAACACCTTTTCTTTTTCTGTTCATGGACTAAAGGAGTATGGAGTCATCCTCAGCTCAACATTTCCGTATCACCTTATACAATGCATTGTATGGATGATTGGATCACAGAAAGGGCAACAAATAAGAGACTCTTACCTGGACTGGAAACAATTGCACAAGTCTTGTGGCAAATCTGGTGTATGCGCAACAACTAGATTTTTCGCCGATAGCATCCAGATCCAAATCGGGCAATTGAAGATGCCTTTGCACAAGACCAAATCCATAACTCTTCTGCTCAGCGCCGACAGAGAACAGGGGATGCTGCTATCAAAACAGGAAATTTGTGGCAACCCCCGGATCGCGGATCCCTAAAATGTAATATCGATGGCTCTTATCATCCTGGTAGTCAAGAAGGCACGATGGCATGTATTAGTCGAAATTATCAGGGGATTCTCACAGACGTCTACACCAAAAGCTTCCCCGCAGCTTCTGCATTTCAAACGGAAGTGCAAGCGAGAAAGCAGCCACCATGGGAAGAACATACGCCATTCACTACAATTGATGCTCTGCTTGCCGTTTACCCTAACTTGCAGCTACAATTCTGTAGACGGGAGGCAAATGGAGCAGCAGATTGGGCGGCTAAAGCCCACGGCAGATCTGACCTGGACCGCAACTGGAATATCTTCACTCCTTTTATTTTGCAAGATATTGTATCGGTCGACACAATAGCTTCTGGATGTAATGTTGCGGCTACTTATGTAATAACTACCTTTTCGACCAAAAAAAAAAAACACAGCACATGGCATTGCACATGTATGAGAAGACAACTTGATTTTAACACAAAATCAGTGAATCGGGATAATATACATGTACGTTATATATGCCTTGGTAACTTGTTTACGTGTCAATAACAAAGTATGTTCCATGATAATTATATTGGGATCAAAATTATCTCAGCTAATCTTTTGGTCATTTTGTGTCTTTCAAGTCATCTATGGTTTTTCCCAACTTACCAAGTGAAAAGATGAATATTTATCAATGAAAAGTAGGTCATTAGCTAGCTACTTCTAATATGTAGGTTGTTATTTAAACAGGCGATGTTTAGAACTTCTTTTTCGATGTCTCACATATTAGAACATTTTCGTTTAGATGATCAAAGAAAGCAAAGATGTGCTCAATGTATATCTAAATCTCCCTAACGAGGTGTTGATTGCACCTTTAATGCATTCTTCAAGCCAGGAATACGTTGTCCAAAATGAACTTTCTACTAAGGGATAATACAATAAAAAACCTCAGACTAGTACACTTATGACAAATTTATCCAAAACTAATTTTTTGACTAATGAAAAACCCTAAACTAGTACACATATGATAAATTTATTCCAAACTAATTTTTCGACTACTAAAAACTCCAAATAGGTACATTTGTGACAAATCTACCATCTGTTACTTTCTATCAAATTTACTTGTTGGCCTTGGGTGAGCTCAAGCCTTGCCATTTCTAGTGACCTTGAGTTGCATTGGCCCATGCCTGTGGACTGGCTGTTGAACCGGTGGAGAGGAAGAAAAAAAGTAAAAGGAAACATAAAATAAAATAAAGTTATTAAAATCAATTTTTCAAAAAGATCAAAAATGTCAAAAAACGTTTATAATCATAAATTACCACACAAAGGAAAACTAATCATATTTTTTAAAAAATGCTTTCCCTTTATCATTGAGTTTTTCTAACGCATCCAAGGTTTCTTAAATATTTCTCTCTTCAACAAAGCTAATATGTAAAGTGCTAAAATCTAAAAATAAAGAAAGTAAAACATAATGCTTTTATACAGCATCGTTACATCCATTTATTAATGAAAGAACATTAATATATGCGGTTTTATTAATCATGGCAACAAGATCAAAAAATTGAAAAATAAAAATAGAAAAGAAGGGAAGTGAAAAAATCTGGAGTCCTCACTTTACATTTCGATTGGATGGTTAAGGGTAATTTTGTCTCTTCGATAAAAATGAGACGGATTTCATTGTATAGGATGTGGAGATAGCCCATTTGGAAACTTGTCTCTGTTAAGACATAATTAACGGGTGTCAATGGTCAATTCGGTTCGAGTACTCGCTGATACTTGACCCCATATGGACGAAGGGCAGGTGTTTTCAATGACCTGACTTGCGGAGATCCTAAATCGAAAAACCATTTAGATCTAGTATAGTCATTGTATCAGATTAATAACCCTTGGTAACTGTACCATAAGTGCAAACATTGATGCCTAGCGACAATTTCTAGTGTGAAGCGTGGCTCTAAGGTGGAATTGAGAACTTAAGAACTGGTCTAGTTCTAGGTTTTAGCATATGCACACTAGATTTCAGGTTCCAAAAATTGTGGAATCTATTTCGATGGGCAGTTTTACTTGAAACTTGAAACTTGGAACAAGTCTCTTGTGCTTTTCTTGTTATTTGTTTTTGCACCATTTTGCGGCATTCTATGACCTCTAATGATGAGTGTGTGACATGAAATCACTAGTTCGAACTTCCATTTTTGGTGATATCCATGTATGAGACTTTTACTTTATTAATATTTCATAATCTTTATGTATTTAAATATGAGATGTGATCGATGGATTATGATTTCATGTAATCGTTCAATTAAGAATACATGTAGAATTTAGGTGAACTTTGAAGCCCGTGATAGTGTAAGTTCCAGATTTTTGGATATGTAGGGTAGATTCTAAGTTTTAAAATTAGGGAACATGTCTCAACAGATAGTTCTCAGGTTCCAAGTATTTGGAACTTGAAACCGCTTCCTTCTAATGGTTTCTCTACGATAGCCAAAAAAAAATCTAGTCGACCTTATCGAGCTTCTTGGATCAAATGCAGGAGGCCAAAAGGGCATTCGGCTGCAGCAGCGAGCTGTCACTCTTTAGGCTGGGCATTTCGCCGAAAAGCTTCTGGGCACGCTCGAACATACCCGCTTTCCCATAAAGACTTATCAAACGGACGGCGAATTTTGTCGTTGGCACTCCCCACGGACCGCTTCTGGTCTTCGAGGAGGTGTTCTATCAAGGCGAACTGCTGGTGCTTGGAGAGGCGTCCGAGGTCTTCTTGTACAGGACTCATCTACGACCAAACTCACTCCACTACAAGAATTGCCTGAACGAGGTGCCAGTTTCCAGAGGTCACATTGGATGAAGTCATTCTCCATTGATGGCTCACAAGAGTCGGGCTTTCCTTTTCTGTGTTGGTGAATGCGTTAGTGTTCTTTAGGTAAATACCGTGGACTCTGATTATTATGATTTCCAAACAAGTTCAGTGAGGCGTTTTGTGTTGGTTTGGGTTTATGACCCAAAATCAAAACAAACCATTTGTAACTCGTGGTTTTAGTTACTACCCATACCGAAAGGAAGCTCAATCAGAAAAATTCCGACTTGGTTCGAGTTGTTCTTTTTGGTACACGTATCTACATCCGATGGTCATTTATATCGTCTTGTTATGTTACAAGCTCACCCACGCCACTGCATATACATTAACGACATCACGAAACCACATATTTTCAAGTTTGCATACAATCAAATTTATTTTGAATATATATAGTAGCATAATAACATAAGAACGAAAATCCTACCGTATAATACGGAGAAACATTTGCGTGTATCTCTCACTGAGCGCCAGTACATGGCTAGCTAAAGTCGCACCTTAATGGGAATAGCACGGAGAGGCGTTGCCTTTTGCAATGTAATCCCAAATTTCTCAGTCATGTCCATCTCTTCTGGCCGCACAGCCTGCTCTAGCTTCCAATCAAATGAGCGCAACAGAGAGGCCAAAATCGAGTGCACCATCCTATAGGCCAAGGGCATCCCGGGGCATATCCTCCGCCCACTTCCGAATGGGATGAGCTCGAAATCCCGGCCCTTGAAATCAATCTCGCGCCCCATGAACCGCTCCGGCACAAAGCTGCCCGGATCGGGCCATATGCCAGGGTCCCGCCCCATGGCCCACACGTTGACTAGTACTTGGGCGTGCCGGGGTAGTTGGAACCTGCATATCTGCACGTCGCTCTCAGCCTTATGCGGGATGAGGAATGGGACCGGCGGGTGCAGCCTCAGAGTCTCCTTGACTATGGCTTGCAAGTACGGAAGCCTTGCGATGTCGGGCTCTTGCAGGGTTCCCCCATTGCCATTGGCTACTTGGTCGAGCTCTTCATGGGCACGTTCGATCTTCTCCGGATTGTGCAGCAGCTCTGCCATCGCCCACTCCAACGAGCTCGTGCTCGTGTCAACTCCTGCGATGAACAAGTCCTGGCAAATAAATTGTGAGAAATAGCGGGGTGATTTGTGCTATACGCACCTTCTTTTTCTGAAGAACACAGAAAATAATTGTCCAAAGCTGGTCAGTAACAAACTTGAGGGCATCAAGTTTCAAGGAATGTAACTAGCTAGCCACTTGAAATCACCATTCCATATCAAAAGAAGTCATTTCTAGAAGTCTGAAATAGAGCTTGCTCTGCATAGTTTAAAATAAACCTACCAATTCTGGATGCAGAAGAAAGTATTAAATAGAAGCATGAATAATCCGGATCAATCTGCGAATCCTGTAATCATGTACTTACCAGAAGCAAGCTGTTAATTTCACTGCGACTCAATTCACCACTCTCCTTTAAATCAATTAAAGAATCGAGCACATCATTGGTTGGTGAAGAGGCGACCGACGAGGCCCTGGCTTGAGTCCTTTCCTCGATCATCCTGTCGAAGATGGCGAGCAATCTACTGAAATAACCTGAGATCCTCCGGCGCGCGCCCTGGAGGTCAAACCACTGGAGCACTGGGAAGAAATCCGAGACGTTGGGCTTCCCAGTTTCCTCCATCACACCCCACACGAGGTCCCTGAACTCCTGGGAGGAGCCCTCATCATAGTGGGCCAAGTCAACGGAGAAGAGCGTGTTCGAGATCAAGTTGAGAACGGTCGTGAAGGTGGCCTTACCTATGTCGACGCAATGGCCTTGCCGGCAGCTCTCGTGGACGAAGCCAACGAGCTCATCCACCTTCTTGCGGCGGAGGTGCTGGCCCGCATCGAGCTTGTGTGCTGAGAACATCTGCACGGCGCACACCTTCCTGAGCTGCTTCCACTTGTCAGAGGCGGGCAGCCACACAACGGACTCGGTGTGGTGACCGCTTGCCTTGACGGTGTCAGGGATCTGCCGCCCGCACAAGAGCGGGTCATTCTTTTGGAGGGCTTCCTTGGCAGCCTCCGGAGAGGAGATGACTATTGTTGTGATTGTCCCTAGCTTTATGGTCATAACAGGGCCATATAGCTCGGAGAGCTTCGCAAGCGCCTGGTGCGGCTTGTCAGTGAGCTCGAGGATGTTCCCGATGATCAGGAGCGGCCGTGGGCCAGGCGGCAGCTGGTTGCCACTGCCGCAGGACTTCTGGCTTGATGATCCCCGGAGCAGATTGATGCTCCACCCCAGCAAGCATAGCAACAGAAGGTAAGCTACATAGTACTCCATTTGATGTTTGGTGGTGCTCCTTTGTTTGTTAATTTACTTGGGAGGGTATACTCTTTATGGATTGGACTAATCGTGGACCACAGGCGATGGCAATAATTGTACGGCTAAACTGTCTTCCATAGAGTTAGGTTCGCACGAGGATCCAAAGCTGTCCCTCAAAACAAGATCCAGGAAAAAAGAAAGTGACTAATATCTATTGGACTCTTGTTGACGATTACCACGGGATGTCTGTTAAATGTGCTTGATAAGTGGTCAACGCATACCATAAAGAGACTCCTTTTGGCTGAGGAAAGTACTTGTTTCTCTAGACCTTAAAAAAAAGTACTTATAATGTTTCGAAACTGGGAACTTCGTTTATTTGGTTTTTGGGCAGGTTTGGCCATTTGCTAATGAAACCTATTTATTAAATAAATATAGCAACATGGAATCCTAGAAGTTTTTATAAGAATTAAATACCCTTAAAAACTATACATTTGTAACAAATTTATCCTACATTAGTTTTCAGTAAATCTTACTATCAAATTATTGAATTGGATATCACATAAAAGTTAATAGATGTACTGGTTTTGGGTTATTAATCAATTTAACATAAACTAATGGAATGGTAAATCTATCTCAAATATATCAATTTTAGGGTTTTTTATTGTCAAAAAAATCAGTTTAAGGTAAATTTATTATTGGGATATCAATTTGAGATTTTTTATAATATTAACATTTTTGTAAGCACCATCGCAGTGGTGATGGCAGTTGCAATGCTAGAATTAGAGGTGGCGTCCAGCCGTTGAAAATGGGTTTTTGGTAGGTGGGATTCGAAAATGGGGTTTGGTAGAGTTTTTGGTAGGTGGGAATAAGAAAGGGGGAGGGGGTTTCTGAGGTAAAAATATGTTGAAAAAGGTGTTTACCGATGAGAGGACTGCCGACTTGAATCATTTAACGAAGTTCATGATGCAATGACATGTTTTAAAAGGGAAGCAAATGTGAATAAGAAGAAAAATTGAGAATGATTTTTGGCATTTCCTTTTCGATATCTGAGTTATTTAACAATCACGAATACAATTATGACTTTGAAGCATAACTAAAACTGCACTACAAGAAATCGGGCAATGGGGAGAAATTTTCTAGCATGAAAAATAATACCTACCGCGACAGAGACCAAGTTGCTCGCCATAGACCAGGCAATGGCGTGGAAGATCACAAGCTCGTATACATCAATGACATGATTATTATTGATGATGATCGTATCGCCATTGCAAAACACCAGCAGTATCTCAATCAACAATTTGAAATAAAAGATCTTAGACAACACGGCTACTTAGTAGGCCTGGAGATTCCTTCAGATTCCCCTAGCTATTATCTTTCTTAAGTGAAATATGCCACTAATCTTTTTTCGACTTGGAACCACTAATATTGGTGTAACTCACATTGAGACTAATGCCAAAATTGATAGTAAGGTACAACTGATAGGTATAACTCATTGTTATCGGTCCTAACATTGTCTATCTTGTTCACCTAGTTAGTCAATTCATTACCGCACTGTGTACGCTCCCTTTGGTAGCGTTCGTCAAGTTCTTCCTTACATTGGATACCTTATTTCTTGTCTTCAATTTTCCACTCGCTCTACATTAGATGACAACTTAATTTGATGTTAACTAAGCTGATGACACTCTTGGTCGTTGCTTCACTATAAACTACCAGTTCTTTCTAAGTAACTCACTTAAATTATCCAATTAGTCCTAAACCTATCGTATGTATGCTAATTCAATCTTAAATTTTTCATTTTTTTTAATTTAGTGTTAAATCTTTACACAAAATTCCAATATAGTTATTCTAATTACTTTTCATTGGAAACCACTAACGCGAGAATGTGTCATGTAGGATAGCCAATAATTAGTAGATCGCCACATTAGTGATTTTCATGTGAAACTTGACCGAAATGACTATATTAGAATTCATGCAGATGTTTAGGACTAAATTAACAAAATTGAAATATTTAGAATTAAACTAGCATCCATACGATAGATTTATGATTAATTGAAAAATTTTCCCCTCGCTTATCTCATTGTATTACAAGAAATAAATCGCTATCCCTTTTGGTATAGTGCAGAAGTAGAATGTTATGCCCTTAACAATACCGTCATTAGAATTGCTATGGTTGCGATGGTTATTTGAAGACATGGACATTCGACATTATTGTGGAATAATCATCTATTGCGACGATTGGAGTACTACTTTTTTTTTTTTAAATTGTCATATTTTATTCATACTCTAATTTCATTCTTTTGACCTTGGGCGCACACATATATATGGGACGCCGAGGGTTTTTTCGTTTGTTGGTTGCTACACGTACATGCCAAAGTCTATGTGGAAATAAACCCTACGAAGCCACAAAAGAGATTTTTCTTCTCGGGGTGTTGCTATTGCACCCGTACGAGAGAAAAGGAGGAGCCGCATATCTTCAAGCTGAAGTGCGATCAAGAAAATGAGTTCTTTTCAGCGTTTGTTTTTGAGCTTGTGTGGTAATTTTGTGCCGTGACTTGGATTTGGGTTAAATTAGGGTTTGGGAACACCGAGAGAGTCTTCTTTTAGAGCATAGAAGATGGAGTTGGGAAACCCATATTCAATGTGCCCGTGACATCCGGGTCACTATTCAATGAAATCATGAGCCTCGGCCCTAGATTCAAGAAGGTTGCAGGTATTCTTCAAAAGGTGGAGTTCTGAAGGTTGTTCGAGGTGCCTTGGTGATAATGAAAGGAATCAAGCACGATGGCCTGTATAATCTTCAAGGTGAGACAGTGATAAATTTCGCTGTAGAGACGTCGGATGCATCTATTCGAGAGTCTATTGGTTGCTCGAGGAAGACCTGGGTGTTTGTGCCAAGGCACAAGCTTAATGCTGGTGTCAGGATCACGCAGTCAAGAGCTTTGATCGAGACGGAGACTGATAAGTCAATCAAGCATGTGCGGACTGACAATAGCATGGAGTTCTGCTCGAAGCTGGCAAATAAATTCTGCATGAAAGAGAGCATAGTGAAACATCGCACTAGTGTTAGTAAATCACAACAATTTGCAGAATTGACGAGTAGAACATTACTAGAGTTGGCCCGAAAAATTATCTATAGTGCTGGTATGGCTAGGAGATTCTTGGTTGATGTGCTAAGTACGGTAAGCTACCTGGTGAATAGATTCCCATCCACTGCTATTGAATAGCAGACTCCTAAAGAAGTGTTGTCAGGTAACGTTGCTAATTATTCTATTATTAGAATGTTTGGTTGCCTACATTATTTTCGAGTAAGTCATGGTAAACTTGATTGGAGGGCGAGGTGCATATTCCATGGCTATGCACAAAGTGAGCAGGATATTATGTTGTGGTGCCCAAATATAAATTCACCTGTTAACAGCAAAGAAGTTACCATTGACAAGTCTCAAATACTTCTGGCTAGGAGTGTTTGTAGCAGTGTTAATATGGATCTGAACGGTGTTCAGCTTGAGGTGGAGTTGCAACTAGAAACTCCTGAGGTAGCGAGTACGAGTACTAACAAAGTAATCGACACAGATGGTGCTCACAGAGAGGTGGAGCCTATAGAGCCAACAGTTGCTGTAACTGCTGAAATTAACAAGGTACGTTTTCAATCTCCTGATAGATATGGATACAATAATGGTTTTGCTTTATCTACGATTGAGGAGGTTGCATCGGAAAATCCTTGCGGAGCAGTTAAAGATGCATGTGAAGTTGGTATTTTGATGAGGTCCTCAGTTATGGCGAAGTTCAAGTGAGGCTTGGACTTGAATAATATCTGTGGCGGTTGAGCCCATCGGGACTATGGGAAAGTAGCAGCAGAATTTGAATTTTTTGCGGAGCAATTGTAATTTGGCTCAAACATCGAGCCAAGGTGGAGATTGTTAAAATATGTCTCGAGTTTAAGCCCAAAACGAATTACTGAATTTTGAAATATAAAATAAATTGAAGCAAAGTTTTCTTCAATTGCTTGCGGAATCCGAATGCGTGTAGATGAAGTTCACATGCGTGAAGAAGAGTAAATTTCACAACGACAGGCCACCTCACCCCACAGCTACCGCCACGCTGAGCCACCTCATCAACTCATCAACACGTCATCACTACAGCCGTCTCTCTCTCTCTCTCTCTCTCCATCTATTGTCCCATCTTGATGACACCTTCCCCCAGCTGGCATCTTTTGTTGCGGACGAATCAGTGCAACAAGGGGATGACCGACTTGTAAAGGAGAATCGTCACTCCTCCTTCCTCTTCATTTCGCGACCACAGCCTCTGCCCATCCCCTGCATCTTCTGTCACCACACGATCGTACTCTTTGCTTGCACGCACCATCGCGGCCTCACGCCATCAACCACCGGCGGCACCCTTGGCTTAGCCAACACTCATCTCACCGCTCGGTCGTTCCGCGTTGTCTTCTCAGCTTGACTCGACTCACCAGAAGAGCAGTCGTTCCGTCAAGCTACACCAGGCATTTCTGAAGATCCGAGGAAAGTAGATTGTCCTCTGTTCCATGCTATGCAGGTCAGTTGTTGCTAAACAAGGATGATTTTCTTGGATTTCTCCAGTCACTGTTGATTTCGTATACGTTCATGTTAATTGGCGATTTCGGAAGACATACATAGCTGGCATTGTTGAGCGCATGCTTTATAAGGCACTTGAATGTGTTTTTCAGGTGCTAATTGTTGAGATTTATGTGTGTTTGAGGTCGAATGACACGAATCGTGGACAAAACCCCAGGAATGTTGTTGTTTACAGGTTCGGGTCACTGTAGACCCGCAATATTGTCAATTTTGTACGGATTTGTGTAGTACGAAATTTTTGGGGCTTTTTTCATGAAAGTCGCACCTTATACCTTACTCTATAACATAATTTAATTTTGGATTTTTCGGACTTCACATAATGATTTTATATTTGAACACCGGTGCTGACCTTAACAAAATCATGATTTTCTACAGAATTTTTTACAAGGAATTTGGACGAGTGTTCTGTATGAAAGTAAAGTACATCTTAAACTATAACATATAAAATTTCCATGATTTTTAGAGTTCATTTCAGTAATGATACGTCTGTCTTTCTGGCCACATGAGCTCTGGAATTTAAATCTGTTTTTGGCTCAGAATGATTAAATTTTATTATGTTGCACAAGCCAAACCGGGTCTGGAGTTCTTCACAAGAAATGTTTCTCGGGGTTTTATCTACATCATGTTAAAGTTTAGTAATTTTTGGAACTGATTTACTTAACGAATGTTAGTGATTTACAAAGGTTTGCAAACTGCCCTTTTTGGGACAATTTTGGGGATTTTGGATGAATATCTTTTTGTAACTTGTCTTTTAAGACTGATATTGCCGACTAACTAGTTTTATACCATTTGTATGATTTATCAATGGATAAGGGTTGGTTGGTTCTGAAACTTGAGTTGTTTTTTGTGCATTAGCAATGTCAATGACCTTTTTAAATTGAATTATTGGATAACTGTACCATGGTATGGATGCAGTGAATGTCGTTGATCCCCATGACAACAATGTCCCAGCGATATTTAAAAGGTCTAGATGTGCATTATGACTTCCTGGAAGGGGTCCGAATTCAATTGAAATCAACTCAGTGCTCTAAGTGCCCTAAAGTTGAGGCTCGTGAAAGTGTGCACTTCAATCAATAACAAAATAGAACACAATATGCATTAACAAATTCTAAAGTCACGTAAGCAATGCATGAATGTCATGAAATTCACAGGTGACAAATAGAACACAATATGTATTAACAAATTCTAAAGTCATTTAAGCAATGTATGAATGTCATGAAATTCAGAAGCGACAAAGGATTTGATGCGACAAATAATCAAGGCAAACATCTAACCTAATTTGACATGCAAAAGAATCATACAAGTCATGAATCATACAAATGACTTAGAACTAAAATCATATATTTGGCGTTTTACAAGTCATGAATCATACAAGTCGTATGACTTAGAACTAAAATCATATATTTGGCGTTTTACAAGTCATGAATCATACAAATGACTTAGAACTAAAATCATATATTTGGCGTTTTGCAATGCAACTAGCCTGATTGAGGTATTGTGTTCACATGTTAAATGAGGTTCAATCATGATGGAGCATATATGAACACAAATCTTGTTATGCACACTTTAAAATTCGGGAAGGCAATAATGTGAGATTTGGTCTTTAAGAGACACAAACACGCAAATGAGCATGATAAAGTGCATACATAATAAGGTCTTAACCTAACCTTAACAACACAGAACATGCTTGATTTTGGTCACCTAAGAACATGTAAAAATCTAATGAAAAATTTGGCATATAGAATGAATAATGACAATCATTTTCTATTCAGACATCGAAGCCTAATCAAGATCACACAAACCTTGATGAAAATAACAACACATATGCACGTTATGAAGTGTCTAATTGCAGAACCTATGTGTTCGTATATGCAAATGACATACCAAATGATGGGCAAATTATGCAAATCATGCATCATTGAAATGTACACAACATATATTTCATGTCCAATGAATATTCTAAGACCAATTAAACCTATTTGTAAGCTCAATTTTACAAAAGTGTAATTTGGAATGTTGTAGGACAGACTATCCTATGCTCAATTTTGACCCACCAAAACCTATGTGAAAAATCTATAAATAAAAAAAAATACATGACATACATGAAACAATTTTGAACAAAATCATGAAGACAATTTTATCAAAAATTGATCATAGAAATTGGCACAAAAATAGTAAATTCAGAAGGCAGAACAAAAATAGAACCAAAAACATACCAAAATCGCTACAAAATCGAGCAGATTGCGAGGTGTTTTTCGGGGGCAAATGTTCGTCGTTCAAGCTATGTGACCTATTGATTTGAAGGTCTCGAAATGTATTTTCTAAGTCTAGAAGATATTGAGGTCAAGCAAAGCCATCTAATGCATCTTTTTAGGCCAAACATTAACCTAGGTTCACACACACGAAAATTGCAAATCAACATCTATAACACTCAATCAATCACAAAATCATTCTCAATCAATCTTCAATCTTAGTAAATCATCGAACAATCACATAATCTTCGGATCTAAACATATTTGATAAATGTAATTGCAAACCCTAGCCCTAGTTGGATAGGCCAACCTTACTTCATCGGATTCAAGTTTGAGAAGTTGCATTTTCATGATTTCGTTGACTTTTGACATGATCGGACGAAGGAATGGTCGCTAGAACTTGATCAACCTCTGATGAATAGGATGGGTCGTCGTGAACCGCCATAAGTGAGGATCGGACCATCGATTTGGCCTAGAAATAGGACCAGTTGATTGGACCAATCCTTGAACTGCTAGAGCTAGATTGGACCACGAGCATTCCTCCAATGGCTGATTGGCCAAGTTTTGACCACTCTTAGGTTGGAGATGGTCCCAATGAGGTATCATGAGGTCGGACTGCCATTGAGTAGCCACCAACCGCTAGATCGAGTTACAAAGACAACTAGTTCGAATTGGACTGGTTTTGACAGTGACGAGATTCAGCTTGATCGAAAAGTTCCGATCAAGCTTCTACTGAACTCAATCACCTATGGGACCACAAAGACAAAGAGGAGCAATGTTGAAGGGGTTGATCGGTGACTAGCAAACCACCGACGTGAGTCCGATGAAGAAGCAAAACTGGTGGATGTCGGTTTGGCTAGAGAGAGGAGAGAGAGAAAAGGGTAGGAAGAAGAGAGAGATAAGAGAGAATATTGATTTTAGAGAGTATTTTTGCACAAATGAGCCCCCTTTTTTGATTTTGGAGGGAAAATGGTATTTATACCATGCCTAAATCAAACAATCTTGACCATTAGTTCCATTTGATGGTCGAAATTTTAATCCAACAAGTAAAATCAGATTTTGAAAGCTTGATTATCATCTAGATGTATTGGGTAACTGATTGAGCAAGTTGATTTGCAAAAGTCCTAGCCAAAATCAATAATTGCGCTAAAAGATATAATTAGGGTTCAAATTGCAAATTTACGAAATATGAGGGTCAATCTGTAAAATTATAGGGAATTGAGGGCACATAAGTAAAATTGACACAAGAATGATTTTGGAACTAATCACCAAAGGTTCGAAACTGGCTTGCCTTGCTGGCGACCTATCGGATTGGTTAGACCCATTCATGCTGATTTGGCTGGTTTTTGATTGGTTTGAATCGATTTTGACTAATACACATACTTGTGGCTCTTGTGGGTTTAAAATTTATGCAATTTAGTCCCTAAAAGAAAACTTACTCAATATGAGAGGAAATTGCCCAATTTCAATTCAATTAAGCCAATTAACCTTCATAAATGCATTCTAGGGGTCTTATATTGACTTAATTGAGTGATTGTCATGAGAGACAATGAACCAAAACCATGGATGCCTAAAATTAAAGAGCTAAAATGAACAATTTTGTGATTCATTGGGTAAAATTACAAATTGATAGAAATTTGGTCCAATTAATGTTGCAATTGCTATATCCAACTAATCACCCATGTGTAAGGTCAAATATTGTATTCAAATTGGCCTTGAATTGAAGTGTCCAAGCTTATGTCAAAAATGAAACTAGACCTAGTGTTAAAATTGGACCTAGATCTATGAAATTGAACCATAGCCTTGAATGGGTCAACTTGAATTTCTTCAATTGAAGCTTAATTACTTGACTTTCGTATGCTCAAGAGATTAAAATTCCTCAAATCAAGAAGTTCTAATGTGAATTTCTCAAAATTGACCCAAAATTTGGACTTATCTTAAGAGAATGATTGGAAAACAATCGTCTTTTCATAAGTCATGAAGGAACGATTTAACAAGGCTTAAGATGACAATTTGTCTTTTAATATAGTAATTCGCAAACTCAAAATGAATGAATGGATTTAAAATAATCCCTAGACCAAATGTCGTAAAAGGAACTACACCTAATTGTGACTAGAACAAAAATAACTTTATTTTTATGCAATTTAGAACCTAAAATTGTAAAATTCAAAAAATAATGTTCTTAATTGAATTTTGTGAAATTTTTGACATACAATTTAAATTGACACTAAAATAAGTATTTTGTGGATTTTTGAATTTTCTATTTTTTTGTTAAACGTTTGACTGAAAGTCAACCCTTTAGTTGACTTTTTTTTTCTAAAAAGTTGATTTCTTTATCAAATGAAAATTCATTTGACAAAAGTGAATTAAAGACAAATGAAAAACTAATTTTCGACTCTCAGTTGACTGTTGGTCAAAGGATTGACCAAAAAGCCAATCATTTCACTTTTAGTTTTTCTCGAAAATTAATTAGAAATTGCTTTAAAACAACAATGCAAAAGAAAGAAATGAAAAACAACACTTTTTTTTTCTTTTATTATTGAAAAACAAGCTCTATCACGATCGGAAATCAAATCTCAATTTTTTTTTTTTTTTTACCTTTTGACGTATCAAGTAAAAGTAAAGTGTCAACATTGGTCATAGTTTATTCACATATGAATGCACATGCATACGCAATATGGAATCTATCTTTTTATTATATATAGATATACAAGATTGATGTCCTATGCGATCTAAATGTGACATTGTATTGAAATCCTCGGCCGTGGTTATAATCGAGAATGAATGATTTATGTCTTGAAGAATACATGGCAATTCAATTTGGGCACATGATCGAATAATTGGCTTGACCAACAATTATATGGACTTTGTTCGATCAAGATTTGGTGAGACTAAAGGATCGAATTACACAATCATCAAAGCTTATGGGTTTATTATGTTTTAGCCATGATATAGTGCTAGATGTTGATATAGCTAGTACGAGTACCTAGAGGGGGGTGAATAGGTATATAAAAGATTTTTCTTGATAATTGCGCAATACTTAGACAGTTGAAGGATTTGCGATAAGTAATAATCAACGTAAGACTAAGTAAAGGAAAGAGAGAATTGAACACGCGGTTTATAGTGGTTGGCTTGATTCAAGCCTACATCCACTCTTTCGCACCGACTTGACCAATTGGCTGGATTCCACTATGAACAAAGAGATGTTACAGTGTTGATCTTCCTTGATTTCTAGGTGTAGATGATCTACCACACTTGCTCAAGGTATCACCAAGTATGGACACTCTCTATGTATACAATTTCGCTCAGAATGAATCGACTAATAATCAAGGTGCTTCAGACTCTGGAATTTCTCTATCGATCACATATGCTCAAACAACTAGAACGTCTTCCTTTTTATACTCCTTTATGCCATCATACCCGTTGGCACTTTCCAAATGAATTCCTCCAATCTACCCGTTGGACGGAATCAATCAAGAAGATTATTCGAGCTATTAAAGGAACCCGACGATGCCCATCAATCATGTTCGCCCATACAATCAGGATCTTGGTTTCCAAGAATAGAACATTCCAAGAATATTTCGTCGACCATCGGATCTTCAATTGATATAGATATGAACAAAAGAATCCGTTATATTTATCCAACCAGAAAGATCTTCTCAGAGGATAGGATTAAATCCTCAACCATATACTTCGGCTCTGGAATTTCCTTCGTCTTTGGATTGGAAATACTGTCAATGAGAATAGTCTTGAGAGTCTTGAGTCTTGAATCTTGAGTGGTGATCGAAAGTCTTCGGACTTTAAACTAGACGATCTGCAAATATCCAGACTAGATCGATAGAAATGTTTTGTCAACTTCAAAATATTCTGGAAAGATTTCTCCAACAATCTCCCCATTTTTGATGGTGACAAAACTTTCCTGTAGATTTGAACTACTTTGACCTGCAAAAACATTTCTCAAGCAATATGGCTATCTCATAAAGATTAATAAAATAACCAAACTCTGCATCCACAGAAAATTGTTAGTCTTTCATGAGTAATACCATATAACAACACTTGATATAAATGCAAACAGTCAAGCATCAAAATCCACAGCCAATTCAGTCAAATTCAAGTTCACACCCAAGTTCACTCAAGTCATACTCAAAAACAAACATATTCAACCACAAAAACAAAATCCACAGCCAATTCAGTCAAATTCAAGTTCACACCCAAGTTCACTCAAGTCATACTCAAAAACAAACATATTCAACCACAAAAAAAAAATTTAAAGTCAAAGTTTAAAGTTGGTTGGTTGGTTCAAATTGCTTCTCCCCCTTTTTGTCATCATTAAAAAAGGTGAGAAATGAGTCGAATCCGCTTGGGAATGCGCACGATCTGGAAATTTCCCATGGATTGGACTATGCCTTCTAGTCTCTTCAAGTCTTCCCTTAGTTGAGCTACCTTCTCTCCTTTGGCATTGGCTTGAAGTTGTAGAGCGAGGTCTTTCATTTTGTCCTCCGGGGTAACCGAAGATGCTTGTCCAACATTCTTTATGGCTTGAATTTCATAGTCTAGAGCATAGATTTGGCCACGTTTCCAAAAGAACATCAAGAATACGACGAAAATCTGCAAAATTGTCCGTCGTGTACTTGCATTTGCTTTCTCGGATGGAGTGAATGCGAGACGATGGCGCTTTTGTATAATCTTGCAGATTTGGTGTTGATGTATCGTGTCCTTCTTCAGGCAATTGAGAAGCCTGAAATTCTTTTGGATCTTCTGGAGATTGTCTTAGACGTTCACTATTGGCAGCATGAGGTGTAGACCTTTGCTCGCCAACTCCCCCTGTCTCTAGGACATCAAAAGGGGAAGAGTGATTATCATGCTCTTACGTATCTTGATTCCCCTTCTCTCAGATTCAGCTGCAGACTTTTCTTTCTTTTCTTCTCCTTCTTCTTGACTTCTTTCTCCTTCTCTCATTTGCTCTTCTTCTTCTCTGTTCTTGGCTTGCTCCTCTTCTTCTCTCCGTTTCTTCGATGTTACGTCGTTTGGGGAACGAACGTCCGGGTCCTTATCAAGGCAATGATTGTGAGATCTTCCTCCTCATCTTCATCCTCCAAGATGAGAGTTCTCTTCTTTTTGGATGAGGCACCAATGGCCTCCTTCCCTTTTCTCTTTGAAGCAGACGGAATTGGAGTCTTCACTCTGAATTTCTCCATTGCCTTGGAAAGTTCTTGTAGACGCATCTTCGTTAACATCTTCAAACCTACCACCATCTTATCGCACGGTCGAACACAAAGTGTGTGTGGCGGTTCAATATTCATGTGTCGAAGATCTTGGTCACCGGACACTGGGTAAGGCAATTGTCCCTTGTCCTTCGACATTGCTCTGTACATGTGAAAGAGAATAGTGTGAGGAAGAGAGAACTTCATCCCTGAGTTGATTGCGTACATCAATTTTGCCTCGAATTAGACACATCAGTCTTTGATGTAGACTTGGGCCTGATGCAATTAATCACAATTTTGTGCAGCACAATATTGATGGCACGCATCCTTGAATAGATGATTTTTCCTTCTACATCTCTATCTTTGACAAGTTCCAATGAAGCACGAGCAACTGAGACTTTGATTGGTTGATAACGTCCTTGTTCAACTCCAATTATGTCCGCAAACATATCCACGTCTACCACATAGTCTTGGTCTCTAACACTGAATGATATTCTATTCGCATCTAAGAAGCTAAGATTCGAATAGAAGTATGCTGTTAATTGCGCATATCCATCTGTGGTATCAGTGCAAAAACGTTCCAGTTCAAGCAAATTGAACTTCTCCCTTAAGTTCACATTAACGGCATCCAAGAAATCGAAATCAACACTCCTAGGGTTTATCACCCCTCGTTTCAGCAGTCTGAAGAACATATTCTCCTGTTCTTTCGATTTAAATAACTCCATCATTTTTCCCTTCACATTCGCAGCAACACCCATTCTAGGTTGAAAATCACTGAACATTTTATCATCATCGTTCCCATCAGTCGGATTTGGTCCCGACATATGAGGGTCACTTGGAATGTTCGCAAGTGCTTCCTCGGCCTTTCCCTTGGGAGCAATTCCCAAATCCTCCATCTTTCTCAGAAAGATATACTCATTCCCATAATTCTTATCTTTGAGAAAATCATCCATGTAGTTCAACGGAGTTCCTGTACTTTTCAACGCACGGTAGAGTTTGTAAATATAAGAGGGTTTTTGGACTCTTACAGGGTCTGCGTCCTCGATTATCTCTTCCTCCGGTTGTTGACCCGCACCTTGTGGGGTAGATGGTGTTGAGTGACGTGGTGAAGAGTGAATCGGGCTCTGTTGCTGACTTGATAATTCTTCCTCTTTGGTGAGATCAAAATGGGTAGGACCCTCCTTCATTCTTTGTGGTCCCCTGTTCGCGATTCTTGAAGACTTCCTTGAAGAAGACATCCTTCCTTGTCGTTGAAAGATTCCTTTACTTGCTTTCCCAAGAAAAGATGACAACTTTCTCAAAGATGAACACGAAGTAGAAATCGGATTGGGAGGAGAATACTTTTTAGGGTTTTGAAGATTGCATGAAAACGAAAACTGTATATATAACTCAGTTTTGAAAAAGGGAAGTTCAATCGGCACAAGGAAAGTGTACGAACATTTCTTTTTAAAATCATTAACTGCCAAAATTAATCCTTTCGAAAAGACAAGATTTTGATTTTTACGGAGACTATAAAATAACTGAACAAAAGATCGTACCTTTTCGAGTTTAGATAAAATAACAACTTATAGTCTATATCCATCAATGTCCGAGTCGATGATTTAGAGTATGAGAGATTAATGATCATCAATTTTCGAGGGTTGGTGAGTCTCTAGACTTTAACTTCTTCAAGCTTCAAAATGTTGAGTCTGGAACGGATAAAATCGAATTGATTTTTCTCCAAAGGTTTTGTGAATATATCCGCTAGTTGACTTTTGAATCAACAAATTGAATCGAGATTTCTTCCATTTTGAATATGATTCTAATGAAGTGATGTCGAATCTCTATATGCTTTGCTCTTGAATGAAGAATTGGATTTTTGGTGAGATTGATTGCGCTGGTGTTGTCACATTTGATTTTGTGCATGAGTCTTCAATCCCAAAGTCTTGTAGTTGTTGTTTTATCCATAGAATTTGTGAACAACAGCTTCCAAGGGCTACATACTCTGCTTATGTTGTTGAGAGAGCTACGGGCTTTGTTTCCTTGAAAACCAAGACACCATGCCCCGCTTCCAAGCAAGCGGCAAGTTCTGGAGTACTCTTTCTATCGACTCTGCGGTCGGCCGGATCTGCGTCTCGAATATCCAGAAGATTAAAGTCTCCCTTCTTAGGATACCAAAGACCAATGCTTGAAGATGAAGCAACGTATTTAATAATACGTTTTGCAGCACTGAGATGGGATTCTCTAGGATCTAATTGAAACCTAGCACAGATGCAAACACTCAACAAAATGTCAGGTCTAGAAGCAGTAATATAAAGAAGTGAACCAATGATACTTTTGTACAGCTTTTGATAAACTTTCTTCCCTTCTTCATCTTTGTTTATCTTCAAAGAACTTGACATTAGTATATCAGTCTTTTTGCAATTTTCCAATCCAAACCTTTTGACAAGATCATTAGCATATTTTTCTTGGTAAGTGAAAGTTCCTTCCTTCAATTGATTTACTTGAAGACCAAGAAAGAATGATAATTCTCCCATCATACTCATTTCAAACTCATCCTACATAGACTTAGAAAATTTCTTGCATAGACTTTCATTAGATGATCCAAAAATACTATCATCCACATATATTTGAACAAGTAAAAAGCTTTTGTTTTCCTTTTTGATAAATAAAGTAGTATCTACTTTACCTTTGACAAAACCATTCGGTAATAAAACTTACTCGATCTGTCGTACCAAGCTCGAGGTGCTTGCTTTAAACCATACAAGGCTTTTTCGGTCAAGAGGCGAGTCGGCTTCTTTGGGTCTTCAAACCTAGGTGGTTGTTCCATATAAACTTCCTCTTGGATAAATCCATTTAGGAAGGCACTTTTGACGTCCATTTGGAATAACCTGAAATTTTTGTAACAAGCAAACGCAAGTAATAGACGAATAGCTTCTAACCTTGCTACAGGAGCGTAAGTCTCATCATAGTCTATTCCTTCTTCTTGCGTGTATCCTTTAGCCACGAGTCTTGCTTTATTTCGCACGACTTTTCCTTTTTCATTCATCTTGTTTCTAAACACCCATTTGGCTCCAATAACAGTTTTACCTTTTGGTTTAGATGTCAATTCCCAGACATCATTAATGTTGAACTATCTGAGCTCTTCTTGCATGGCTTCAATCCAGCTTTCATCATATAAAGCTTCTTCTATGCTTTTTGGTTCAATTTCAGAAATGAGAGCCACAGCACTAGACTCTTCACGTCTTTTGGATCTGGTTCGAATTCCTTCATTAATTTTGCCGATAATGAGATCTTTGGGATGACTGGACTTATGCTTCCGATTCTTGGTTGATTTATCTGGATGATGATCTTTTCTTTATTTGAATCTTCATGAACATCTTGATCTTTGGTCTTCAGTCCGAGACATTTCTTGAGTTGTGAGCTTTGGAAGGTCTAGGAGCAGATTCAGACTCTTCATGCGAGTCGATTGGATTCATCTTGCGTAGAGTCTTGAAATTTGACATTCATTGACTCCTCCACCGACTAGCTCTTCTTGTTATAGACTCGTAGGCTTTGCTTGATGTAGAATATCCAAGAAAGATGCCTTCATCTGATCTTTTTTCAAACTTACCAACTTGATCCTTTGCATTTTTAATATAAAGCATTTGCAATCGAACACATGAAAGTATGAAACAATGGGCTTCTTACCTTTGAATAATTCATAAGGGGTTTTTTCTAGAATAGATCTTAAGAAGACTCTATTGATGATATAGCATGCTGTTGAAAGCTTGACTTCAGCCCAAAATCGTGAAGAGATTTTACTTTCAATTAAAAGAGTTCTAGCCATTTCTTGAAGAGATCTATTCTTTCTTTCCACAACTCCATTTTCTTTGAGGAGTATATGGAGAGGAGAACACATGCTTAAATCCAGATTCTTCACACAATTTTGTAAAATCTTAATTTTCAAATTCACCTCCATGATATGTTCTTATACTAGAGATAACACATCCTTTTTCATTTTGAACCTTTTTAGCAAATTTTTCAAAGTACGAGAAGGTTTCTGACTTACTTGCAAGGAAATATACCCAAGTAAAGCGGGAGTAATCGTCCACAATTACTAAGCAGTATTTCTTACCTCCAATACTGGGGTTCGGTTGGTCCGAAGAGATCCATATGCAGCAACTGTACTACATGATTAGTAGAGACATGATTTATTGGCTTAAATGAATTTCTTACCTGCTTTCCCAGAATACATGGTGTGCATGGATCGGACTTTTGGAATGGTAATTTGGGTAGACCTCGAACAAGCTGTCTTGATGAGATTTTGGCTAATTGCTTCATATTGACATGACCAAGCTTTCTGTGCCATAAGCTTACTTTATCTTGAATTGAGATTAGGCATTGTGATTCATTTAATTTCATGTCTAAGAGGTAGATATTTCCATGTCTTCGACCCATGAAAGATTGAGTAGAGTCTTTCGATTCCGAGCAAATTCCTTCTTGAAAGGAGATCTTGAAACCAGTATCACACAATTGGCTAATCTTTGAGAAGGTTATAGTTGAGTCCTTCCACTAGAGAAACATTGTTTATTGTGAGATTTCCAATTTTCACAGTTCCAAATCCCACAATGTTTCATTTGCCGTTTCCTCCAAATGAAACATTTCCACCATTTATTTGAACAAGCTTTATGAAGCAATTTGAGTCTCTTGTCATGTGTCTTGAACATCCGCTGTCAAGATACCACTTTACCTTTTTCTTGACGGAGACCTGCATTTAAAAGAGAGTCTCAAGCTTTCTTTGGTACCCAAATTTTCTTGGGTCCTTTGGTGTTAGTAGGATAAACATTATTAGGCCATACTTTCTTAACAGGCTTCCAAACCATAGGACACTCTTTTTCAAAGTGATCCTGACTGTTACACTTTGAACACCTTAGAGCATTTCGACCTACGAGACTTTACAAAAACTTTCTTGAAATGATTTTTGTAAGCCTCTCTCGACGGTCTTTTCTTAATTCTTTCTTTTACTTTAGGAAAATCAATCAAGGGAATTGTTTCTGTTGTCATGCCTAGACCAGACTTATTGAAGTAAGGTCTTTGAAATGAAAGAACTTTTTCAAGTTTTCGGATCCTATCGAAAATTTCTTTGAAATATTTGATAAGTCAGTTTTTAAAAAAATATTTTCTTTCAAAAGATTATCTTCTTTTTCTTTAAGAGTAGAAACATTCAAGTCTAAACTTTTAACTCTTTCTTCTAAAATGGTTTGCTTTTGTTTTAGAGCTAAGTTTTCCTTTTTAAGTTTGGAAATCCTTTTGAGAGAAGTCTTAAGACTAAAACACAGTTCATCAATGTATTTAGAGACTTTGACAGGAATTTTAAAATCACTTACCTCAAATTCACTGTCCGAGTCGATCCAGAATGAGTCCGAGTCCGAATGTGCCATCGGACATATGTTGGCATATTCATTATCACTTTCTTCACATTCTGTATCACTCCAGGTTTCGGCTTTGAGAGCTTTTCTAAACTTTTCAGCTTTTCCTCTTTTCTTCTTCAGAAGAGGACAGTTGGGTCTGATGTGTCCCTTTTTATTACATTCGAAGTAGACTACATCTTTGTTTGGTTCCTCATCATCAACGAGACTTAGTCTGCTGCCTTTGGAAACTTTGTTTCTTTGAGTTGAACCTTCTTCCTTTTCTATTCAGTTTTTTGAATCTTCTTATCATGAGAGCAAGCTCCTCATCGTCCATATCATCTCCCGAATCTATATCATCAAAATCATCATTTGATTTTAATGCAATGGATTTCTTACCTCTTGGATCTTCGTCTTCATTGATTCGTTCCACTTTATAAGGCGAAGAGTTCCAATCAGCTCGTCAACGAGATAGAGGCATAATTCTTTGCGTCTCTCTTATTGAAGTCTTTATATGATTCCAATCCTTGGAGAGTCCACGCAGTAGCTTGGTCACCTTCATGGGATTAGAAATTTTTGTCCTTGGTTCTTAAGACCATTGACAATATCGTAAAACGACTAAACATGTCAATTATAGATTCTCCTGGTTTCATTTTGAAGGCTTCATATTGACCGAGGAGAATGTTGATTATGGTCTCCTTCACTCAATCTGTTCCTTCATAGGTGATATGTAATATGTCCCATACCTCTTTTGCTGTAATACAAGAAGATATTTTGTTATATTTAGTTGGAGGCAAAGCACAATATAAAGAGTAAATTGCTTTTGCATCGAGTGCTTGTCTCTTGTTTATCTCTTTCTGAGTCATTCCGCTGGTCTCAACAATTTCTTTCCCTCTTTCAGAGATTGATGCAGCAGTAGGAGTGATTCCTCTTTCCACAACGTCCCATTCTAGAGGATCCTTTGATCGTAGGAAAGCTTTCATCTTGTTCTTCCAGATGTTGTAATCCTTTCCATCAAAGTAGGATGGTCTGGTATTGCTTTGCCCTTCCACCAGCCCGGTGCTAGCATACTAGCCATGGATCTTTTACTCGAAGTAAAACACTTCAAATAAAGTAAGAACACGAGCTCGATACCAATTGATATAGCTAGTACGAGTACCTAGAGGGGGTGAATAGGTATATAAAATATTTTTCTTGATAATTGCGCAATACTTAGACAGTTGAAGGATTTGCGATAAGTAATAATCAACGTAAGACTAAGTAAAGGAAAGAGAGAATTGAACACGCGGTTTATAGTGGTTCGGCTTGATTCAAGCCTACGTCCACTCTTCGCACCGACAGCCAATTGGCTGGATTCCACTATGAACAAAGAGATGTTACGGTGTTGATCTTCCTTGATTTCTAGGTGTAGATGATCTACCACACTTGCTCAAGGTATCACCAAGTATGGACATTCTCTGTGTATACAATTTCGCTCGAGAATGAATCGACTAATAATTAAGGTGCTTGAGACTCGGAATTTTCTATCGATCACATGTTACTCAAACAACTAGAACGTCTTCCTTTTTATACTCCTTTATGCCATCATACCGTTGGCACTTTATCAAAGGAATTCCTCCAATCTACCCGTTGGACGGAATCAATCAAGAAGATCATTCGAGCTATTAAAGGAACCGACGATAGCCCATCAATCCCTGTTCGCCCATACAATTAGGATCTTGATTTCCAAGAATAGAACATTCCAAGAATATTTCGTCGACCATCGGATCTTCAATTGATCTAGATATGAACAAAAGAATCCGTTATATTTATCCACCCAAAAGATCTTCTTCAGAGGATAGGATTAAATCCTCAACCATATACTTGGCTCTGGATTTCCTTCGTCACTTTGGATTGGAAAGACTGTCAATGAGAAAAGTCTTGAGTCTTGAGTCTTGAGTCTTGAATCTTGAGTCGGTGATCGAAAGTCTTCGGACTTTAAACTAGACGATCTGCAAATATCAAGACTAGACTGATAGAAACGTTTTGTCAGCTTCAAAATATTCTGGAAAGATTTCTCCAACAGATGTTACTCATGATTTGTAGGAATAGGATATTGATTGATTTAGACAATCGGTTCTCTTAGTTATGCTAATGTGTTAGTACAAATCTCACTACCAGTTCAGTGATAAACCAAGGGATTTCACACACCGTAACCAATTAGAATGGCGTTTGAAGGAGAAGGATAATATTGTAAATGTGTTTGCAGTTGAGTCAATCATATTGAATAGGTTAAAAATAAAAGATCTAGAAGGGGCTTCAGACTTTACAAAGTCTGAAGTGGGTTTTAGACTTTACATCCGAATCAAAGATTTGAAGCGCGTTTAGATTCAATGGCCGAATTAATAATCTAAAGTGAGTTCAAATTTAATAATTGCATTAATGATTTGAAGTGCGTTCAAAATCAATTGCATAATTAATGATATGAAGTAAAGTCCATAATCAATGGCATCATTAATTATATGAAGTGAGTTAGAATCAATAGCCAAATTAACAATATGAAATGATTTTAGACTTAATGGCTAAATTAAATGTATAAAACGGTTTTAGATTTAATGGTCACATTAATATTCTAAAACAGTTTTAGATTTAATGATCACATCAATGATTTGAAACGATTTCGGATTTATTGGTCATATTAATAATCTGAAATGTTTTAGAATCGATGATAGTTTAATGATCTAAAATAGTTTCAAATTCAAATGATCAATTAATATTCTGAAACGATTTCAGATGTAATCATCAAATTAAATATTTGTAACGGTTGCAATGTTAATGCCCAGAGTAAAAACTTGTAATGGTTACAAACTAATGCATGGAATAATGCCTTGTAATAGTTACAAAGTTAATGCCAAACTAATGTTTGAAACGGTATTAGAACTTACAATTGTCTAACGTTACAGCCGAATTAATTCTAAAACGGTTTTAGAGTTAATAAGACAATTTAAATGTGATTTGAACTGGTTATAAAAAGGCAATTGTGAGAGCAAATCACAAGATGATCAACAACAACAATTGATGGTGTTGATAGCGATCAACCAAGTTATTCACACACAAGAGAAATTACTAGCACAATCGTAATTGTGAGATCTCTCAATTTGTCTCTTTTGTTCAACATTAGATTGTGGAGCTACATCTAAAAAACATCAAAACCTACATTACGAATAGATAAGACGTTTTGGATCTGAAGAATGTCAGAACTAGTATTATTAGAAGACATCAAACGTCCGTAGTCAAAATTCCAAAAACATCATAACCGGTGTTATTAGAAGATCGAACGTTTGTAGTCAAAATCCAATGAACATCTAAACAAACGCTATCAAGACATCAGACATTCATGATCAAAATCTGAAGAACATCAAAACCAAAAAAATTTAGCAATGACCAAGGATAATGTGGTTAGCCCTTTTATCACTTCTATGTGATTTTATTAAAATGCATAAATATGTGTATGGGTGCTTTTACTTCCGCCGCGATCAAATTTTGATCTTACTTTACCTATGTATATATTCTTGTTTATTGAAACAAATGCCAACAGATGCAACATTGGAATTATTTCCTTTTCGACAACATCCCATTCTAGAGGATTCTTGGATCTAAGGAATGCTTTCATTTTTCTAGACATTGTACTTTTTCCCGTCAGAATAGGGTGGCTTTAGTGTTGCTCTAACCTTCTACAAGACTTGGTGCTAAGAAGCTAACCATACAAAAATGTTAGCTCAGAAGTAGAAAAAAACTTCAAATAGATGAGAATCTGGCTTTGATACCAATTGATATTGCTAGCCCAAGCCACCTGGAGGGAATGAATAGGTAATATTATAAAATCTTGACAAATTAATGTGGAATGGAACTAGTCAAGATAAAAGTCTGCACAAGGTTCATATTTTGGAACAAGATTCAAAATTTGTTATGTGGTAGAATGAACTTCAATATCAACCTACTGGTGTTAATAGACTTTAGTAATAAACAATAAGAGAATAAGAGTTTAGAGAGATTGAATACAAGGTTTATAGTGATTTGGCTTAAATCAAGCTTACATCCACTCTCTCACACCAACAGTCTACTGGTTGGATTTTCATTGTATCATCAACAAGAGGAGGTGAGGACACCTGGAGTGCCATAACTTGGCACGGAGGGACACTTAAGTGCCATAACTTTAAAATGGTACACTTAAGTGCCAATATTGGAGTAAAATAGGACACTTAAGTGCCACTCCGGCGAAAATCCGAACAAATGGTTGACGTGGCAATTTTCCGGCGAGTTTGGTCCAAAAAGGCGTCGTTTTGCACGCTGACGTGGCGGAGAAAACGCAAAAACGATGCCGTTTCGTGTCTACGTGTAAATAATAATATATAAATTAATTAAATTAGATTTAAAATATTCAAAAAATTAAAAAATTAAGAAAAATTTTAAAAATTAAGAAAAAATTAAAAATTTTAAAAATTAAGAAAAAAATTAAAAATTTTAAAAATTAAGAAAAAATTAAAAATTTTAAAAATTAAGAAAAATTAAAAATTAAAAAAATTAAAAAATTAAAAAAGGGGGTGGGGGAGGTTGAATGGGGCGGCTCCCTCGCCGCCGCCGCCTCCCGCCGCCGTCACCGGGAAGGGCCGGCGACGGAGGGGGAGGGTTGGCGGGGTCGCGGCCCGGCCGGGCCGGTGAGGCCGACCGACCGGTGGCGAGGGCCCGTGAGCCCTCGCCCGGATCGGGGGTGAGGGTCGCGGCCCTCGCCGCGATCCGGCGAGGGCTCGCAGCCCTCACCGTCGATCGGCCGGGGTTGGCGACCCCAGCCGACCCTCCCCCTCCGTCGCCGCCCCCATTTTTTTTAAAGTTTTTTAAAATTTTCTTAATTTTTTAAAATTTTTAAAATTTCTTATTTTTAATTTTTTTTAATTTTTATGCTGCTTTGGAGTTAAGCCGACTCGGCTCTCCGGCAAGCCACGTAGGCAAAAAATAATAATAAAATATTGCCACGTAGGATTTCCGGCAAGGGTCGCCGGAGGTGGCACTTAAGTGTCCCACTAGAAAAAAAAAAAAGTGGCACTTAAGTGTACCGTTTTGAAGTTATAGCACTTAAGTGTCCCCTATGCCAAGTTATGGCACTTGTGCTGGACTTCGCCTCAACAAGAGATTACAATTTTGAGTGCAAATACTTAGTGGTAGATCACACTAAGTCACTATTTCTGTATTTCCCTCATAATCACAAATTGTTTAAGTGTACTAAAAACAAGTGTATGATCCAAGTATGCTCATACTTTGGAATTTTAGATTCTAGGCCTCCTCTCTTGTTTGCTTCTAGGTCCCTTGTTCTACTTATATATATTCCTCCACTTTCAAACTAGCAGTTAGATAGCTTCCAAAGGATCGTCTTCCATTTTGGTTGATGGAAAGAACTATATTAAGAAGATTTTGTGGCCGTTGAAGTGACAAGGATAGAATCTCCACTTGTTTTTTTATCATCCATACAATTAGAGTCTTAGTTTCCATAAATAGAGCTCATTCATTTAGAAAAAACTTGTCTTTAAGATTGATTTCTCAATCAATTTGATTTATTCAATCTTCCACATAGATGTGAAATCCAACCCAATTTGCTAGCCATTGTAGAATCTAAGGGTAATCTCATTATGGACTTGTTTCCTTCTAGATGAGCACACAGATTACAGTCTCTATCATTTAAGTATTTATGTTATGAGGATGTCGGGATGGAAATGAAAAGTTTTCTCCTTCTCCTATTGAGTTTGAATTGATAATATGAGAATGTGGCTGAAAGGATTCAGTCTGGATGCTGCAAGAAGCTTATTGAACATATACCCGGAATATCAATCTTCAAGACAACTATAGTTTATTGAAAATTTTTTGTCAGCTTCAAAATCTATTGGAAGTTTTCTCTAACAGATTCAACAAATCGTATGATGTCATCTGAAACCATAGATCCTAGGATGCTAATTGAGGTCCTCATGTTTGTCCACATTGGAGAAGAGTCGAGTATCGCTAAGGTAAAGGTAATTGTAGCATATGCCTCTACATTGATTATAAAAAATCGACAATGTGAAACTTCAATTGCCACAAATAGCTGATCTCTTTATTCAACTACATGGTGCTCGGTTCTTTTCCAATATTGATGTAAGGCCTGTTTGTCGTCGACTGAAAAAGAAGGCATATGACGATTTTTTTTTTCTTTTGGTCATAGAAGGGATATGACGTTTATAAGTCTACATTCTGCACTCGGTACGACAGTTGTGAGTTTCTAGTTGCCTTTTCCTACATTTACGACAAAAATGGCATAATTGATGAAAATAAGATAGTAAGAATGAAACAATGATGGGAAATGATTGTGTAATACATTCTCTTATTGATCGTAAATTTTTAGTTTTCGAGAAGCTAGACGAGTTCCGCTTGGACTTAAAAAATGCCATATGGAGTATGGTCGCTCATGAGAGTGAAGACATCCAGTTCTTTCTTGAATCGAATGAGCTTTTAAATTATCGAAAAATGTTGTTATTAAATATTGAGTAATCAAATAATAAAATATTATAAGGTCTAATACGTTAACTTTTTTGTGAATTTTGTCATGGGTAATGCCAAATGATCATTACTTCTGTCCACATATGAACATCGGGTTCTAATATGCTTATTTCTCATTAATTAGCTTTTGAGTCAAAAAAAAAAATTATGGAAATTCTGATACTTTTCACTAAAATTATTATTCGATTTTTTATGTGCCGACTTTTCAAGTATATTTTAAATTCAACGAACACAAAGCTGGTTTTATCAAATACAAAAAAGTTTCAAAATATTATTCTGATCATTAGGGCCCGTTGCACACGTGCGAACTTCCTCGTCTTTTTGCCCTTAAAACCAGAAACCGCCAAGCATTCCATTCGAAATTCCTCTCTCCCTTCTCCTTCTCAGAGATCGACCGTTCCCAACCGTCAGCAACATTCGCCCAATGGCCCCCCTTCTCCTCCCGATCGCCGCCGCCTTCCTCCTCCTCCTCCCTGTGATCCTCTCCGCCACCGTCGTCGACGACCTCCGTAACTTGCGGCCGCCCCCCGACTTCAA
Organism: Eucalyptus sideroxylon; assembly: GCA_014182405.2. Lineage (NCBI taxonomy): Eukaryota > Viridiplantae > Streptophyta > Magnoliopsida > Myrtales > Myrtaceae > Eucalyptus > Eucalyptus sideroxylon. The sequence goes on from CM024552.2 coordinate 59,260,657, forward strand.
CTCCACCATCACCGGCAACTGCCTCCGAAACCCTTCCCTCCGGTATTGCGGCAACTCCCACCCTCTGGGGGGCCTCGACGAGATCTTCAAGTTCACCGTTATTGCGAGTCACCTCTGCAACGAGTCCCGCAATCCCAATTGTGTCGAGTCCTTCGACAAGATCGACCTTCGGGGCCGCCCTAAGATCGCACCACTCTATCTGTCCTTCGACTTCTTCTGGAAGTACTGCCCCCTATCGATCCAGTCCATTGATTTCTCGAACAACTCGCTGAGGGGCGAGTTCCCGACCAGTGTTCTGGCCTGCGCACAGGTCAGGGCCCTCGATTTCAGCCACAACGAGCTTTCGGGCGATTTTCCGGTCGAGATGCTGGCATCGCTGGTCAACCTGACCGTCCTCAACCTTTCATACAATCACTTCTCGCAGTGTAAACTGTCCGAGAGCCTAGTCTTCAGGCGGTTCAATTCAAGTAATTTTGTCCACTCGGGCCTCATTCCGAACAAACAGAGCTTCGCGGTCAAGGCTATGTTTCTGATGATCGGCTTGCCACTTATGGTGATTTTACTTGTGGGTTTCGTGGCTATGCTGTGTTTTAGAAGGCGCAATCTGCCATTGGAATCTCGACAACCAAGACATCACTTCACTACATCAATGCTTAAGGCGGCGACAAGCGGATTCTCATGTGAAAACTTAGAGGGGAAAAGTGATGGAGTAGATATTTACAGAGGAATTCTGAGAGATGGTACTCAAGCGAGGATCGAGATATACTGGAGTGACATTTCCACTGAAAGCATGAGAAAATTCGTCGAAGAGTGCGAGGTCCTGGTCAATTTGCGCCACAAGAACCGTGGTGCGAGTATTCGGTTGGTGCAACGACCGGGAAATGAGAGCGATCGTGATGGAATGGACTGATGGAGAGAGCCTAGAGATTTGGTTGACGGAGAGAGCTCCACCGTTGAAGCACAGGTTGAAGGTATTGGTTGGAGTCACGGAAGGCATGTGTTACTTGCATGAGTTGTGGCCTCAAGTGGGGTATGATCTCCGGACCAGCAGTATTATCTTGTCTAGAAATCTTGAGCCGCTGATTTCACGGTTCGAATTCAACAGTCGAAACAGCATCTCGAAGAGTAAGTTCATTTGTGTCTCCACTTGCATTTTTCCTTTCATGTTGTTTAGCAGATTGCAAAAATTTGACTCTCATTTGGTCTTTTTAATTAGACAAACACAAGTTTGGAGTGCTTTTGTTGGAGATGATCACAGACAGAGGGAAGATGGGAGACATTGAGGTGGGTGAGGCCGGTTTTATCGAGCACATCCGAATGAATTTCCCTGCAAATTCGCAGAATTTGTTGGATGAGAGAATCATGATTGGTAGTGCTGCCATTGAACAAGCTCGGCAGGTCATTGAGATTGGGTTAGCATGCATCGACCACTCGGCTAACGAGCAGCTGAAGATGGATTGGATACGTCTTATCCTGCTGAGAATCTACAGAGCATGCCATGTTAATGGATCTCCTAACCATGGACAATTCAACGGAGATAGGGACAAGAGACATAAGCACGGTCAATGAAGACGAACTCGCTAGGAGACCCGGGTTTCACTAGCCATGGAGAAAGTTCGATTGAATTGGTTTACTCTTTTCAATGTACATCATCATGCCATAGACGAAGCACTTAACGTTCTAGTTTGAAGTAAACTCGTCAATCTACTTGCTTTTACAGTTTCCTCAACTTTACTTTCTTGGAATGATGCCTGGCTGAGATGGATATGCGTAAATTCACGTTGAACAACTCAGAGTAGTTACGCTATATCTGTAATTTATGATGGTGAAAAATGTCCAGCCAGCCAGCAATTCTTCCAACTGGAGCAAGAAGAATTACTGTATTTTTCTCCGAGTTGGAGATTCACGTTTGCAAGTGTGTATGCAAAATGCATTGCCATGGCTACTGCACATGCAACATGCAAAGTTGGATTCGAATATTATGAGAAAATGATATGATATGGCGACATCTAAATTCTTCGAATGCCCAGTAGTGAAGTCGGAATGCTAGCAATAGGAAAAATATGTGTTGGAACTGGTATGTACAGCTATTTCTTATGTTTTGGTGCAAATATAACTATCTTAGTACCCCTTCATGAAGGTTGAAACTCAAGTTCTAATTTAAAAAGACTCGTAACTGGTTGACCAATGCTCAATCTTATTTAGAAAGTACACAATGATTCCAACATTAATAGACGACTGTCTAGGTATCAATCCCTCCAAACCCCAAAATTTCTTCCTACTAATAAAATAGCATGCAATGACATCATAATCATATCAATACTTATAGTCATATCGTATAGATTATTGATTAATTTCATCCAGGGGACACTGTTGGCACGCTGTGAAGCACCACCGTCTCCACCGTGAGGCCCGGTCCAAACCCAAAAAGGACGCCCCACTCCAACCCCTCGCCGGCTGTCGGGAGTCCTTCCTCGACCGACTTCCTCCGCATCTCATCAAGGACGAAAAAGACAGACGCGCTCGACATGTTCCCGTACTCTCTAAGCACGTGCCTCACATTTCGGAGCCTCTCCTTTCTCAACCCTAGCTTGGCCTCGATTTGGTTTAGTATAGCCGGGCCACCCGGATGAGGCACCCAGAAGATGGAGTTCCAGTCGGTTATGCCGAGAGAATCGAACACCTCATTCAAGCTCTTCTCGATATTGCTTGCGATCAATTGGGGGACCCTGTCGGATAAGACTAAGGTGAGCCCCACGTCACGCACTTGGCTCTCGATGGTGCTCTGAGTTTGGCAAAACGGTCTCCAAAGTCCACACGAGTTGGAATATGGGCTGCTCGGCGGGGATCTCCGGGTCGGACCCTATGATGAGTGCGGTGGCGCCGTCCCCAAGGAGGGCCTGGCTCACGAGGTTGCCATTGTTCTCATCGGATGGACCTCGGAAGGACGCGACACTGATCTCAGAGCAGACAATGAGGACGTGCGCACCAGCATTGTTCTCAGCAAGGTCCTTGGCGATACGGAGGACGGTGGCGATACGGAGGATGGTGCCACCTGCAAAGCAACCCAGGTGGTAGAGCATGACACGCTTGACGGAGGGGCTAAGGCCGAGGAGGCGCATAAGCTGGTAGTCAGCTCCGGGCATGTTGGCACCGGAGAGGGAGCAGAATACACTGTGGGTGATCTTGGAATTGGGTTGGCCCCACTCCTTGATGGCCTCCGACGGTGCCTCCTTGCCGATCTTCGGGATGCTGACGGTGCTTATGTCCTGGCGTGCGTTGAGTGAAGGAGCGTCATACGAGCAGATCTCGGGGTTTTTCTTGAGAATCTCCTCGGTCAAGTGCACGTTAGCGCTTGTGGATCATTGACTTCTCAATTGCGATATTTCCGAATATTAATTTTACTTTCTAGAATGATGTTGTCTTGCATGCATTGGAGTTTTTCTTTGTAACTGTGAAGTTAACATAAAGATATCTTCAATTAGGTATAACTATATCTGCACTGAAATGATTAAATGCCTGCACCTTTTCAGGAACTTCATCCAAGATATTTAAGCGAAACCTTGAACATCTTTCTCTCTATCGATGAAGACAGATGGAGGTCGTGACGACTGTGAGTGGTTGCCCTCATAGGGCTGGAGATATCAAATCTGAGGTTGAAAGCTCATGCAGAAAGAGGGAGGCAATGGCGGGGTGGTGGTGACGGAAGAGCTACAACAGGTAACTCCCAGGGAAGGAGAGAGCGGGGCAAAGAGAAGAAACAAAGAGGTCTAAAAAGAAAAAAAATGATAAATATGTATGAGCCGTCCAAGGTTTTCGTGGTTCACAAGTGGAAAGGGCCTTGCTTTAGTTCATTGAATGTATACTTAAATGAAATTTCATAACAGAGGATTAGCAATCTTTGCTGTGTCAGGATATTCGTGTTAGTTATTTATGTCATTTTGTGTTGGTGGATAAATGTTCGGATGTGATTAATTACAAAGTATTTTTCATTAAAAATGAGTGAGAAAATGTCGTGTGTCAATGTCAAGTGTAGTCGTATCAAGTTCGTGTTTTTCTTGGAAAAGTCGTATTTGTGTGAGAGTCATCAAGGAATTCCAACTTCCCATACTCTTTCAGACGTTAGCTTGCAATTCAAATGAGTTATCAAGAGCTTTTGAAAGTAATTTTTTTCTAAAACTCATATGGTAACCTCCACGAAAGATATTTTCATAGAGATCATCTTAAGTTAAATGTAAAATTGTTAGCTTAAGGAGCATAAATTAATGAGCGATTTAGTTTTATAAGTATAAACGAAAACTTGAAATCTAAAGAGTCAATGAATTTAACAGAACTTTCTTGAAATGATCATAAAAATCCAACTTATAGGATCTGAATGAGTAGAGTATTGAGCAGGGCTCGAGAAGTCCCCACCTCCATCCTCATCCCACTCCTGCAAAGTGCGGGGCAAGGTTGGCTATTAGAACGATGAGGAAAAGGATTATAATTTTGCTAGTTCATTTAATAAGAACAACGAATATATATGGCAAATGAGGAGAGATACATTTATAATTTACTAAGTTCGTACCAATTAATGACATTAGCGATAGATTGAAACTGATTCACAAACTTGTAAAGAGAAGTGGGAATTACTAAGGAAACGTCACTGATTTATAAGAATTTAGAAATGACCTTTTCATTTTTTTAAATATAACTATTATTTAATACTGAACAGTCTGAATTTTTAAAAAACCTACGTATACAAATTTTTTACTTCATTTCAAATCACTGAAAAGTTTTTTTATAGAATTTTGTGTTGGAACACATTTTTACCAAATTATCAATTATTAGAAAAAAAAGTCCATATAACTCAACACGTCACATATGTGACATCCTGATTTTCAAGCTCTGATTTCGATTGATTAAATTGGGCATTTCATCGATGTGACTACAGTGTTTTTCTCTGAGTTGGCCACTCACGAGATAACTAGACTAGCTGGGTAGGCTATTAAGGATTGTAAGGCAAATAGACTTGAGAATTCGACAAGGAATCGACTTCATAACTGTGCTTATCTTTAGAGATCATTGTGGCACAATATAAAATCGACTTGAAATCAGAGATAGGTTGGTTCAACTGAGATGAATGACCGATCGTGGGTAACTCCACTAAATTGGGAAACTTTCATCGATTGGCACTAATTTGATTTTATTGTTGTTTTGGTACCCTGTGTCCATATTTGAATTCTCGAAATATTCACGACAACCGAGAGTCGCCAATGTGTCGAGTGAATGAGTAGAGTATTGAGCAGGGCTCGAGAAGTCCCCACCTCCATCCTCGTCCCACCCTTGCAAAGTGCGGGGCAAGGTTGGCTATTAGAACGATGAGGAAAAGGATTATAATTTTGCTAGTTCATTTAATAAGAACAACGAATATATATGGCAAATGAGGAGAGATACATTTATAATTTACTAAGTTCGTACCAATTAATGACATTAGCGATAGATTGAAACTGATTCACAAACTTGTAAAGAGAAGTGGGAATTACTAAGGAAACGTCACTGATTTATAAGAATTTAGAAATGACCTTTGCATTTTTTAAATATAACTATTATTTAATACTGAACAGTCTCAATTTTTAAAAAACCTATGTATACAAATTTTTTACTTCATTTCAAATCACTGAAAAGTTTTTTTTATAAAATTTTGTGATGTTGGAACACATTTTTTCCAAATTATCAATTATTAGAAAACAAGTCTATATAACTCAACACGTCACAAATGTGACATCCTAATTTTCAAGCTCTGATTTCGATTGATTAAATTGGGCATTTCATCGATGCGACTACAGTGTTTTTCTCTGAGTTGGCCACTCACGAGATAACTAGACTAGCTGGGTAGGCTATTAAGGATTGTAAGGCAAATAGACTTGAGAATTCGACAAAGAATCGACTTCATGACCGTGCTTATTGTGACACCCCGAACCCTTCGCAGGTCGTCACCAGCGCCGGTGTTACATCTTTTACCATCTCTATCTCTTGGCTAAATTAAGCCTTGCCAGATTACAGGCATTTTTTTTTTTTTTTAAAAGCGGTCCCATGCGCGACTCATAGCGGAAGCAAAATTCACATCGTCATCTATCTCCCTTCTAACCCATGATACAAATACACACCAACTAACAACACGATTTTTATAAATAACGTTGACGCTTTGCTTACATACATACATATAGCGAGATGGGGTTTCCTTCGGGTCGGTACAAAAACCAGAAAGGTTAAGACTCTGCCATGTCCCACCTAAAATCTCAAAAAGGAACTCCGACCCCTAACATCACATGAACACAAAACCCTCCCATCACCAGCATCAACTATCTACATCAAATAGTGATCTAGCTCCTACTCCTCGCATACGGGTCTCACACCCAACCGGTGTGTCGGGTGGTGGCGGCGGCGGCATCCCTCGCATCGCTCCATCCCGTCGAACGTGCCTGACAGGAACTCTTGTATGACGGGGCCCCCGGCAGGCCGATATCATACATAACTAAGCATTGCACTCGGATAAACGTCAATCCCGGGCACGGAGGGACAATCTATCTCCGTACACTCCACCTCAACATCGACGGTAGACCGTAAAATACCCCACGCGAAACGAGGTAGCGGCATAGTGCTAATCTGAAATGTTATCCCCAAAAGGGGTGAGTACAACCACTCAGCAGATAGGGAAATCCAATAACAACTCAGTGCACCATGGATACCATCATACAATGCAGGCATTGCTTACCTTTTTGATGTCAAGCGTATTCATGCATCATCATAGCATATATATATCATCATCATGGCATCTCATATATCATTATCATCACATCATCATTAACCATGCATCACCATGCATATCACATCATCATTAGCCATGCATCACCATGCATATCACATCATATCATCATTAGCCATGCATCACCATGCATATCACATCATCATTAGCCATGCATCACCATGCATATCACATCATCTCATCATTAACCATGCATCACCATGCATATCACCTCATCATTAGCCATGCATCACCATGCATATCACATCATCTCATCATTAGCCATGCATCACCATGCATATCACATCATTATTAGCCATGCATCACCATGCATATCACATCATAGATCAATTTCCACTTTTATTTATCAATTGATCCCCACATTATCTTTTCTCAAATCATCAAATTCATCATCATCACCATCCCTTCGGGCAGAAACCTCCGACAAGGATCCCAGCATTCCAGCCATCTCATGGCCACTGGGCTTCCGGCCCCCCACATTCCGGGCATCTCGCATCTCAACTAGCATCACGAGGCATTCCCTTCGGGCAAAAACCTCCGACAGGGCTTCCGGCCTTTACCCTTCTAACCGGGGATCTCGCACCCCAATCCTGGCATCGCGAGTCACTCCCTTCGGGCGAAACCTCCGACGGGGCTTCCGGCCCCCACATTCCGGGCATCCCTGAAACTCCTGGGAATCTCTGGAATTACGCCACCAGGCCACCAGACAACATCCTCCACCACAACCTCATTCTCATCCACATTTATCTTTTATCTCAATTTAACATGGAAATTTGGCATGGCATCAAACATATCACACTTGCATTTCAATTCACATGTCATGCACATGTCATAGTTTAATCACATAAGTATTTCAACTTAATGCATGTACAAAGACCTCATCACACAAGTGCCACACAAATGGAATTGAATCCATGGCCAAATAAAAATTTATTTTATTTTATTATTATTTTATTATTATTTTATTATATTTATTTATTTTCATAAATAAATATTTAATATTTATGATTTTCCCAAAATCATAATATTCAAACAATCACTAATAGGATCACAATTTTATATAAAATTCGTGGCCAAATTAAATTTCTTATAATTTCACAATTTCCTCCAAAAACATCCTAAAATTCTCGGATTTAAACCCACTGCACAGTTTCCGAATAAATTCAATTAAAATATCCATTCGGTCTCCAAAAATTACGAAAATTTACAGGGTGATAGCCAACACATTTTCACACCTTGTTCATGAAGAACTTTAAGCCAAATTATTTTTAGATAAATTTCCATAGCCCTACGAAGCTTCTGGAACCACTACCGCGACGTTCAGAACACACTTCTCCGTATTTCTTAGATTTCACCCATCAAATATCTTTCGTTCCTTCTGAAATTTAATTATGTTATGTACCAATGTGTCCTTTACAAGTTTCATGAAGAGATCTAGGTCAAATAACCAGATTATGGTCACCATTTTAGTCCATGAAGTCTCGGGTGTCTCGGTACACCTCACCAGAATCAACCATCTCCAAGATCTAACCGATTCACCAAGTTATAATTGTTATTTTTGCTTCAAATTTGATTATGTTGTAGCTTAAGGTGTCTCCTACAACTTTCAAGAAGACAACAAAGTGAGATCTCCAACAGAAATCAACATGCAACCAAGAAATCAACAAAAGGTCAGTGAAGATTTCGCAGATCTGAGGTCTCCATATAACAAAGCTTTTGACCCCACATATCACCATCGTTTTCCATGAAATTCGAGTATGTCATACTACAAGATGTTAGCTTCAACTTTCTTGAAGACACCGAAGCCAAAATCGCACTCCAAATACACATGCAAGCTCGACTAAGATACTGACTACCACAAACCGAACGAAAACAGTCACATAGCTTGAACACATCCAACCCTTACCTCGGTTTTTCGCCCAAATCACACCTAAAACCGAACATGCAACCAACAAAACAGACATGCAAGAGAAGTTAAGGACCCCACTTGCCTCCAAGATGAACAAACAGCGATGAACGGCGGTGTACGGCGGTCGGACTAGGCGGACGTACGGCGGACGGGCGGCGGCAACTCTCGGCTCCACCTCCTCTCTCTCGGTTCCTCTCTTCCGCTCAAGCTCTCTCTCTTGCACACCTCTCTCTTTGGACGGAAATGAAGCAAGCAACCGGCCATTTCTCTCTCCTAACCCCTTTTATATCCCATCATTTGCAATGATTGATCCACCTAATGACCAACCAATGCATGCTCTTCCTTTGGCCACTTGTAATTTTTGTTTTTGAATTAATTGGGCTTGGGCTTAGGCCCAACCGGCCACTCACTTTGGGCTGGTCGACAGCCACCTATTGGGCCCTAATGGCCGATTAGCTTGGCCCACCAAGCTTTAGGCTAATGGGCCCAAGGCCCATTTCGAAAATTAATCCCCTTTTCCCCCCTTTTTTTTTTGAATTCCTTTCTATAAATATTTCTAAATTCAAATTTCATCTTGGCCAAAGTCTTGGAATATTTTTAATTATTGAAATTTAAATCATATGGCCAAGCATTTAAATTTAAATTTCCACAACACAAGCAAAATTCATCAAATTAAAAGACAAATTGGCTAAAGCATAAGCCATAAAATTCTATCACCTAATTAAAGATTTTTAACACACCTTAAGGCTCGGCCTTGAATTTCTGGGATGCCACAATTCTCCCCTCCTTAGAGAATTTCGTCCTCGAAATTCAAGCACTACTCGCGCCTTCTTGAAATAAATAGGGATACTTTTCCCTCATCTGATCCTCACTTTCCCATGTGGCTTCCTCCATATCATGATGTCGCCATAACACCTTAACTAATGGGATCTTTTTAGTCCTAAGAATTTGCTCCTTTCGATCTAAGATTTGCACAGGCTCCTCAATGTACCTTACTTTCTCATCCATTTTGATGGCTTCATGATCGAGTATATGACCAGGATCCGGCTGGTACTTCCTCAACATCGATACATGAAACACATCGTGCAGATTTCCTAACTTAGGAGGTAACGCTAAACGATAAGCCACATCCCCTATTTTCTCAAGTATCTCAAAAGGTCCAACAAATCTATGGCTTAACTTACCCTTCATCCCGAATCGAGATATTCCTTTCATTGGAGATACCTTAAGGAATACATGATCTCCTACACTAAATTCCAAAGGCCTCCTACGTCTATCTCGCGTAGTCTTTTCTCGTCTACTCGAGCTGTTCTAAGTCTTTCTCCGATAATATCGAGCTTCGGTGGTAACTTGTACCAATTCACATCCTGTCAATTTCCTTTCACCTACTTCACTCCAAATGCACAGAGTCCTACATCTCCTCCCATATAATGCTTCATAAGGTGACATGCCTATACTCTTCTGAAAACTATTGTTATAGGCGAATTCTACCAAATGCAATCTTTCATCCCAATTTCCTTTGAAATCGATTGCACAAGCCCTTAACATATCCTCTAATATCTGGATTACCCTTTCTGATTGACCATCTGTCTGGGATGAAAAAAGTACTAAACTGAAGCTTAGATCCTAACGCAATTTGAAGACTTTTCCAAAAATTCGAAGTAAACCTCGAATCTCGATCTGAAGTAATGGTCACTGGAACACCATGTAAGCGTACTACTTGACTTACATACATATCCGCATACTTATCCATTGGGTAGTCCATGCGAATCACTAAGAAATGAGCCGACTTAGTCAATCGATCCACTATAACCCAAATTGAATCATGACTACTTGATGTCCTTGGCAATCCTTGCACAAAGTCCATCGTTATATGTTCCCATTTCCATTCAGGAATGTCTAATGGTCTCAAAAGTCCTGCGGGTTTACGATGCTCCGCTTTTACTTGCTGACATGTCAAACATTGAGAAACGTACTTAGCCGTATCTGCCTTCATACCATTCCACCAAAATTGTTGACGCAAATTTCTGTACATCTTTGTACTACCTGGGTGGATACTATAATTACTCTTATGTGCCTCCGATAGAATTTCCTTCCTTAATTCCTCATTGTCGGGAACACAAAGTCGTCCTTGACATCTCACTATTCCATCATCAGAGGTCTGAAATTCCGATCTTTTCCCTAAAGATACAGCATCTTTCACTTTCAAAATCTCTGGGGCAGATTCTTGCAGAATTTTAATTTTATGGATAATCTCTGGCTCAATCCTTAATGCACTAAGCATACCAGTGAGACAATCCACTTCCAATTTAAATTCGGAATTTGCTACGATTCTAACAATTTCCATTCCGCCATCCTCAAACTAGCTATTTCTACGGCCGACTTTCGACTAAGAGCATCCGCTACTCTATTCGCTTTTCTGGATGATATCTTATCTCACAGTCGTAGTCCTTCAACAACTCCATCCACCTCCTTTGTCTCATGTTCAACTCCTTTTGTGAGAACAGATACTTCAAACTCTTATGATCCGTATAGATCTCAAACTTTTCCCCATACAAATAGTGTCTCCATATCTTCAAGGAAAACACTATAGCTGCTAGCTCTAAATCATGCGTCGGGTAATTTAGCTCATGAGGTTTCAATTGTCTGGATGCATAGGCTACAACCTTGCCATGCTGCATCAACAAACATCCTAATCCTTTGTGAGATGCATCACTATACACCGTGAAACCATCAGGTCCAAAAGAGGTATAGTCGAATTGAGCTGAAGTCAATTTCCTTTTGAGCTCCCGAAAACTCCTTTCACATTCTCCATTCCACTCAAATTTCACATTCTTTCGGGTCAACTTAGTTAAAGGTCCCGCTAGCCTTGAAAATCCTTCAATGAATCTCCTATAATAACCAGCCAATCCTAAGAAACTTCGTATCTCAGTAGGCGTTGTCGGTCTCGGCCAATTTACTACCATTTCAACTTTTGCCGGGTCTACTGCAATTCCTTTTCCTGGCACCACATGTCCTAAAAATACTATCCGATCCAACCAGAATTCACACTTACTAAACTTAGCATACAACTTATGCTCTCTCGTAGTCCGCAAAACTATCCTCAAATGCTGCTCATGCTCTTTAGGCCCTTTTGAATATACCAGAATATCATCAATAAACACAATCACAAATTGGTCCAAGTAAGGCTGAAATATTCTATTCATCAAATCCATAAATGCAGCAGGGCGTTAGTCAATCCAAATGGCATAACAAGGAACTCATAGTGTCCATAACGAGTCCTAAACGCAGTCTTAGGAATGTCCTCCTTCTTAATTCTCAACTGATGGTATCCCGACCTCAAGTCAATCTTAGAAAAGACCGAACTTCCCTGGAGTTGGTCAAACAAATCATCAATTCTAGGCAAAGGATACTTATTCTTAATGGTCACTTGATTCAACTGCCTATAGTCAATACACAAGCGCATCGACCCATCTTTCTTTTTCACAAACAAGACTGGTGCACCCCAAGGTGAAGCACTTGGTCTAATGAATCCCTTATCAAGCAATTCTTGCAGTTGCACTTTCAATTCCTTCAATTCAACTAAGGCCATTCTATATGGGGCTTTTGATATTGGTCCTGTTCCAGGCATTAATTCAATTTCAAATTCAATCTCCCGCTCTGGCGGCAATCCAGGCAATTCCTCAGGGAATACATCTTGAAATTCATTAACCACATGAACTTCCTCAAGATTAGGCTCCTCTCTAGCACGATCTCTAACTATGGCTAGGTACCCTTGACATCCTTCGTCAAGCAACTTACATGCTTCTACTGCCGAAATAAGAGCTACAGGAAAATGGGTCTGACCTCCTAAAAATTCACAACTAGACTGATCAGGTAAAACAAATTGTACCACTCTTCTATAGCAATCCATTCTAACCCGATACTTACGAAGCCAGTCCATTCCTATAATAACATCAAAATCATACATAGCCATTACAACCAAGTCTATTTCCATGTCCTTTCCTCCCATTGATATCTTACAATTTTCACACACCAATGTAGACAATACCATATCCTTTAAAGGCGTGGAAACACAAAGAGGCGTCTCAAGAGGCATAACTCCTATCTTATTCAAACATCTATATCTTTCAGACACAAACGAATGCGTTGCACCCGTGTCAAACAATGCATATGCCTTTTCACCATTAATAAGAATCGTACTCCGAGATAACATTTTTGGAAGCTTCCGCTTCCTCCTGGGTGATCGCATATACCCTTCCTTGTGCAGGTGGTCTCTGAGGATTTCCTTGCGGATTTGACCTAACAGACTCGATATCCCTGTCGCACTGAGCCAACACTCACTTGCGACCTCTCTTGCGGGCAATTCCTCCTAAGATGTCCCACTTGTCCACAGCCAAAACATTTCTGTTGTCCAGGCTGATAGGGTGCTTTCCCTATATTCAGACCACTCCTTGCCCCAAAATTTCCAAAATTACCCTTCTTCTTCATATTCCAGGTGTGACCTTGACCAGAATAAGGCCTCTTCCCCTTTTTCACATCACTAAAATTCAACGGTTTCTTAAATTCAGACCGCTCTCTTAACAACTCCTGCTCCACTAACTGCGCCCTTTCATAAATCTCATTATAATCTCTTATGTTCAAAGGCACCAACTGCTTTCTAATGTCGGGTCCTCAGCCCTTTCAGAATCTCTTAGCCTTCTCTTCCCGATCCTCAATCAATCTAGGAGCATATCTAGACAATTCAGAAAATCTAGCCTCATACCGATCTACAAGTCCAACCCCTTTTGTTCTAGCTGAACAAATTCAGTAATCTTCCTATCCTTAGCACAGTCAGAGAAATGCTTCCTATTGAAGGCTCTAACAAACTCTTCCCAGCTAATATCAGTACCTGGTGGAAAGATTATGTCCTTCGAAGCTCTCCACCAAAACTTCGCATTTCCCTCCAATTGGTACTCTGCTAAGACTATTTTCTCAAAGCATCGTCAGTGCAGTCCAACAGCCGGAAAATTCTTTCCATTCCATCAATCCATTGCTCTGCCTCCTCAGGACTTCCCATTCCATTAAACTTAAGTGGCTTCAGCTTCAAAAACTGCTCCACTAGTCCTGAGTACGGCGCTCCGCTCCGGCCGTTTCTGCGCCTGCCTCTCCATCAGATTTCCAATATTGGCTAATGCCTGCAGGATATCTTCCATTCGGGGTTCAGCCCTTGCAGCAGAGGCTTCAACCCTCGATGGATGAGCACTTCCAGCTCGCACCATGACTCTCCTGCAATTTCCAAGCATTGCCTCAGGAAAAATCTGAGACTCACTGCCTCCACTCAAAGCAGTTACTATCGCTACATAAGTAACATATACATGTTACTGGCACTTAAAATAACTCAAAACAAACTACTAGGGGTCTACGAGTGAATTCTCATCACCCGTTATTCAATTATTTCGTTTTAGACCCTATGGTGTGTATTGTCATCATGTTTCCTCAATTTCCAAATGAGGCTCCTTATCACTCCACCTATAACCATTCGCTCGGATACCAAAAAGCGCGGTTGTGACACCCCGAACCCTTCGCAGGTCGTCACCAGCGCCGGTGTTACATCTTTTACCATCTCTATCTCTTGGCTAAATTAAGCCTTGCCAGATTACAGGCATTTTTTTTTTTTTTTTAAAAGCGGTCCCATGCGCGACTCATAGCGGAAGCAAAATTCACATCGTCATCTATCTCCCTTCTAACCCATGATACAAATACACACCAACTAACAGCACAATTTTTATAAATAACGTTGACGCTTTGCTTACATACATACATATAGCGAGATGGGGTTTCCTTCGGGTCGGTACAAAAACCAGAAAGGTTAAGACTCGCCATGTCCCACCTAAAATCTCAAAAAGGAACTCCGACCCCTAACATCACATGAACACAAAACCCTCCCATCACCAGCATCAACTATCTACATCAAAAGTGATCTAGCTCCTACTCCTCGCGTACGGGTCTCACACCCAACCGGTGTGTCGTGGTGGCGGCGGCAGCATCCTCGCACGCTCCATCCCGTCGAACGTGCACAGACAGAACTCTTGTATGACAGGCCCCCAACAGGCCGATATCATACATAACTAAGCATTGCACTCGGATAAACGTCAATCCGGCACGGAGAGGGACAATCTATCTCCGTACACTCCACCTCAACATCGACGGTAGACCGTAAAATACCCCACGCGAAAATGCAGGTAGCGGCATAGTGCTAATCTGAAATGTTATCCCCAAAAGGGGTGAGTACAACCACTCACAGATAGGGAAATCCAATAACAACTCGGTGCACCATGGATACCATCATACAATGCATTGCTTACCTTTTTGATGTCAAGCGTATTCATGCATCATCATAGCATATATATATATCATCATCATGGCATCTCATATATCATTATCATCACATCATCATTAACCATGCATCACCATGCATATCACATCATCATTAGCCATGCATCACCGTGCATATCACATCATATGATCATTAGCCATGCATCACCATGCATATCACATCATCATTAGCCATGCATCACCGTGCATATCACATCATCTCATCATTAACCATGCATCACCATGCATATCACCTCATCATTAGCCATGCATCACCATGCATATCACATCATCTCATCATTAGCCATGCATCACCATGCATATCACATCATCATTAGCCATGCATCACCATGCATATCACATCATAGATCAATTTCCACTTTTATTTATCAATTGATCCCCACATTATCTTTTCTCAAATCATCAAATTCATCATCATCACCATCCCTTCGGGCAGAAATCTCCGATGGGATCCCAAAGATTCCAGCCATCTCATGGCCACCGGGCTTCCGGCCCCCACATTCGGGCATCTCGCATCTCAACTAGCATCACGAGGCATTCCCTTCGGGCGAAACCTCCGATGGGCTTCCGGCCTTTACCCTTCTAACCGGGATCTCGCACCCCAATCCCGGCATCGCGAGTCACTCCCTTTGGGCGAAACCTCCGACGGGGCTTCCGGCCCCCACATTCCGGGCATCCTGAAACTCCCGTGGAATCTCTGGAATTACGCCACCAGGCCACCAGACAACATCCTCCACCACAACCTCATTCTCATCCACATTTATCTTTTATCTCAATTTAACATGGAAATTTGGCATGGCATCAAACATATCACACTTGCATTTCAATTCACATGTCATGCACATGTCATAGTTTAATCACATAAGTATTTCAACTTAATGCATGTACAAAGACCTCATCACACAAGTGCCACACAAATGGAATTGAATCCATGGCCAAATAAAAATTTATTTTATTTTATTATTATTTTTTATTATTTTATTATATTTATTTATTTTCATAAATAAATATTTAATATTTATGATTTTCCCAAAATCATAATATTCAAACAATCACTAATAGGATCACAATTTTATATAAAATTCGTGGCCAAATTAAATTTCTTATAATTTCACAATTTCCTCCAAAAACATCCTAAAATTCTCGGATTTAAACCCACTGCACAGTTTCCGAATAAATTCAATTAAAATATCCATTCGGTCTCCAAAAATTACGGAAATTTACAGGGTGATAGCCAACACATTTTCACACCTTTTTCATGAAGAACTTTAAGCCAAATTATTTTTAGATAAATTTCCATAGCCCTACGAAGCTTCTGGAACCACTACCGCGACGTTCAGAACACACTTCTCCGTATTTCTTAGATTTCACCCATCAAATATCTTTCGTTCCTTCTGAAATTTAATTATGTTATGTACCAATGTGTCCTTTACAAGTTTCATGAAGAGATCTAGGTCAAATAACCAGATTATGGTCACCATTTTAGTCCATGAAGTCTCGGGTGTCTCGGTACACCTCACCAGAATCAACCATCTCCAAGATCTAACCGATTCACCAAGTTATAATTGTTATTTTTGCTTCAAATTTGATTATGTTGTAGCTTAAGGTGTCTCCTACAACTTTCAAGAAGACAACAAAGTGAGATCTCCAACAGAAATCAACATGCAACCAAGAAATCAACGAAAGGTCAGTGAAGATTTCGCAGATCTGAGGTCTCCATATAACAAAGCTTTTGACCCCACATATCACCATCGTTTTCCATGAAATTCGAGTATGTCATACTACAAGATGTTAGCTTCAACTTTCATGAAGAAACCGAAGCCAAAATGGCACTCCAAATACACATGCAAGCTCGGCTAAGATACTGACTACCACAAACCGAACGAAAACAGTCACATAGCTTGAACACATCCAACCCTTACCTCGGTTTTTCGCCCAAATCACACCTAAAACCGAACATGCAACCAACAAAACAGACATGCAAGAGAAGTTAAGGACCCCACTTGCCTCCAAGATGAACAAACAGCGATGAACGGCGGTGTACGGCGGTCGGACTAGGCGGACGTACGGCGGACGGGCGGCGGCAACTCTCGGCTCCACCTCCTCTCTCTCGGTTCCTCTCTTCCGCTCAAGCTCTCTCTCTCGCACACCTCTCTCTTTGGACGGAAATGAAGCAAGCAACCGGCCATTTCTCTCCTAACCCCTTTTATATCCCATCATTTGCAATGATTGATCCACCTAATGACCAACCAATGCATGCTCTTCCTTTGGCCACTTGTAATTTTTGTTTTTGAATTAATTGGGCTTGGGCTTAGGCCCAACCGGCCACTCACTTTGGGCTGGTCGACAGCCACCTATTGGGCCCTAATGGCCGACTAGCTTGGCGCACCAAGCTTTAGGCTAATGGGCCCAAGGCCCATTTCGAAAATTAATCCCCTTCTCTTTTTTTTTTTGAATTCCTTTTAATAAATTTTTCTAAATTCAAATTTCATCTTGGCCAAAGTCTTGGAATATTTTTAATTATTGAAATTTAAATCATATGGCCAAGCATTTAAATTTAAATTTCCACAACACAAGCAAAATTCATCAAATTAAAAGACAAATTGGCTAAAGCATAAGCCATAAAATTCTATCACCTAATTAAAGATTTTTAACACACCTTAAGGCTCGGCCTTAAATTTCTGGGATGCCACACTTATCTTTAGAGATCATTGTGGCACAATATAAAATCGACTTGAAATCAGAGATAGGTCGGTTCAACTTAGATGAATGACCGATCGTGGGTAACTCCACTAAATTAGGAAACTTTTGTCGATTGGCACTAATTTGATTTTATTGTTGTTTTGGTACCCTGTGTCTATATTTGAATTCTCGAAATAATCACGACAACCGAGAGTTGCCAATGTGTCGAGTGGGTTCATCATGACTCGAACATAATCGACCATGGGTCATTTGTTCTAAAAAGTTCTAAAAACTACCTGGTAGCCTAAGTCACCCTCAAAATGCGTCCGAGTGAAATTAACCACCAATTTAAGTTCGATTTCAGAAATTGAAGAGTCTGTTATGTCACAATAAATTTTAGGAATGTTGACTCAGTCTCAAAAGATTTTTTTTGACAATCGAGACTTTTTGGGAAAAAGTCAGCTTAGGGCCGTTTTCATTCAGTTGAAGCCGGGGATTGTGAAATTGAGAAGCATGAGGGAATTCTTGGATGAGGAAAATAATCAATTTGATAAGTGAGACATCAATTGATTTTATGAGTCATTTGAGAGAAATTAAAGAGGGGAAATGGATGCAGAAATGCAAGTGGAAACCGAGTACTCTAATCTAAAATTTCTTTTGGGAATTAAAGAGCTTATTGAAAAGAAAATGAAATAAGAATTTTCTATTTGAGGGAATTCTTTTCTTTTGAATTTATTCCCATTTCTTTTTACCCCATTTGACCAAACACCTAATTTTCCCACAAGTTTCTCCTTCCTTCTTTCTTTCTTTTTCTTTTTCTTTTTCTTTTTCTTTTTCTTTTTCTCTCCCTCTCTCTCCCTCTCTCCTTTTCCCCCTCATGCGTAATGCCCCCCTTTCCCACCGAATACACGGCTGTCTTCAACTTGGCTTCCTCCCCTTTTTGCTTTTTGACTTTTCAAACTCTCTCTCATCCCTTCTTCTCTCTCTCTCGGTACTCATCCTCTCGACAATCTCTCTTCCTCCTCCCGCTCGGTCTGTTAGAAGGTAGCAAAAGCAGAAACAGAAACAACAACCAGTGTCGGTTGAAGGAGCTACTGTCACCGCCGCTGCTTCGCCCCGCTCGAGCGCACTGTTCGCCCTCCACCCCACCTCTCTCTCTCCTTCCCCTGGTTCGTGCATCGCCATAGCCAGTAGAAGCAGACGCAGCAATCACCGAGGGAAGATGATCGGAGTAGCTCACCATAGCACGCTGCACGCCGCTCGGATGCTCGGCCCGCCTTGAGGAAAGTTGATCCTCGCGTTGACCCCATCGTTTTGAGTGAGTTTTGCTCATTAATGCCTTCTTAGTTTGCTAATTATACTTAAAAATTGATTAGTGTTAGTTAATTATAATTAGGTGGTTAGATTAGAATTTATTAGCGATTATTAGTTAATTACATTACATATTAGTTGTTTGGTTAGTGTACTTAGATATAGAATTGCCTATAGTATTTATTGGATGCTTCTTGAGATTTTTCCCAACCCTTATCGGGTGTTAATTAGGCAATTCGAGCCTAAATGGAATTTTTAGGAATTAAATATTAATTTTCAAAATTAATTATTTAATTATTTATTTTTCTGAAATTCAACTAGGATGGCTAGTGACCGAGATTTTACGCTGATGATCGTGGTGCAGTCCGTTTATTTAATTGATCTTTATATTGTGCTAAATTGAATTTATTGTGTTTATTTATTTAATTTTCCAAAATAATTATTTAATTATTTATTTTCCGGAAATTCAACTTGGATGGCCAAAGCAACCGGAATTTTGTGCTGATTGTCGTGGGCACGTTCATTTATTTAATTGAGCTTTATTTTGTGCTGAATTGAATTATTTGTGAAATTGGAAATTATTCTTTAATGGAATAATCTTTGGTTATTAATTGAAAAATAACCGGGCATCGGTCAACAACGCCAAAAATATTTTGGTGGATTATATAAAATGGTGAGATTTATGGAAAGGAATTTATGTATTTTGGCTAAGACCGATCGTGTACTCACATACAATATTTTTATCGCGAATGATAAAATAATGATTTGATTAAATGATCAATTTTCGGCATATTATAAAGGTATGATCGGCAGCTTCTAGTAAGCATATATATTATTTTCGGCATACTATAAAAGTATGGCTGGCAGCTTCTGGTGAGCATATTATTATATCGGATCAGTGGATCTGGCAGCTTCTGATGAACATCGAGGGTATACTATATCAGCCTACGGGTGATATGCCAGCTTAGCAAGGGCAGTATACCTTAACCCTATTAACTTTGTGCAAGCTATACTATCTATATATCAGCTTAGAGTGAGTAGTCCTAGACTATGGTCGGACTTATAAATAGTATTGAATGTACCGACCAAGCATGGGTCGTGATGACATGTAATCGACTAGGTCGATTGATTATTGGTTCATTATGATGTTGTGAATTGATTGATTGAATGGAAATGACCATGAGTGGTCTTGTTGGCATGTAATTGATTAGATTGATTTGATCAATACTTTGATCAGTGATGTGATTGCTTGGATGCTTATTTGATCTGTGCTAATATGTAGGTGGAATCTGAGGCCAAGATAAATCCTCTGACTTATGTTGTGCATAGGCAGCCTAAGGTATATTAGTTTACTAATCAGGTCTTAGGGGGTAGAACTTGCTAAGACGTGGTCTCATTGGTTATTGAATAACCATTTCAAGTCCCTAGATGCAGTAGACTGGGATGTTGAAGATCTTGAAAGTTAGGTGCAGTCTACTGAAGGCTCCAGTTGGAGTGTGGAGAATGATGAAGAGGAGGACGGGGACTGTAGCTTGTAGAACCCCATTTCTGCTTGTAGACCTTGTTTTTAAAATGGCTTTTTGGGAATCGAATCTAATAGTTCACCATGTATATAAGAGTGAAGGTTTTTTAAGAGTTTGAAATTTAGTCCTACTATTCTATCCCAATGTTTTATTGTCTGGAGATTTATAACTGCTTCCACATGTGCCATAAAAAAAGAAGAAGAAAGGGTCATGATATGTAGTACTGGGATATCGCATTTTAAAATCGACCAAGGTAAGGGATGTGCGCGTGCCTGAGGATCGGGGTGTGACAACAAAGATATAGAATAATCTGTTATGCGCATGAAATGGAAGGTCCAAACGCGACAGGCTAAGTTGGTGTTACGAAAGGTTTGATGATTTCTTTGAAAAAAATTGTTATGCTATTGCACATTGATTTTCAGTATAGAGTGGAATAAAATCTGCTCATTCCTATTTGTTTTTGAGTAAGATAAATGCATTGCTTATGAAGTAAGGGAGTTTGATAAATGCATTGCTTGTGAAGTAAGGGTGATCCTCCATGACCTATTGATTCATAAAGAGTGTGACATCCCGAAATTTGGCCTTGTTTCGAATATATGAAATGGTTGTTTCATTGACGCGCTTATGGTTAATTTACTTGGAGCTAGCCACTCACGAGTTAACTAATCCAATTAGGTGAGGCCGTTAAGGGATATAAACATGACAGACTAGAGAATTCGATCGAAAATCGACCGCTCGACCATAATAATCAGCAAGGGTTAATACGATACTATTATAAATTGATTAGCGAACGGATATAGGTCGATTCGATGGAATCATGTAGTCGAATTGCGATATTCGTGTTGAACAACAGTAAACCAATTTTCTATCAATATTATATCTAGAACATGTAATTGAAACCTCACAATTTTATGACAACCGAGAGTTGTCTACAAATTTGGAGATGCACAAACGTGGATCGAAAATTATCGACCACAGGTCAAATACACTAAAATCCCAAAAAGCTACCCGATAGGTTAGGTTGTACTAAAGCCGCGTTTGGTTAATTTTAACCACGAAATTGAATTCGGTTTCGGGAATCGGACGTTCAAGCATGTCACAATTCATTTATTAGACATCGTCTCATCTTTTGGAGAATTTTCGTCGAGTATGAAATTTTGCGAAAAAATGAATTTCGGACAAAAAGAAAATGAAAAGGAAATTCGGATGGGTTGAAAAATATAATTTTTCTACCCCAAAAATGGCTTAATTTAGGGAAATTAGAGCTAAATTGTGGTTGGTTGGGCACTTGACTTTGGGGCATGAAGACTTTCAGGCATATGTGATGATGAGTGAGATATTTCGGCTAAGTTTCTTATTGATTGTGCCTTTGACTCCTTTGTTCTTTCTCTCTCTCTCTCTCACCCATGCGTGAACCCCCCCATATTTCAGCCGACCCTCACTTCTTCTCCATTTCTCTTTTTCCCTCAACTTCACCTTCTTCTCTTCTTTTGTTCTGCCACCATCCCCACGTCATCTTCATTCACCATCATCCCATCATCTCACCCACCATCCAGCTCCATTCCATGCCCGCATCCACCAAACACCACCTCGTACCAGCTCCACCGCCTCACGCCTCCATCACCATCCACCGCCAACACCAATGCCATCATCACCATCTCCACAGTCCACTTCATCCGCACGCCCCACCACCAGCAACTTCAACAACCCAGCTGCATCCTCACGCCCACTACAGCACCCCATCCATCTCCCCCGTCCACTTCCATCAACGCCACAGCCACCAACTATCCGCAGCTCCTTCATCACCTCAGCACCACCGCATTCACCACAGCCACAGCCCCACCGTCCAGCACCTCCACCACCAGTGGCACCACCCAACCTCAGCAGCCGCCGCCATCAGCACTGCCGAGCTGCCACCAGCTCCGAGCGGCCTTCCACGGCCAAGCAACCATCGAGACCAGCCCAAGCCGCACCAAGCCCTCTTGGCCGTGAGTTTGTAGTCAGCCCACCGCTGCCGTCGAGCCTCTGTGCAAGCCGCAGTTGTCTTGTGTTTTTGTCGCCGTCACATCGCCATCGTCGCCGTCGAAAACCATGAGTTTACTCCTTAATCATTGATTAAGCCGTTAATTACGCTTATGGTGGTAAAATTAGTTCTAATGAGAATTAGTTTAGTTAATCCTAGGTTAGTGTTAACTAACCTTGGCCTTGGTTAGGTTAATTAATCATGGTTAGATTAATTAAGTTGGTTCAGTTTAATTAATCGCAATTTACTTAATTAATCATGATTTATTTAATTAATCGTAATTAGCGTAATTAGTGATGGATTAGCCGTTTTGTAGAATTTTACGCTCGTTTTCTTGGATGGATTTATGTGTGATTTTGATGGCTTATATGTGCTATGATGTGCAATTGATTGCTTGATGGTAGTTATTGATTTTTTATACAAAACTTGGTTTTATGGGAATTTAAATAGAAACATGTGAGGTGTCGAGTTTTGATGCGAACCTTTATGTACTATATAAAACCATGGAGTTTTAAAATGGGAGTGTACTAAGTTTGACGGTTTGATTTTGAATACGTGACCATGCACGATTATTTTACCAGGATTTTTAATAAGAAAAAATGGCCAAAATCACTATTTGAAAATGACGCATTTGAAATCAAAGCATGGTGTTCTTGGCTAATTATGTGCTCGTATGGTCACTTATCGGAACCCGTCACCCGATGAGAGTTGGGGGGGCGATGCCTGATTAAGTTTGGATGCCCCCACATCAACAGGATGTCGAGTCGCATTTGAGGCCGGGCTGATACTCCTTTATAGAATGCCGTCTAGGCGAGGACGATGCCCAGTTACATCCGATGACCATCGACTTTTGAGTTGGCTATGGCTGGGGGGTCATAATAATCGAAACACGCTTGAATAGTTGTGATACTTTGCACTTGATTATGGGGAAAAATTGTTAGGCACGGTATGGGACGTGTCATTACAGTTTTACCTCATAATCGAGACTCATGTGAATGTTTGGAGGATGAGAATTATGTGTTTCGGTTATTGATTATGCTTGTTGTATTTATAATGGCATATGTGGTGCACTCATATGCATGGATGTGCCGAGACGAGATGAGTTTTGTATGGTGCCTGTTTAGGTTGCCTCTGAGACGAATTTGTGTCCTAATCAAGGCTTAGGTTGTTGACTCGCTAAGATTTATCTCACCCCGTCATGGTTAACCTTTTTCAAGTCCTTAGTATAGAGATTCATCCAGTCCGATTCAGGGTTCCATGGGACATGGAGGTGGAGTCTACCTTCTTCCCTATCCCCGGGATCATCTGGACTCGTGAGTTAGTAATGACTATGATTTGGGTTGATGAGGGTCTCCTTAATGTGGTGCCTCATCACTTCAAGGCATGGTTCATTAACGAGCGCAACAGTGGTTGGGAGGGTCCTTTGCAGGGTTTTGATGGACTGCCTGTTGGAACGGAGGATGGGGAGGTAGGTCACCTCATGGATATCGACATCCCAAATGGTGTCGTAGTGGATCTAGAGCCTGAGTCGGAGGGATCCGGGGTATAGGTCGCCTAGGAGCTCGTTTTGAGACAGACTTGTATATATGAACCCGTAGGTTTAACTTAGTATATATATAAAGCATAGTTTGTGAAAAATGTTGTGTGTTTTATTATCACTATGTTTGTTTATTGGCCGGGTGTTTATTTAATTCGCTTCCGCATGTGCTTAATCAAAAGATAAAAAGGAATAGGTTGGTGACGCATCCTGGGATGTCGCATTTTTAATTGACCGCCGAGAGATGTACACATACCCGGGGTTCGGGGTGTGACATCCCCGGTTAAAGTGGTATTAGAGCCTAGTTATTGTTTGTAGTGATAAGGTGAGATGGGTCATGGGATAGTTAAAAGGAAATATATTTTCCTTACGCTCATGCTTGTGATTGATTGATTGTTTTGCGCGGGTCGCTCAGATTTCTAGTTCCATGTTACAATTAGAAAGCAGGTTCTGTAAAGATTCTACAATATGAGCAATCTTGAGTAGAGGACTCCTCGAAAGAGGGCAGTTTTGATTGGTACACGGGGAAGAACATCGACTCAGATCGATGCCTGAGGTAGAGCATCGGCTCAGGCTAGCACGAGGGAAAGAGTATCGCCTCGAGTTGGTACTGTGAGAGGAGCACTAGGCGATCCTAGATTGGATGGGATCGTTATGGCACTAAAGACTTTGGGGAATATGATTGGTCAGCAGGCTCAGAACCAAGCTGCTGTTACGGCCACCGCCATTGCTGCCACAAATGTCGTTGTTGCTATTGTCATCGCACCTACTAAAGTCCCACTAGGAAATGGGAATGGTGAATGGCTCATGAACAAATTGGTGGAGCAGTTCTTGAAACTGAATCGCCGAGGTTCATTGGAGCGGGTGATCCTGAGGCTACAACCCTCTAAATTCAAGAGCTAGAGAAAGTCTTCGCACTGCTGAAATGCTCTAAAGAAGACAAGGTAGTCCTACCGTCTACCAGTTGCAAGGGAACGCGAGTACTTGGTGGGAAGCCACCAAAGGGAGAGTGTTTCCCAAAGGTACATTTTTGGAGCGGAATGCCTGTGTTGAGGTCTTTTCTAGAAAGTACTTTTCAAATTGTGCAAGAGAGCAAAAAATGGCCGAGTTTCAATGTCTCTGTCAGGGTTAGATGTTAGTGGATCAATATGAGGTGAAGTTCACGGAGTTGTCCAAGTATGCACCGAGGTTGATTGAGGACCCAGTGGATAGAGTGAGGAGGTTCAGAGACGGTCTGAGGTCAGAGATCAAAGATCCGCTAATGCCACTGAATCTCAATGACTATAATGAGCTGTACGAGAGGGCCTAGCTGATAGAGAGGAATCTAAACGAAAGAGCCACTGAATTTGGGTCACGATTTGTGCCCAATAGAGATAGCAACCAGTTCGGGAAAAGGCCGATGACAAGAGAAATGTATTCCATTCCGCCCAACTAAAAGAGTGTGATTGGAAAGCCGGCACCCAACCCAAACGGCGTGTGCCGATTTTGTGGAAGGAAGCATCGGTGAGTCCCGTGTTTTGCTAGGATGGGAGTTTGTTATGGATGTAGCCAACATGGCCACCAGATCAAGGACTGTCTGCGCAAGCCCATGGGAGCACGAGCGCTACTGTCGCAGATAGGACAACCAGAGGGAGTGCATTGCAGAATACACCATAGGGTAGTTTGAGCAGGCCTTGGATGTAGGGAAGAGTGTATGCTGTCACTCGAAGGGAGGTGGAGGACTCATAGGATGTGGTTATAGGTACGGTCTCGTTGAACGGCCATACTGCTTATGCTTTATATGATCCTGGAGTTACACATTCATTTATTGTTGAGCAATTTGTTAAGTTGGTAGGATTGAGTCTAGAATTGTCGCGACCTAACTTTTTTCGGGTTTACCACCTAAAGCTAGGTTAATGGATTACTAAGTCTTTAAGCTTAGCTCGGGCTCTCCCAAACCCATACCAATTCGCGACTTAGGTTTGAATTTTTAACATGCAAATAATTTTCAATCAGGAGTCGCCACTAATCTATTTTTGGTGGGTTGATTAGAAACCCAAGTAAAGTAACGGGAGATTTACTTTACTCCTACGAACCAGAGATTTATGAGTTCGGGGACTTGGTTACACTAGACTACCCTAGTGCCCTTTCGGTACCTTTTTATTTCATTTTCAAAAATGTTTGGCAATTGAACTGATTTTAATTTGACTTCTTAACATGTGAGGTGATCATACATGTGCGCATACCACCAATTTAACACTCAAGAAAGCAATTAAATATTGCAAAACATACCTAGAAACAACGAAAGCATCTGCATTGTTAAATCAGAATTCACATCAGCAACCCTAGATATGATTTCTAATTAACACGCAATTTCAATTTTTGTTTTTGTTTTCACTTTATTTAATGAAAATCATGCGATGCATACTAATAATCTAATATGACATGGCAGCATGGCATAAACTATATGACATGAAATGTAATAATTAAATGCAATCTAAATTACCTAATTTTAATGACATGCAATGTGATGCAATGACATACAAAATTATTTAAACTAAAATGACATGCAACATATAATTTAGTATGCGAGTTATATGTCATGCAACATTTATTAAATGACTTAGTCTAATGACAAAAAAATTCCTAATAAAAATTAGATGACGTGCAATGGATATTTCTATCTTTAAAAATGCAAAAATGATTAGCTAGATTAAAATTCTATCTAATTTAAACTAAAGATTAAGTCATATTAAATCCTAATTTAAACCATGCAATTTATGACGTGCAAGAATGCCCTAATTCAACATGATATATGCATGATAGTTTTTTTTTTATTTTTTTATTCGAAATTTAAAATTGCCATGTAATTAAAAATGCAACTTAGATTAAACAAGAAACTAAAAATCCTAAATGAATGCATTTTTTATTTTTTTTTGGTTTTTTTATATTTTCCGAACTGAAATCCCTATCCTAGATATGCCGGATAACAAAAAATAGTCCAAAACAAACTGAATCCTAATTCAAATATTTTTTTTTAGATTTTTTTAGTGGCTTTTCAAAAACAATCAATTATCAACCAAACATTAAATCTAAACAATCAAGATATTCAATCAAATAAAGGATCAAAATAATCGAAAAAATAACATGTTGTCTCACAGGTTAAATTAACGATTATCATAACCCTAATTATCACGACAAAGAGTTCAAAATAACTAAAAATCTGATCCGAATTCTTACGGATCAAATTAATAATTATATTGATTCGGTACTTAAAAACTATCAACAAACCCCAAAAATTAATGTAATTAAAAAAATAACCCGACATCTTACGGGTCAAATTAATAATTACAATAAGTTTAGGGATAACTCTTGCGGATAATGCCTACAAGATTCATAAAGTGAACATTGGGATTCAATTAAGTAAATAACTAAAGAATATAAACAAAATAAAATAAAATAAATGAAAAAATAAAAACAACCTAATTGATTTTGCTTTTTCTGTTGTTTTTCCTTTTCTTCGAGCAAGGCAACACGTGGTGGCCGGTCCGTGAGGAGTCGCCGGCGTGAGGGGATGATCGTCGAGTTCCGGCGAGAGGAAAACAGCAGCAAGCGATCGGCGAGGAGGTGAATCGGTGGTAGCTTCGCGAACGGGGGCGCTGCGGGGCGTCGGCTCGGCGTCCGGTGGGGCAAGGCGGTGGCAAGGACGAGCATCGGCGTGCGGCGCGCCGATCCGGTAGGGGCTGCGTTGCAGGCGAGGAGGAGGCACGGCGGACAAGTTGGACGGCGTCTCCGCGGGAGGCTAGCGTTCTGTTCGGGACTTGCTTGGCGGAGCAGCGAACTCACGGGCGATGGAGAGCTCCGCGACGGGCGAGATGGTGGTGCGGGTGCGGCGGTCGGTGGTTGCAGCAGCGTTGTCGTGGTGTGGGTGCGGCGTCGGAACGGACGCGTCGTGGGTGGGAGGCTGCGGGGAGAGGCGAGAGGCGAATGGCGGGGGTCGTCGGGGCTTGTGCGGATGAAGATCCAGGCGTCGGACGGGAGTGGCTTCGAGCTCCGGGCGGCGTCGGCGTGCGCGGTGAGGCGGTTCGTCGGGGAGCGGAGGGGGGCAAGGCTCGGCGCGGCACGGTGGCGGAAGCCTCGCGAACGGAAGTTGCAGAGGAGGGGCAGCGATTTGGGGAAGATGATGACAGTAGGGGTCAAATCACCCCTTTACTTTCTCTCTCTCTCTCTCTCTCTCTCTCTCTCTCTCTCTCTCACTCACTGCCCTCTCCCTCTGTACTTTCTGCAGAAGACTTTCTCTTCTCTCTCTCTCAAAGATCCCACGGACGGCCCCCCTGTACACTTTCCTTTTCCGAAAAAAACTAAAGCTTTCCTTCCTTTTCTCTCTTTTTCACTTTTCTATTTTTTTCTCTTTCGACGAAAGACGAAGAGAAGCCCCCTAAACAACAGAATTTTTGCTCTGATTTTTTTTTTTTTTTTTTGAACTTTTTCCCCGAAAGGTGAAAAGCAGCCCCCTATTTATAAAGCGAAAACTCGAGTTTGTTTCGCTCGTGGAGATTTTCACTCAACCTCTCGCCGGTGGAGATTTTCGCTCAACCTCTCAACAACAAAATGGCTCCAAAATCACACGGTTGAGTTTTTTGAATTCAATTTTCAAATTTTTTTTTTTTTTTTTAAAATTTTCCTC
The DNA here is from genome assembly GCA_014182405.2 of Eucalyptus sideroxylon. Lineage (NCBI taxonomy): Eukaryota > Viridiplantae > Streptophyta > Magnoliopsida > Myrtales > Myrtaceae > Eucalyptus > Eucalyptus sideroxylon. The sequence goes on from CM024552.2 coordinate 59,289,494, forward strand.
TAATCAAAGATTATTTTCTATTTCTATTTTTTTAAATTAGGTGTCAACAGCTGCTCCTCTTTGAAGGGAAGCTCATAGAGGTTTCCTTCAAAAATAAATGACACCTAAATTTAAACCATGCAAATGAATATACAAATGCTAATTGTAATGACTTTTTTTTTTTAAAGAAATGGACTCAAATAAATGCAATGTTATGCAATAAAGAATGCCATGTAAATGCAATGATTTGGTCAAGACATATATTTCAATGTGTCTATGCTCAATGAAATGCAAATGCAAAATGAATGCAAAATGAATATGGAATGTATATGCAAATGTTAATGACCTCTTTTTCAAATAAATTTAATTCTTTTTGAAATGCAAGGTCATGCAATAATGCAATGTAAATGCAATGATTTTATCGAGAGCATATATTTCTATGTCTCCATGCTTAATGAAATGCAAATGTAAAGAAGAACACGTACTTGTCATACTTATCTGGAGATTCAGAAAAGTATTATTAGGTGTGAAATGATTCCTATGAGACCTGACAAACATCTGGAAATCTCTTCAGATAATTGAAAGGCTCAAGGTCTTCAGGGATCTGGAACTCTCATCAAATCCCAAGCACCTGGAATAACCTACCTTCAAGAAGGATATAGTAGTTCTAGGCGGTCGATGTTACATGTCCAGGACCCGTACTATTCTATGATTGCTTAAAATAGTAACATAACTTTACAAAGAGACTGCTTTCCCATGACCCGTATCATTCTACGGTCGCCTAGTATGACAGTGTTTGGTTGTGTCTAGGACTCGTACCATTCTACGGTCGCCTGAATAGGGAAATAGGTTTTGTCTAGGACCCATACCATTCTACGGTCGCCTAAACTAGATTCACTTTCTAGGACCCATACCATTCTACGGTCGCCTAAATAGGGAATAGGTATTGTCGAGGACCCGCACCATTCTACGGTCGCCTTGACGGAAAATTGATTTTTCAGGACTCGTACCATTCTACGGTCGCCTAAATGGGGAAACTGCTTTTCCAGGACCCGTACCATTTTACGGTCGCCTGTTAGAGCAATAAATGTTGTTTAGGACCCGTACCATTCTACGGTCGCCTAAATCAAACTGAATCTGAAGAAAAATCTTTGGGGGATTTGGGACTCTCATCAAATCCCAAGCACCTGGAAATTGCATCAAGTACTTAAAAATTCTAAACATCTGGAAATCACATCAGACGCTTGAAAAGACAAATACTTGGAAGTCACATCAAGCATTTAAAGGTTCAAATTCTGGAATTCATGCTGAACATTTGAAAACATTTACTAAACATCTGGAAATCTCATCAGACGTTTTAGAAGGACAAACACTTGGCATCACATCAAGCGTTTAAGGGTTCAAATATCTAGGGTTCACACTAGACATTTGAAAATATTTACTAAATATCTGGAAGTCACATCAGACATTTGGAAAGACAAACACTTGGTATCACATCAAGCGTTTAAGGGTTCAAATATCTGGGGACATAGACATTTGAAAATATTTTACTAAATGGGTACTTGGAATTCTCATCAAGCACCAAGATGACTGAACAAACTCAGGGTTTCAAAGACAAGTCCTTTGGTCTTTGAGAAAAAATCCATTCATTTTTTTTTTAATTCAATGAAGGACCATACATGATGGCTTTTTTTTATTTTTCTTTTTTCAAACTTCCACTGGAAAAATTATCATTAAGACAATTTTCACTAAGCTGTGAATTTCTTGAACATGCTAAACGAGACACTTTTGGTGTGAAAAATGCTTTTTCACTCACTCTCATTTAGGAGGGGTTATTTGTCCCGACCATTGATGCAGGAATATATCACTCAATCTTATTATCATCTTGTCGACAAGAGTTCGAATTTTCTTGCACTCAGTACGACCTTACCAATCTGAGAGGTCTTTGACAAGGATTGTAATGTGGGTTTGGTCAATGGCTTAGCAAAAGAGACTCTTTGAGTCAAGGCTATTGAAAGAATAATTTTGTAATCATCTCCGGGTTTACAAGTCAAGAACCCTGCAAAATGAGAAAGAAATAATCTTGCTCGCACTTCTTCGAGCAATGCTTAAAACATGTGAATTCCTATGTTAATTCAAATGCCATAATCTGAAGAGACTTTGTAAGGGATGTAACATAGGCTGGGTTTATGGGTTGAGAAACGAAAGAATCGTTAGGCTCAAAATGTGTGTAAAGGGTGAGAGTTGGTGATCATCTTGACATTACCACCAGTTTTCTTCGCCACGGATTGTCTTCTTGACAGATTTCTTTATTGGCTCAAGAGTTTATCACTGATGCCAATGATTATTCAACTAGAGATCTTTTCTCAACATTTTTTCTTTTAAAATCATTTTCTTTGATGATGGGCATCGATCAGGCACACTGCTTTTTTTATGCCCCCCTATTCATCAGTCATTTCTCTCTTATTTTCATGGGCATTGGCCTTGCTTTTACCAGGCACACTGCTTTTTCATGTCCCTTAGTTCTATTTTGATTTTAGCTCTTGCACATAATGCGTGTGTCAAGTATATTTTAAATGACACTCGAACCTTCAAAGGTCTTCATTTGTCTCTTGCCTTGCCCCAGTGTGGGGGATGATCACCAACTGGGTTTAAAGAAATGAAATTGCAGGCTCAAGTGGGCTATGCAAAGGATATAAGTGTGTAGAATAGTGAAAGAAATGCTCTTCGTCATCCTAAGGCACTTAAATTACCACATGAATTCAATGTAATAGCCTAACTTGAAGATTGATGCAAGTGAGAGCAAGAAAATTTCTATCCATTTCACTCTCCTTTAATGTCAACTTACCTCCATTTGCCCCGATGTGGGGTTCTTGACAGGGGTAGTATGAAAGAAATTCTTCAAGTATTTAGGCTCAAAGAGGGGTTAAACAAGGGTTCACTGGTAGAGAAATGAACTGCCCCTCGTCATTTTAGTTGTCGTACTTCTTGCAAGAAAACTCTTCATCTTGAAACACAAAACGTTTCCATACTCACCTCACAATGTATAGACAGGGGACTGTGTATGGGATTTAGGCTTGCCTTTCACACCTCATTTAGCATCATTTAACATGTTCAAGTAACTCAACATCCTTTACTGAATTATCCATTTTGATAAATTTCAAGTGGAATTGGTGAATTGCACATCATGTGAAAACATTCTGAAATGATAAAAATGCCATGCTCTATCAAATCATGAAGTGAAAGCTATTAAGTGTCTGTGTCTTGCCCCTCTTTGCAAGGGAGCTCATAGAGGTTCCTTAAATGTGCACAAGGCTACACCTGAAACATAAAGCAAATAATTAAATGAAACAAACAAGGTAAATTAGATGCATGCTGGAAAATTATTTTATTTTGAAAAAATTTTCAAGGGAACATGAAGAAGCCCAGCCTTCAGAATTACTCATTGCCGTTTTCTTTTTGGTAGGATTTCATCACAGGGCTAGTTTGTTGTACTTCAACATACCCTTAAAACAATGAAAATCTTCATGTATTTTATTGGATGAAAAGCAAATTACATTATTGAAATGAGAGAAATTCTAGAATTGAAAATGCAAATATGCAAATATGGAAAGCAATAAAGACTCATGCGTAGAGGAGTGTGCAAATAATTAAAATTTTCCTACTCTCGAACTTTGTTGATGGCAAACACTAAATTATCTTTAGACAACTCAGTCATTCCTTCAAGTGCGTCATCAGAGCTCTCAATCTTTGGAGGTGCGGGATCATCTATGCCACCCCATCCATTTGGGATGGTATCCCGTGGGTCGAAATAAAAGCTAAGAGGAGCCGAATACTTTACAAAGTAATCGAATTTGCCACTCGGTTGCCCCAGGGTGTCCATCACTTCTGCTTCCTCATGCATCATCCGAAACATGGTGGGCTCAGTATCAAAACTGAAAATGGCATTCACAGCTTCTGGGTGGTCAGGGAATGGGTTATTCTGGATGTTCGGCTGTGCATCGCGGAATGAGACCACCTTAGCATCCAAAAGATTTTGGATTTTGTGTTGCAGCGTATAGCAATCGTCAACAGAATGCCCTACCTCCCCCATATGATAAGCACATGTCTTAGAAGAATCATAGTTGGGAAAACGCTCGGGATTAGGTCGCTTAGGCTCCTTAGCGAGTAATCCTTTTTTGAAGGGTTGGCAAGATCTTTAACAATGGCTTAGGAAGAGGATTAAATTGACGCCTGGAAGAGTTCTTCTGTTGGCCAAAGAATGGTCGTGCTCCTCCTTGATGGGTGTTCAAGGTAGGGCGAGGTGGTTGCACATAAGTTGCATTAACCTTTGCTACAAGTTCCTTATCCTTCTTGGTTGAGACTCTCCCATATAAGCTGGTTTGATCAGACGCCCATCCATCACGCAATGATACTTCAATTCGCTCGCCAACAGGGATTAGCTGATTGAATGACTCGGCAGTCGATCCCAGCATTCGATTTCGATACTCAGGCGGGAGTGTCTTCATGAACAAATCCATCAGCTCCTTTTCGTTGGCTGGAGTTATTTGAGCGGCTACAATCCTCCATCTCGTGACATATGCCTTGAAAGATTATGTCCTCTTCTTCTCAGTGCGAAGTAAATCTTCTCGAGATGGAGTGACATCAATGTTATACTTATATTGCTTGAAGAAGGCATCTGTCAAATCCTCCCAAGTCTCGAGCAGATTAATCTTTTTCATGATGTACCATTGCAGCGACGGTCCTGTCAGGCTTGCTTGAAATTGTTGGATCATCAATGGGATGTTATCAACATATTGGGTCATCCTGACCACATAAGTCTGCAGATGGATCTTTGGGCAAGAGGTGCCATCATACTTTTCAAAATCTGGCATTTTGAACTTCTTTGGCATCTTGATCTTTGCATAATGAGACAGATCAGTTGGGTCTTGGGTAAACGAACCCTGCAGCTGCTTAAGTTTCTCCTCGATTTTTATCAAGCGTTTTTCCTGCTCATTTTTTGGTACAGCTGAAGGTATCACTTGTACCTCATCATCAACAACAATTTGAGGCCCGTCAGTAATTTTAACCCTGGAGGCATCATCAGAGGATGATGGATCAACTGTAGATGTGTTCTTGCCTTTATCCCTCGAATCAACCATGGGATGGTAACACCACTTCAACTTGCGGAACTGGTGGGACAGTGTTTGCTTGGAGGGAATCGATTTGCTTAGAGAGCCGCTCAAGAACATTCAGGACTTGCTTCATCTCCGATTCAAGGGCAGCAACGCGAGCTTGTTCAACAACACGTGTTTGTTCAGTGTTATCAGCCATTGTTGCTCTAGAATGAGTACGAATTGGCGATCTTAAGTGAGCCGTGTTGTCACCTAACAATGTAAAATAATACAATAAGTATCAACAAATGAGATTGGTCCATGACAACGGTCAATCGATTTTATTTTTATTTGAAATTTGAAAAAATTTTCTAACTAAGAATTGAAATGCAAGTCCTTTAAACATTGAATTGAACTATAAATTGAAAGTACTTAATTGAAATCAAGATCTCTAAACATTGAACCAAAACATCTCATTTTATATGCTTTTGGAAGTATAAATGAATTATATGTCGATTTTCCCCATTTCATATAAAATAAGACCGAGGACGAAACCTATTGTCATGGACCAACGAAATTGCAATAAATAAATTGCGAAGAATTTAAATAACTTACTTTCACTGGAAATAGATGACAATCACATAGACACACGCATGAAAAGTGAGGCTCGATTTCTATCTAGATGGCTTAACAAAGTGGAGCTAAGAGGATGATCTGACCGTTGCAGTCTCGCATTAACGTGTCAGGTCCTCCTAACCCCGGCTCAGTCGAATGGAATACCCAATAATCACGCAGTCTTGCGGATATGGATAAACACATTTGACACCATGAAGAACTTTCGGGGAAGAGAAGGTCAACCTCTATATAGCAGTCTCGCTTTAGAGGAAGTATCATTCTCAACACCATCTTAAGAATCCTATCGCAGCCCAGGTTCAGCAACAGGTTGTGTGTGCAATAGTGTAGTGCTAAAAACAATAAAACATGCACAACAGTTTAATTGCAAACAACACTTCTATAGTTTAAATCCAACCATTCATTCTTAACTCCAACCTACAAAACAACGGTTAGCAAAGACTACTCCCCTTATATCTCCCATCTGCAAAAACATTTAACACTTCAATCAGGGACATACCTGGTATCCATGCTGCCAAACAAAATATTTTTTTAAAAAAAAGAAACAGGCCTATGTCCACTATGAGTTTTAACTCTGTCCCCAGCGGAGTCGCCAAGCTGTCGCGACCTAATTTTTTTCGGGTTCACCACCTAAAACCAGGTTAATGGATTACTAAGTCTTTAAGCTTAGCTCGGGCTCTCCCAAGCCCATACCAATTCGCGACTTAAGTTTGAATTTTTAACATGCAAATAATTTTCAATCATGAGTTACCACTAATCTATTTTTGGTGGGTTGATTAGAAACCCAAGTAAAGTAACGGGAGATTTACTTTACTCCTACGAAACAGAGATTTATGAGTTCAGGGACTTGGTTACACTAGACTACCCTAGTGCCCTTTCGGTACCTTTTTATTTCATTTTCAGAAATGTTTGGCAATTGAATTAATTTTAATTTGACTTCTTAACATGTGAGGTGATCATACATGTGTGCATACCACCAATTTAACACTCAAGAAAGCAATTAAATATTGCAAAACATACCTAGAAACAACGAAAGCATCTGTATTGTTAAATCAGAGTTCACATCAGCAACCCTAGATATGATTTTTAATTAACACGCAATTTCAATTTTTGTTTTTGTTTTCACTTTATTTAATGAAAATCATGCGATGCATACTAATAATCTAATATGACATGGCAGCATGGCATAAACTATATGACATGAAGAAATGTAATAATTAAATGCAATCTAAATTACCTAATTTTAATGACATGCAATGTGATGCAATGACATACAAAATTATTTAAACTAAAATGACACGCAGCATATAATTTAGTATGCGAGTTATATGTCATGCAACATTTATTAAATGACTTAGTCTAATGACAAAAAAATTCCTAATAAAAATTAGATGACGTGCAATGGATATTTCTATCTTTAAAAATGCAAAAATGATTAGCTAGATTAAAATTCTATCTAATTTAAACTAAGGATTAAGTCATATTAAATCCTAATTTAAACCATGCAATTTATGACGTGCAAGAATGCCCTAATTCAACATGATATATGCATGATAGTTTTTTATTTTTTTATTCGAAATTTAAAATTGCCATGTAATTAAAAATGCAACTTAGATTAAACAAAAACTAAAAATCCTAAATGAATGCATTTTTTATTTTTTTTTGGTTTTTTTTATATTTTCCGAACTGAAATCCCTATCCTAGATATGTCGGATAACAAAAAATGTTCCAAAACAAACTGAATACTAATTCAAATATTTTTTTAGATTTTTTTAGTGGCTTTTCAAAAACAATCAATTATCAACCAAACATTAAATCTAAACAATCAAGATATTCAATCAAATAAAGGATCAAAATAATCGAAAAAATAACATGTTGTCTCACAGATTAAATTAATGATTATCCTAACCCTAATTATCACGACAAAGAGTTCAAAATAACTAAAAATCTGATCCGAATTCTTACGGATCAAATTAATAATTATATTGATTCAAGTACTTAAAAATTATCAACAAACCCAAAAATTAATGTAATTAAAAAAAATAACCCGACATCTTACGGGTCAAATTAATAATTACAATAAGTTTAGGGATAACTCTTGCAGATAATGCCCTAAAATCCAGAAAATTTTGCAGGAGGATGCAGAAAAGAGGAAAGCTGACTTTCAAGTTACTGAATACAGAATACTAAAGTTTCGTGGGCGATTGTGTGTACCTAACGATGCAGAACTTAAGAAAGAGGTCTTGTTAGAAGCCTATCGTAGTAGTTACAGCATTCATCCATACAGTATAAAGATGTATCGGAATCTATGTCAATATTATTGGTGGACCGATATGAAGGTGGATATCGCCAAACACATTACAAGTGTCTAACATGCCGGCAAGTGAAAGCACAGCATTGCAAGCCTAGAGAACTTTTGCAACCTCTCGACATTTCAAAGTGGAAATTGGAACATATTACAATGGATTTTTTGATGGGATTACCGATGAGTCAGCGAGGTAATGATTCCAGCTGTAGTTGACAGATTGATGAAGTCTGCCCACTTCATTGCCGTACGAAAAGACTTTGCATTGGATAGATATGCTGAGTTGTATGTGCGACAAATAGTTCATCTTCATAGAGTGCCAGTGACGATCATGTTAGATCGAGACCCGAAGTTTATGGTAGCTTTTTGGAAGAGTTTACAAACTGCCTTGGGAACGAAGCTGCAATACAGCACGACCTATCATCCGCAGGTGGATGGCTAGTTTGAGAGGACTATTCAAATCCTTGAGGATATGCTACGAGCTTGCGTATTAGACTTCAAAGGAAGTTGGGAGGAACAGCTTAATCTAATTGAGTTCACCCACAACAACAGTTATCGGAAGAGTATCAGGATGGCACCATTTGAAGCGTTGTATGGCAGAGCCTACAAAACTCTTGTTTGTTGGGACGAAGTTGGAGAACATAAGATTACAGGCCCTGAGTTAGTTCAGCAATCAATTGAAACCGTCAAAGTTGTTCGAGATAGACTCAAGACCGCCCAAAGTTGTTAGAAGAGTTATGTAGATAAGCGGCGTAAACCATTAGAATTCCAAGTTGGTGAACACGTATTCCTCAAAGTATTACTGATGAGGGGTACTTTGCACTTTGGCAAGAAAGGAAAGTTAAGCCCGAGGCATGTTGGTTCTTTTGAAATTTTGGAGCGAATTAGGACTTTGGCATATTGTCTCGCATCGCCGTCGAGACTTGCTCAAGTGCATGACGTCTTCCACTTGTCAATGTTGAGAAAGTATGAACCTGACCCAACCCACATGCGGAATTTCGAGGAAATAGACGTAGACGAGAGAGTGTCGTACGTGGAGAGACCGGTTTGGGTATTGGATCAAAAGGAGCAAGTGCTACATAACAAGACGATTCTCTTGATTAAAGTGGTTTGGCAACACCATGGAACGGAGGGAACCACGTGGGAAAGTGAAGAGTCGATGAGACGTCAATGCCCCCACCTTTTTTAAGAAGGATTGTAACAGTTTAAATTTCGAGGACAAAATTTTTATAAGAGGGGAAGAGTTGTGACATCTCGAAATTTGGCCCTATTTCGAATATATGAAATGGTTGTTTCGTTGACGCGTTTTTGATTAATTTACTTGGACCTGGCTACTCACGAGTTAACTAATCTATTAGGTGAGGCCGTTAAGGGATATAAACGCGATAGACTAAAGAATTCGATCAAAAATCAACCACTCGTGTCACGCCTTGATCCTCGAACGCGTGCCCATCTCTCACTTGGTCGATTAATGGTAATGTCCCAGGACGCATTGCCGATTCATTTCTTTTTAATATGCATGCCGAAGCAAATAATAATCCCTAGACAATAAAACATTGGGATAGAAAAGTGGACCATAATTTTCACAACATGAAACACATGACCACACTTTTATACAAGGCAAACTATAGTATAATACAATACTATTCACAAGTCTAATCTACTATACGTCCGATCAAAACCCTAAGTTTGCAAAATAGGATGGGATCTCAGTCCTCATCCAGGTTGTACTCAGAATCCTCCTCAAGGTCATCCTCTTCTAACTCCTCTTCACTAAGCTCATTTTCTTCCAGCTCCTCTTCTTCTTCCGGTTCGTCCTCAAGCTCTTCTTCTTCAAAATTCACCTCTGGCTCGTCCTCAGCTTCCTCTGCTATAGGTTCCACCTCTAGCCATTCCCACTCCTGATTCTCCTCCTGTCCCTCCTCCTGCTCAACTATCTCTCCTTCTTCTAGCATGCTCCAATTAGATCCTGCTGCTAAGTATATAGGTGACTCAGTATTGCTCTCAAGCTTCGGGTCTTTTGCATCCATTACCGACTCATCCTTGTGATCGGCTATCCCTTTTCGATGTGCCTCCTCCAAGACAAACATAGGCACATCAATCTCAAGCATGGGGCCCATTCTTCGCCCATCATAATACTCATGATACCACGACCGATACTTGTGGGGTCTCAAGGCATCTATCCCCACATCAACCCAGACGATTGACTGAACCGGGACATACTCCAGTTCTTCAGGATGAGAATGAATCGGGAAGTGGGTCTCCATCTCTGTGACTTCCACTGGAACACCAAAATGCCTAGGAGGACGAGGAGGTGGAGGTACTACCATCTTGGGACCTGAAATGGTTATTTAATAACCATTGAGACTACGTCTCAGCAAGTTTTACCTCCTAAGACCCTATTAGTAAACCAATACACTATCCGGGCTGCCTATACACACACGGGTCAGAGGACTTACCTTGGCCTCAGATTCCACCTACAAATTAGTATAGTTAAATAGGCACCCAATCATAATAGCACGGATCGATACGTCAATCAATCGACCTAGTCGATTACATGTCAATCGGACCATCCCTCGGTCATTTCCATCCATACTATACAATTCCCAGTATAATATACCTAGTCACCTTACTGCGTATATTATCTAAAGCACCGTTTTCGCCAGGACAACATACCAATCACCGACCCCGTGCATTCTCTAGGCACCGTTTTCGCCAAGATGACGTACCGATCACGAATCCCTCACATTTTCTAAGGCGCAATTTTGGCCAAGGTGATGTACTAATCGCCGAGCTAATCGCCGAGCCACGTGTCTTTTCTAAGGTGCCATTTTTGCCAATGTGATGTACATAATAAATAATTTACGTGCATTCTCTTTTAGGCCCTGTTTTCACCATGGTGATGTAGTAATCACCGAGCCATGTATGTCCATAAGTCACGTGCATTCTCTTTCAGGCGCCGTTTTCGCCATGGTGATGTACTTAATCACCGAGCCACGTGCTATATAATTCTTTCCCAACTTTATAAAATCCGATAACATCGTACCCGATTGGTCTTAGCAAAGACTATAATCAGTTTACTCTCACAATTTTCTCCACTTTATAGCCCATGAAAATATTACTGGCGCAATATAATCATACTCGGCAATCTACCAATCAATTATTCAAATTCAACTCAATTTAGGATTAACTCCTAAAATTTCACAATCAATTCAATTCAACGCAACGCAGAGCTCAAATAAATAAACAGATTGCACTATAATAATCAGTATAAAATGGTCGTCGGCTATCCTAGCCTAATTTCTGAAAAATAAATAATTAATTCAGTTAATTTTGAAAATTAATAAATAAATACTATAAATCCAATTTACGCCCGTAATGCCTAATTGGACGCCAGAACGGATCAGGAAAAATCCCAATATGCATTGAATAAATAGGAGTGCATCTCTACTTGCTAATTACACAAACCAAACATCTAACATGCATCATTAAGTCACTAATTAAATTACTCTAAACTAATCTAACCACCTAATCATGCTTAATTAACACTAATAAACCCTTAAGCATAATTAGCAAACTAAGTAAGGATTAGTGAGCTAAAATCACCTATTTAACAATCCACTCAGATCGAAACATCGGGAACGCTGTGAGGGATGTTTTACGCCAAAGCCGGCCTGGGAACTGAGGCCCACAAGCACCGCAAAATGGGCTCACAAGCTTGCTGGAAACCCACTTCGAAACTTGCTGTTCTTGGCTGGAAATGGAGAGAAAACAACTCGATTTAGGCGGGACTTGCTTGGGAATGAAAGAATAGGCCAAACCGAGCCTCAACGGAGGTCTACCGGTGAAGAAACGGTGAAGGGCAAGCTTTGATTGAGCTCCTCAGGTCACGGCACAGTAGTTGGACCGTGTGAGGAGAGAGAGAGAGAGACGATAGGGTTGGGCGGTGGCGTGCGCAGGCAAGGCGGCATGGCTTTGGTGGAAGAACGGCAATGGCGCGGTCAGTCTTGGCGATGGCGAGCTGCTCTTTCTTCCTTTGGTGGCTGCTAGTCACACAATGAAGGGGAGAGGGAGAGGGTTCGGCCGGTTGAGAGGTGAGAGAGAGAGAGAGAGGATAAGAGTGAGGGGGATGGAGGGCTCCACTTGGCCTTGCTTTTCCACCAAGTTGTCTCCCACAACTTGTCCAAGAAGCTAGCTTTCCTTGGCTGTGAAATGGCCACCAAGGCACTCCCCCACAACCTCTGAAAATCTCAATGATTCAATTACGGACACAAGATACCAAAACGATGATAAAATCAAATTAGTGTCGATCGATGAAAATTTCCCAATTTAGTGGAGTCACCCACAATTGGCCACACATCTCAGTTGAACCGACCTATCTCCAATCTCACATCAATTTTTAACTGTGCCGTGATGGCCTCTAAAGATGAGCACGGTCGAGAAGCCGATTCCTGATCGAATTTTCAAGTCTATTTGCTTTAAAGTCCTTAATAGCTTCCCCAACTAGTTTAGTTATCTCGATAGTGATCAACTCTGAGAACAACCCTATAGGCACATCAATGAAATGCCTGATTAAGTCAGTAGAAAACAGGGTTGGAAATCTGTGATGTCACAGCTTAACCATAATAATCAACAAGGGTCAATATGACACCGTTATAAATTGATTAGCGAACGAATATAGGTCAATTCGATGGAATCACGTAGTTGAATTACGGGTGGTTTTGCACGATTTTGATATTCGCGTTGAACAACAGTAAACCGATTTTCTATCGTATTATATTTGGAACATGTAATTGACACATCGCAATTTTATGACAATCGAAAGTCATCTACAATTCGGAGATGCACAAATGTGGATTGAAAATTATCGACCACGAGTCAAACACGCTAAAATCCTTAAAAGTTACCCAATAGGTTAGGTCGTACTAAAGTCGTGTTCGGTCGATTTTAACCATGAAACTGGATTCGGTTTCGGGAATCGGACGTTTGAGCATGTCACGATTCATTTATTAGACGTCGTTTCATCCTTCGGAGAATTTTTGTTGAGTCCGAAATTTTGCGGAAAAATGAATTTCGGACAAAAAGAAAAAGAAAAGGAAATTCGGATGGGTTGAAAAATATAATTTTTCTACCCAAAAATTGCTTAATGTAGGGAAATTAGAGCTAAATTGTGGTTGGTTGGGCACTTGACTTTGGGGCGTGAAGACTTTGAGGCTTATGTGATGATGAGTGAGATATTTTGGCTAAGTTTCTCATTGATTGTTCCTTTGACTCCTTTGTTCTTTCTCTCTCTCTCTCTCACCCATGCGTGAACCCCCCCTGTTTCAGCCGACCCTCACTTATTCTCAATTTCTCTTTTTCCCTCAACTTCACCTTCTTCTCTTCTTTTGTTCTGCGATCATCCCCACACAATCTTCATTCACCATCATCCCATCATCTCACCCACCATCCATCTCCATTCCACGCCTGCATCCACCAAACAGCCACCTCGTACTAGCTCCACCGCCAACACCAACGCCAGCATCAATGTCTCCACAGTCCACTTCGCCCGCACGCCCCACCACCAGCAACTTTAACAACCCAGCTGCATCCTCACGTCCACTACAGCATCTTATCCATCTCCACCGTCCACTTTCACCAACTATCCACAGCTCCTTCATCACCTCAGCACCGCCGCATTCACCACAGCCACAGCCCCACCGTCCAACACCTCCACCACCAGCGGCACCACCCAACCTCAGCAACCCCCACCGTCCAGCACCATCAAGTTGCCACCAGCTCCGAGCGACCTTCCACAGCCAGCAACCATCGAGACCAACCAAAGCTGCGCCAAGCCCTCTTGGCCATGAGCTTGTAGGGCAGCCACTACCACCGTCAAGCTTCTGTGCAAGTTGCGGTTGTCTTGTGCTTTCGTCGCCATCGCTGCAAGCCTACTGCCGTTGAAAACCATGAGTTTACTCCCTAATCATTGATTAGACCGTTAATTACACTTAGGGTGGTTAGATTAATGCTAATGAGGATTAGTTTAGTTAATCCTAGGTTAGTGTTAACTAAGCTTGGTTAGGTTAGCTAACCATGGTTAGGTTAGTTAATCATGGTTAGATTAATTAAGTTGGTTTAGTTTAATTAATTGCCATTTACTTAATAAATTGCGATTTATTTAATTAATCATAATTAGCATAATTAGTGACAGATTAACCGTTTCGTAGAATTTTTCTCTCATTTTCTTGGATGGATTTATGCGTGATTTTGATGGCTTATATGTGCTATGATGTGCAATTGATTGCTTGATGGAAGTTATTGATTTTTAATATAAAACTTGGTTTTATGGGCATTTAAATAGAAAAATGTGAGGTGTCCGGTTTTGACGCCAACTTTTATGTACTATATAAAACCTTGGAGTTTTAAAATGGGAGTGTATTAAGTTTGACGATTTGATTTTGAATATGTGACCACGCACAATTATTTTACCGGGATTTTTAATAAGAAGAAAAATTGGCCAAGTTCACCCTTTGAAAATAACGCATTTGAAATCAAAGCATGGTGTTCTTGGCTAATTATGTGCTCGTATGGTCACTTATCGGAACCCGTCACCCAACGAGAGTTGGGGGGCGATGTCTGATTAAGTTCGGATGCCCCCATGTCAACGGGATGCCAAGTTGCTGTTGAGGCCTAGGCGGATGCTCCTTTATGGAATGCTGTCTAGGCAGGGAGTGCTAGATGTTGCCGTGCTGATGGGGCAGGACAATGCCCAGTTACACCGGATGACTGCTAACTTTTGAGTTAGCTGTGGCCAAGGGGTCATAATAATCAGAACACGCCTGAATGATTGTGATACTTTGCGCTTGATTATGGGGCAAAATTGTTAGGCACAGTATGTGACATGTCATTATGGTTTTACCTTATAATCGGGACTCATGTGAATGTTTGGAGAGTGAGAATTATGTGTTCCGGTTATTGATTATACTTGTTGTATTTATAATGGCATATGTGGTGCGCTAATATGCAGGGACATGCCAAGGCGAGGTGAGTTTTGTATGGTGCCTGTTTAGGCTGCCTCTGAGACGAATTTGCATCCTAATTGAGGCTTAGGTTGTTGACTTGCTAAGATTTATCTCATCCCATCGTAGTTAACCTTTTTTCAAGTCCTTAGTATGGAGATTTGTCTAGTCCGATTCGGGGTTCCATGGGACATGGAGGTGGAGTCTACCTTCTTCCTTATCCTCAGGACCACTTGGACTCGCGAGTTAGTAGTGACTATGATTTGGGTTGATGAGGGTCTCCTTAATGTGGTGCCTCATCACTTCAAGGCATGGTTCATTAACAAGCGCAACGGTGGTTGGGAAAGTCCCTTGCAAGGTTTTGATGGACCGCCCGTCAGAACGAAGAATGGGGAGGTAGGTCATCCCATGGATATCGAAATCTCGGACGGTGTCGTAGTGGATCCAGAACCCGAGTTGGAGGGATCCGGGGTGTAGGTCGCCTAGGAGCTCTTTTTGAGACAGACTTGTATATTATGAACCCGTAGGTTTAACCTCAAATATATATATATATATATATATATATATATATTTGAACCCGTAGTTTGTGAAAAATGTTGTGTGTTTTACTATCCGTATGTTTGTTTATGGCCGGGTGTTTATTTAATTTGCTTCCGCATGTACTAAATCAAAAGATAAAATGAATGGGTCTGTGACGCGTCCTGGGACATTGCATTTTTAATCGACCACCGAGGGATGTGCGCGTACCCGGGGTTCGGGGCGTGACAAAGAGCTTGTCACGGGCTTCTCCATGCTTAATAAAGGCATGTCTTAGAACACAAATTAATGAAATTGTAAAGTTATAGGCTAGCCCATCCGCGTGAAACTTTGGCTAGGAAGCATCGGATCCACGTTGTACTAGGGAAAAAAAAAAGAAAGGAAAAGAAAAAAAAAAGGTGGATTTAAAAAACTTGCCTGGAATTCCAAGACCAGCGGTGTGAACATCCGTCCACTATCTCTTAAAGAAAAAATTTGACCCTTAATTTTTGTGCTTTCTTTGGTTAAGGTCTTCAACTTTCAATTTATCTAATCAAATCTAGCCCCTAGAACTGATTCTAATAAATTTGAATAGACGTGTTTGTCGGACCATTTTAGAGTACGAAGTGGGAAAGACAAACTTGCTTTTGTGGACTAATGCCAAAAAGCATTTCCTCAAATGAATATTTAATAATTCAGTCCACACCAAGCTTCTATGAAGTGCCAAAATGTGCGTCCTTATTTTCAACGAAGACACAAATTTTGATAAGTTCAAACATAGTATTTTTATTTTTTTTTTAACTGTCAAGTCCATGTTCTTAGAATTTATCTAATCAAGTCTTTAAATTTGCATAATTTTTCTAGTCAACCATGCCAAAGTTCGAGCACACAAGTCAATGCCAAAATATGAGTCCTTAAAGAATATTAAGTTTGAGTGTAAATATTTAATCCACACGCGAAACTACATCAAATACCAAAACGCTTTTCCTCCGCCTTGTTCAAAAGATACTTTGAAAAGTCAAAAGAAAGTTTTGTCTAGGAAGCTTTTTCTTCTCCCGTCGTACAAGGGGTAAAAAGAGATGATCAAAAAATAAAAATAAAAAACTTTTGACGAGAAAACTTGCTCGGACTTCCGGAATGAGCAGCGCACCGTTGTTTTGGTCCACCATGTGCCAGCGGTAAAGTTTTACTTTTCCTCCCTTACTTTACACTTTTTTTTCGATCAAGTTCTTGAACTTTTAATTCAATTAATCAATTCCTTAAACTTGCATAAATTTTTTAATTGAGTTTGACCTTTGGCACCAAATCTGATAAGCTCAATCTAATGCGGCAATCAAATCATGTTAGAGTAAATCATTTTAGAGCATGACGTGGAAAAAAATTAACCTCCACAAACAAACCACCATGGAAACTAATGTAAATGATTTCCTTTCTTGAGGTTTGTCAAGTTTGTCTTTTTCTTTAAACTATGTGAAAAAGAAATGAGAAGGGGACCGTACCAATAATACTGGCAATGAATGCCGAGCACGGCACGACAAAATTTTCAATTTCCATGTCAATTATAGCTTTTTTGACAAATGATGCCTCATCTTTGCTTGGAGTCTCCCAGTCATTTCCGAAAAAGTATCGTCTGGCCTTTACATCAGTAGATCAAAGTCATGCCCATCGTGGATCACATCAGCCCTATAGTAATATTCCCTTAATTAATGATTGAGATAATATTGATTGATATTTTTCATTCAAATTATTGTTAAGAACCAATGGTACTATTATACAAAATTATAAAAATTCTAAATGGATTTACATTTATTACTTAGCATTTATACAAATTTTGTTAGACGCATGTAAGCACACTTGAATAATTAAGAGAGAAACATCAATACTCAAAAATTAAAAATGAAACCATGACCGAGAAAATCAGTGTTAAACTTGATGAACGCCAAAACAAAATCATTTTTTTCTTTTTTTCTTTTTTTTTGATAAGTGTAGGGAGAGGACAGATGTACAAGTGAGTTTATCAGTGAACGTCCATCCAAGTAAAGATAAAAGTTAGAGAGACATGAGTCCACCTATAAATGGGCTTGTAGATGGAAGTACGCACAGGCTGCCCATATGGATGAACAAACAACTATGAACAACTTCTGTACTTGAAATTTACCCTTGAAGTTATGAGTCAAATTAAAGGACCTGAACAATTACATGGAAGCTTGTCGCCAATTTCCAATACGTCACTGAAAGAAAATAATGGATACTTTTAATAAAGTATGAAATATTGATAAAAAAAGAGAATGCCAAGCCCCTTCTGCTCTCACGCCCTATATAATGAAAGAAATGTTCATGCGTCTAACATCCTGCCGTCTTCAAACCCATACAGAAGGCATACCTAAAATCAATTTAAAGTATTGGGGTCAAGCACTATGAATGGCCAAGTAGCAAGATAATTCCATTGCCAGAACCAATTGTTGCTGCCCATAAAAAGCTTCTACATCGCATTCTCCCTCAAAAACTCACTTCAGTAACCAAAAGAACAAAAACAAAAGCAGAAAATTATGGCAGCCTTATCATTATATCTGCTGCTTACTTGGATATTCTTGCTTTCTCTCTTTCGTACTAGGTTTGCTGAGGTACTTTGTCATGCCGATGAGAGCTCTGCCTTAATGGAATTCAAGAGAAGTTTCAAAACCAACACGATAGACGGGCGATGCGTTAATCCAAAAGTTCATTCCTGGTTGCTAGATGGAAGTGGAGATTGTTGTTCATGGGATGGTGTCGAATGTGATGAAGTCACCGGCCGAGTGATCGCCCTCGACCTCAGTAGCAATTGTCTCTCAGGCACCATGAGTCCCAACACCACTCTCTTTCGACTCGTTCATGTGGAGTCCCTCAATCTCGCTTTCAACAACTTCAACTTCTCCTCAATTCCGTATGGCTTCAGCAATCTTTCAAAGTTACAATACCTTAATCTCTCCTCCTCTAACTTTTCCGGTGAAATCCCTTGCGATATCTCGCAACTCTCCAAGTTAGTTTCTCTCGATTTGTCCTCTTCTTCGCCTGAAACACTTCGTATGCCCAACATGGGCGGCTTCGTTCATAACTTGACCGGGCTAAAAGAACTTGATCTTTCTTTATTAAGCTTGACATCACCTTTCCCACCTATGCTAGCAAATTTCTCTTCCTTGACATTGCTCAGGCTAGCATCTTGTGGATTGAGTGGAAACTTTCCGGTCAGCATTTTTCAACCGCCAAACTTGGAAGTCCTTTCCGTTCTGACAATTCCAACCTTTTCGGGTTTTTTCCCAAACCGCTTTGGGGTTCTCCATTAAAATCCTTATACCTTTATTGGACCAACTTCTCGGGAGAAATACCCACTTCAATTGGAAATCTTAGTCTCCGAATGAGTTATCAGCCGGGGCTTGCTATTTTCAGGATCGCTTCCCTCTTCAATGGGTAATCTTTCTCATCTCACTAACCTAAACCTTGATGGAAATAACTTGCAAGGTCAAATCCCCGTTTCCTTTGCTAATCTAACCCAGCTATCGAAGCTACTCCTCTCTAACAATAACTTGAGCGGTGATTCTTTGGAGTGGGTGGTCAACTTGAAAAAACTCACCATCTTGGGCATTTCAGGTAATAGTTTCTTTTGGTTAAATTAAATGCAATTGTGATGTCACGTCATATATGCACTAGCCCACTCAGTGGATGACATGTGGCATTATGGGGGGCCACCATTAGAAGTCTCTCTTTGCCGGTTTGGACGGATCTCTTTCATTCTCCATCTACAACTCCATGGAACCCGATCTCTCGAGCTCCATCGTTGCTTGCTCCCACCCCGACCATGACCAAAACCCCTACTGTGACAGCCACAGGCAAAACTACCGTCGTTGCCTTAAGAGCTTAGAGTTCGGCAAGGGCTTGAGTTGGAAAGCCTTCTAGCTCGACAAGTTCAGCCAGGTCTTGAACTACAAACAGCTTCTCCATCAACTTCTTCTCCCTCAACTTCCTCAATTTTTTTATCAAAGGAAAAAAAAAATCCTCAATTAATGCCCCTGGATGTTGTGATCTTGATGGTCAAACCGACGTGCATCTCATCCTCCCATAACCTCCTCCAATCCCTAATTTTTAGATTGATGCTCCCACTGTACCCGAAGAACTCGGCCTACGCGCTGATACACATGAGTGGTGGCCATTGATTAAGCCTGATTTCGCCAATCAGACAAACTACTCAACGACATGGTATGTCCCCTCGCCGCCACAGACGATGAGGGAGAGGATCAGGTCCTACCTAGAGTCGAGGTGTGAGGCTCGGAGAGTGTTCACCTCCTCGATAACTAGCCTAGCCGAAAGGCCTTTTGGCTCAGGTCGACGAAGACTTGAAGCTCTTGAGGCAGCGATGGAGGGGTTGGGTTTTGGGAAAGAGGGAGAAGGATAGGATGATCTTTTTGGCATACTTGGAGATCTTGAGAGTATTGTTGAGGTAGGCCTTGAGGTGGAGGAGGAAGTCCCCATCTCTGGTTTTTCCCCTAGTCGTTGCAGTAGGGGTTTTGGCGGTGGTCCAGGAGGGAGCGAGCAGCAGTGGAGCTTGAAAGATCGGTGCAGAGAGGAGGAGAGGGAGAGAGACTTTCCAATTTTTTATGGTGGGCCCCCCTAATGCCTATTTGTCTTAGTGGGCTAGTGCATAATGACTTGGACCTAATATTTTCAGGCGAGGAGATTATTTAGCCAAAGTGGAAAAGAAAATTGAAGTTGATGGTGTAACTAACGCTCCTTTTTCTTGTGTCTTTTTTTCTTTTTGTTTGGTAGGTAATCAGTTAAGCGGTGAATTTCCATCTTCATTTGAGAACTTGAAGCGGTTGACTTATCTCGACCTTTCTCATAACGACTTGCACAATGATATTCTGGGCGCATTGCGGAATCTGAAGGATCTTGAAGTGCTTTATCTGGAGTCGTTTAATCTCAATGGCGTTCTCGATGTAAATGATCTATTCACACTCAAGAACTTGAGACAATTAGTTTTGTCCTACAACAATATATCTTTCACCAAGTCATTCATCAATGCCACTACATCGAAGCTTGCCTACTTATACTTGGATTCATGCAACTTGACCGAGTTCCCACAGTTTATAGGCTACTCAAGCGAATTGAAGGTATTATACCTACA
Organism: Eucalyptus sideroxylon; assembly: GCA_014182405.2. Classification (NCBI taxonomy): domain Eukaryota; kingdom Viridiplantae; phylum Streptophyta; class Magnoliopsida; order Myrtales; family Myrtaceae; genus Eucalyptus; species Eucalyptus sideroxylon. The sequence goes on from CM024552.2 coordinate 59,310,179, forward strand.
ACACAACAGAATTCAAGGGATTATTCCTAGATGGATGTGGAACAATAGCAAAGAATCTCTCGTGTATATAGATCTTTCTTACAATCTATTAACTGGCTTTGAAAAAAACCAAACCGATCTTCTTTTGCCGAACTTGGAGTATCTTGACATTAGTTCTAACTTGCTAGAAACAACCCTCCCTATCCCACCTCCCTTGGTCATGTTATACAACATCTCCAACAATTTCCTATTTGGGGAAGTTCCAACATCCATTTGTGAAGTGAGCTCTCTTGCCGTGCTCGATATGTCCAACAATGCTCTGAATGGCACACTTCCTCCTTGTTTGGGAAGTATTGGTCCTTTGATTTTATTGAACCTCGCGAGAAATAAATTCGATGGCATGATTCCTCACATTTACCTAGATGGTTGTGCATTGATGATGATTGACCTCAGAGAAAACCAATTAAGTGGGATTGTCCCGAGATCTTTAAGAAATTGCAAAATGCTGGAGTATTTGAATCTTGGTGACAACCAAATTAATGATATGTTCCCATTTTGGCTATTGGAATTGGCCTACTTAAAAGTAATTGGCTTGCGGTCCAATAATTTCCATGGTCCTATAGAATCTCATCTAAGCCAGCCCAATTTCACTAGCTTACACATCCTGGATATTTCCAACAACAACTTCAATGGTGAATTTCCTTCCAACTTGTTGAAGAGTTGCCAAACCATGAAGGTCATGGTTGGTCAAGATAAGATGGCATATTTGAATATCGATGAATCGTTGGATCCGACTAATTTTTCATTTGGCGTAAGTATGACTTATGCGATGAAATTGATGAATAAGGGCACGGAAAGGGAATATGCAAAGATTCCGGATGTCCTCGTGGCAATTGACCTCTCCAACAACAAGTTTCAAGGGTTCATTCCTGAACTCATTGGAGATATAGTATTACTTCGCATGCTCAACCTTTCAAACAACCTTTTCAGTGGTAGCATCCCTCCATCCTTGGCCAACCTCACAGTGCTCGAATCACTAGATCTTTCCCAGAACAATCTTGTGGGAGAGATTCCTCAACAACTAGCCCGCCTCACATTTCTTTCGATTTTCGATGTCTCTCACAATCGTCTATCAGGACCAATACCACGTGGAACGCAATTTGATACGTTTGGGAGCAGTTCATTTGCGATGAATGATGGTTTGTGTGGAAGTCCCTTGCCAAATAAATGCACAAATGGTGAGAATGCTCCACCACCACCATCATATTTCAAAGTGGATAATGAAGAAGGGTGTCTATTTGACTTGGATTGGAGAATCGTGCTGGTTGGCGCTGGAGTCGGGTTTTTGGTTGGTATTGTGCTAGAGAACTTGATCATTAACGAGAAGAGTACGCGGTTCTTGCACTACTCCAAGAAAATGGCAAAAGGATGGAAAAAGGTGAGGAAAGCTCTGGCAAACAAGAAAATATGCAGCTAGATACTTAATGCTATGTCTTTAAGTAGTTTGTCGAGAAAAGTTATACATGCATGTCTGAAGATTCTGATCTATGTTTATTTGCTATAGTAATATGGAGATGCTGTCTTCTTGCTCATGAAAGTTATAATTCTTCTGAAGATTCTAACCTATGTCTGTCCATATATGCATCAGCAATGAATGAATGTTCTGTTGTAATATTACTAGCCCAATGACTCTCTAGAATATAGAGACGTAATTGAGATGAGTAGATACCATTAAAAAGCCAATTAATATACATGGTGGACGACGTTGTAAAAAATTTCGCTGTCCATGGAAACCGAGGAGATTGGAGTTAAGGTTCTCATGGTTCATAGGTAGAGAGGGCATTGATTTTGTTCATTTGAATGCATATTCGGTTGAACTTTCATAATAGAACATTAGCAATCCGTGTCGTGTCAAGATATTCGTGTCGGTTATTTATATCATTTTGTGTCAGTTGACAAATGTTACGATGTGATTGATTACAAATTGTTTCTTATTTAAAATGAATGAAAACTGTCAATTTCAAGTGTAGTCGTATCAAGTTCGTGCTTTCTCAGGAAATTTGAATTTTTGTTCGAGTCACCAAGGGATTGCCCCTTCCCATACTCTTCCGGACATTAGCTTGCAATTTAAGTGAGTTACCAAGAGCTTTTGAAACTATTTTTAATTAAAAAAAAAAAACTAATATGGTATCCTAGTATCCTACACGAAAGATATTTTCATAGAGATTTTCATAGAGATCATCTTAAGTTAAATGTAAAATTCTCAGCTTAAGGAGCATATAATTGAAAATGTAATTTAGTTTATGAATATAAACAGAAACACGAAATCTAAAATATCAACGATTTTAACAGAACTTTCTTGAATTGAACATAAAAATCCGATTTATAGGATCTGAATGAGCAGGGGCCGGGGAAGTCCCCACCTCCATCCTCGTCCGACCCCTGCGAAGTGCGGGGCAAGTTGGTTATTAGAACGATAAGAAAAGGGATTATGTTTCGATGGTTCATTTAATAAGAAATGATGAAAAATCTGGAAAAAGAGGAGAGATAAGTTTGTAACATATCAAGTTGGTGTTATAAAAGGTTTGGCGATTTCATGAAAAAATATTATGCCGTTTCATGTTATTTTTCACTATAGAAAAATTATTCAAAAAATCCTAAACCTGTTGCACTTTTATCAATTCAGTCACAAATTTTTTAATTTATGCCAATTGAGTTCTAAACAATTTTCACATATTGCCAATTGAGTTTATTTTGTTAATTTTAGTCGGATATTACTGACATAGATGTTGATCGTGTTGGAAAAAGTATTAGAATACATAAAATAATAATAATAATTGGAAATACATTACAAAATATTAGAAAATAAAATGAAATGTCTGAGGTGTGCAAACACTGTCCTTAAGGATAATTCCGCCCCTCAGAGTACGAAACTCGGTGCGTAAGGCTTCGGCGGCTATCCTCCAAAGATACAATAGACCTTCTTTTATACTCCGCACTGAATATTAGAAGGAAACAGAACAACTTTTGTGTATAACCCAGCTAAAAGTAAAGGAAAGATATGAGAACATGTTGTGTATTCTTGGATTATGATTTGAAGTTTAATTTATATTTAAACAAGACAAAGATAGAGCCAATAGGAGATCGTCATAAATCAATTAGTAACTAAAAAGATGACTGTTATAAAACTATGAAAAGTTTATGAAGTAATAAATCAAAAGTTATAAAGCCGTTAGACGATCGTTATACAACCATTAGAAAGCCGTTATATGACCGTTGAAAAAGCCGTTACAAAAATGATAACTTTTATGACAATCATAATTTCTAATAAATATTTCAAAACTACTGAAATATCCAACAATCCCCCACATATTTCAGAAAGTTTTGACAAGAAAATAGAATAATGCTGGGTTATTGGAGAGTAATGCATCGGAATTGGTGCTTATTAGGCTATGAACCAACCCTAGAAAGAATGAAATATAATTCACGAAATTATTGGTGAAGTTTGAAACTTCTATGAACCAAGAATTTCCTTTTGTGAATTATAATTTTCACCAATCACATTACACTCCCACAAACTTTGTTGTTCAACGCGGTTTTGCGCTAATAGGCCATGCGCATGCTTGGTTTATTCATAAGTGCTTTAGAGATTTTCGCCAAAAAATCTCATAGGAGCGGCCCCACTCCACACTTATATAGGTGATTCCATCAAGTGTATTCTACAGTTTAATACACCACCAATAATGGCTATGGAATTTCATTAAGAGTTTAGCTCAACCTCTTTTTCCTTGCAATTTTGCACTAGATCAACAAGTGACTTGTTATTACCCATATGAACCTAATTCATGGGATCGCCAATCACATAGGTTGGGTTACTATCATTGTTGATTTTCTTCAATTGGCTTGTCCATTCCCCTCAATGTATAGTCAAAGGATTGGCCAAAATCCATTTTTGACTTCATATAATTAATGGACATAATTCCATCATTGAACAACTGCTTTACCACGGCATCCCTCGATCGAATGTGTCAATTTTTACCATATCTATGCATGACTATTGCCTCTTGGCAATCATGATGTATAAAACAAAATGTGTCATTTTCCCAAAGGAATATTTGCTAAGAGTCTCTCAACTACTCAGCCTCATGAGTTTGACAAAAAGTTTCTCTTTGTCTCAAGAACTTGAATAGTTCAAAATTTACCAAAAAATAGTAAATATTTTCTTCTCCTTCACCCATTGGAGCTTAGGAGGATAAGGCATTTTGTTTACACATATATGCCCGGTGGCACTTGAGTCTACCACCCATAATTTTGATTAGCCACAATATTGGCATGGGAATGACTCCATCAATTACTTCATCAAATCATCTACTTCAACCAAGTCAACTTTTGGTTTAGTAGGATTGTCATTTCCCCCACAATTTCATTCGATTGCTTTTATGTCAAGCACTTCCACTGGGTGAACACATATTTGTCAGTGGATTTTATCTCATATGAATCCAAGATCTAGTTAATATCACCGTATCCTTATAATACAGTGGAAAATCCACTATAATAAACTTGACAATAGTTGCCCTTTAACAAAATATTTCACAAAAGACATCAATCTTATTTAATATAGATCTATGATGGCTATGGATGCAAAGAAATAAAAATAAATTTCATCTCCACAACAATCACTAAAGGAGATTCTCTTTCCCAATGCAATAGCCAATCAAGTCTCTAATGATCATCATGCATGAATGGACATTCAACATAAATTGGCAAAGTAAATATTCTTACAAAGAACATTTTTTTTAATATCATTATTGCTATCAATAGTACACGTTGCTCAAAAAATATTAACCAAAACTCAGAGGTTAGCAGAAATCCAATGAATTAATAATTTCACAAAATAATTGTAAGACTTCCTTTGAGTGTTATATATGAATCACAAAAAATGTCTCAACAATGCATACTTAATACAAAACATGTAATCAATTTAATTATACCATAAAATACTATTTAATAATTCTATCAAAAGTTATGCGTGGAGAGAGAGAATTAGCATATCTTCATGTATTTATCAAACATACATATTGTCATGCAGCAAATACCAATACATTTATGAGCATATACATAGATAGAGGCCCACGCTGCACTCCCAAGCAAGCATGAATAAAGATATGCCACCAAATACCAACACAAACTCGTGTCTACACTTACTTGAGCATATTGGCATGGACATCACTGACCAACTAATGATTGTATGCACTATAGCATATTCCCAAGAATGATGGGACAACACTATGAGGAATACTGAAGAATTTTGTTCTAAAGTCAAATGACACATATTTTCAAAATCTATAAGCACAATAATATAAGGTAAAAAGAGCGTAATTTTAGTGGTAAAACACAGAAATCCCACATGACAATATCCATTGTTTCGCTAAAAACAATTATACATAACTTGGTCCAACATGGGCAGGCTCAATAAGATTCTGTAGAGATGGAGTTAAAGACAAATTAAATAGCAGATAAAAACAATTATAAACTTGCTTCATGAATGTACATTAAACAAATTTTAGCAGGAGAATAGGAAGAATTAGGGACAAATGGAAGCTATTTTGAGTAATAGAGAAGTGCCCCAATTTCCAATCTTAAATGGATGATTATTAAAATTGCGAACTTGAGAGAGAAAACATCTACACACATCCAACTTTCTATTGGAAAAACAAGTATAGGCATTGAAGCCCCAAAATAAAAATAAATATATATAAAAGAAATATTAGCCCGATTTCTTTCCATTTCTTTTATGGTTTTCCTTTTCTATTTCTTTTTAGTAGCCACACAGAATCACTATGCCATTTTTAAAGATTTTCTACATAGGTAATTTTGAAAATCTATAAGCATCTTCCGTAAATATATAAGAGCACACATTCATGGAATATGTCTAACAAGATCAAATCAAATCAAATCTAAAGAGAACACACAAGCTCATGACGCCAAATTTCAAATACTAGAATGAAAATATCTCGTCCTATGTGATGATGATTCCTCAAAATGTGGAAACAGCACGCCGAAATGGCAATTACACCATTCAAGCATTATTTTAGAGTTTCCAAAAAATGACTTTACTTGAAACTCAATAATCTTACCAAAACAATCGAAAGCTATTTTGTGTTAATGCTTGATACTGTCCCATGACAAACCACCCAAGAATATGTGATACTTGTCCTTCACCGTCTCCAAATCCTTGTTCAATTCCAAGGTCAGTGGAAGCACCAGCAATTCCAATTTTGAAAGCTATAAGGCAATTATCCTTAAGATTGTTGGAAAAAGTATTATAATGCATAAAATAATAATAATAATTGGAAATACATTACAAACTATTAGAAAATAAAATGAAATGTTTGAGGCGTGCAAAAACTGTCCTTAAGGATAATTCCGCCCCTCGGAGCATAAGGTTTCGGCGGCTATCCTCCCAAGATACAACATACCTTCTTCTATACTCCGCACTGAATATTAAAAGGAAACAGAACAACTTTTGTGTATAACCCAGCTAAAAGTAAAGGAAAGATATGCGAACATGTTGTGTATTCTTGGATTATGATTTGAAGTTTAATTTATATTTAAACAAGACAAAGATAGAGCCGATAGGAGATCGTCATAAATCAATTAGTAATTAAAAAGATGACCGTTATAAAATTATGAAGAGTTTATGAAGTAATAAATCAAAAGTTATAAAGCCGTTAGACGACCGTTATACAACCATTAAAAAGCCGTTATATGACCGTTGAAAAAGCCGTTACAAAAATGATAACTTTTATGACGATCATAATTTCTAATAAATATTTCAAAACTACTGAAATATCCAACAGATCGTCCTATGTAGCACGGCTGGTACTGACGTGGACCAATTTTTCCATGACCTATCAATTCATAAAGAGCATGTCACGGGCCTCTCCATGCTTAATGAAGGGCATGCCATAGAACAGAAGTTAATGAAAATTGTAAAGTAATAGGCTACTCCACCCACGCGAAAGTTTGGCTAGTAAGCGTTGGCTTGACGTTGTACTAGGGAAAAAAAAAAGTAATTGATTTGAAAACTTGCCTGGAAGTCCAAGATGAGCGGTGTGAATCCACTATTTCTTCGAGGGAAAATTCAACTTTTCGTCTCTTATTTTATGTGCTTTTTTTTGGGTTAAGGTCCCGAACTTTCAATTAATCTAATCAAGTACAGCCCCTGCCACCAATTCTAATAAATTTGAGCTGACGTGCCCGTCGAACCGTTCAAGAGTATGACATGGGGAAAGAAAACTTGCTCTTGGGGACAAGTTGGTCCCAAAATGCCTTTGCTCAACGAATTTTTAGGTTGAGTGTAATAATTCAGTCCACACGAAACTTATATGAAGCGCCAAAATGCGCGTCTTTATTTTCGACCATCAAAAGATTCAAAGGTTCATGGAATCAATTGAAAGATGGGTTAATACCCTAAAATATCCAAAACTGGTACATGTATGATAAATTTATCCCAAATAATTTTTTTGATTATGAAAAACGAAAAACCGATACATCTGTAATAAATTTACCCCAACTGACTATAAAAAACCCTAAACTGGTACATGTGAGATAAATTTATCCAAAATTAATTTATTCAACCACTAAAAGCACTAACTTGGTACATTTGTGACAAATATATTATTCGTTAAATTGAATTAAAACCATAAAAAAAAAACCACAAAAATTGTATATTCGTGACAAACAGAGAGTAAAATCCTAAATCGATACATTAATCAATCATCATGTGTCATTTAACTTACTAATTTGACAGTAAAATTTAATGAAAACTAGCATAGGGTAAATTTATCATAAATATATAAGTTTGGGATAAATTTGTCAACAAAAACTTAATTTTAGGTAAATTTGTCACGGATGTATCAGTTAGGGATTTTTAGGATATTGACCCAAGAACTAATAGAAAGTTTTGTCTAGCTTTATCACCTCCTTTTAAAGGGGGAAAAAGAGAGACAAGAAAGAAGAAAGGTTGACTAGAAAACCTCCTCACAATTTCAAAATGAGTAGTGTATCTGTCAAAGGTGATTCTACTTTTCTTCCTAGATGTGGATCGCATCACGACAAGATGTGGAAAAAAAAAATTGCCTTTGCGGCCAAGTCCACACAAAATTGGGTCATTACAAGATGTTTAGTTAATGCGAGCATTCGTTGTCCCTCCTATACTTTCACCTTCTTCAAAAGATAGAAAGGAACTAATTGAAATAAGGGAAAATTCCCAAAGAATCCGAAGTGCCATCAATTTCTCAATGACCTAAAATGAACATTATCTCAAATAGGAATTTGAAGTACCTTCATTTTTTTTTTTAAATAATGGTCTAAAGTAACTATATCAGTTTCAAAGAAGAACTCGACCTTACCGGTTGGTCAAGGGCATTTCGACCTTTATGTTTTCTTATTTTCTTCCCTTATTTTTCTTTATTCTTTTTCTTGTTTTTCCATAAAAAGGACAAACTAAAAAAGGATTGAAACTTTAAAAAAAAAAAAAAGAGAAAAAAACAATTAAAAAAAAAAAGGCAACCCTCCAATTTGTGGCTGTCACCCATTACTAATGGGTCGTCGACCATGGCTGGCGGTGTCATTGGCGCCTTGTTGAGGGCTAGTGAGCCTCACCTAGGGAGGGTTCGTAACCCTCATCCAAATCTGGCAGAGGGTTGCGACTCTCTCCCGGCAAGCCCTTACCTCTGGTTAGCAAGGGTTACCAACCCTTACCAAGGCATTAGTGACATCGTTGGCTATGGCCCATACCCCACGGGTGATGGGGCAGCGGCCAAAGGCGAGGGAGGGCTAGCAACTTTACCACTTGGATTTTTTTTTTTTTTCAGTTTTATCCTGTCTTTTTTTTTTAAGAAAATAAGAAAAATTAAAGGAAGAAAATGCCCTTGACTAGCTAGTGAAGCCAAGTCCCCGGTGTTCAAAGTTATGGTACTAGAGAGTAGGGGTGTGCAACAGAAACTGTTTGAATCAAGAATCGCTCAAATCGGACCAAACCGATCGGTTTTGGGCTGTTTCCACACGAGCGATGGTCTAGTTCTCGGTTCTAAGGTGGGAGTCGGACTGACCGGACCAAATCAATTATATATATATATATATATATATATATATATATATATATAACTTATTATAACCAGAATTGCAATTGAGTAGCTATCTCACATGTGACTAAGAGATTGCCAAAACTCTTATTGTTCCTTGCTACTTAAAGAAGAAACCTACTCATTAGTTTCTTCTTCTACCTAATGTGGGATTGAGGCTCCAAGAGCCACACCCTCATTCCTCGCACTTACTCCCTCTCTCTCTTGCTCCCCTCACTTGCAAGAGACAAGGCACTCCAAGTCTCCAAAAGTCCCACATCAAACAAATACTTAAAGAGCATAAGAGAGATTATCTACAAAACCCAAGTCAAGCATGACTTTTAGCCATATTGTTCATGGCCTATTTGACTAAGATTGAGCGTGAAATACGTGAAGTGTGATCGATGCCCACACAAGTGGAGTTTGAATTTTTTGCATGTGGTAACATGTGTGATCGGTTCTATTGGACTACTTGGGACCTGAACTGATCGATCGGTCACTCTTTAGTGAAAAAAGAACTGGCTGGTTCTGTTGGACGGACCAGCACCAATGGTCCAGTCCGGTTCCTTGTTTCCAATTTTGAGAACCAGTCCTCTCGATTTGGTTCCCAGTTCCATCTTGGACTCCAACCAGATCAAGAACCAATCATCCTTGCTAAAGAGCCAATTGCTCCTGAGGTTGAGGCCAATGATGCGATCAATTTTGTTGGTCCTGATATGCCTCTTGAGTAGCATCAAGACTAAGCTCTCTCCCACATGGCATGCTGGCTCAGCAAAATGAGTACGAAATTGAAACACCGCGATGAAACTGACCCACGTAGAGAGTATGTGCGATATTGAGGTTGACATAATTATGTTGTTCTCCTTTGGGCTTTTTTATTAGAGTGCGTACGTCAGAGAGCAAGCAGAGATTGCAATGCCACTGCTTTTATAATAGGCAATTTTTGTGAATAGGAATTTTGGTGCTCCTTAGCTGCGCACGCATACGTGGTGCCAACCGTGATATCATATACTAAAGGATCTGTTTATTAGGAGATGGGTTTATCAAGAGAAGTCCTTAGTCTACCATGGGATGTTACTCTTGGACTAATTAGAAAACGCTCAACATATTGCTTCTCATTGCCTTTCCTTTTATTTTTTATTTTTTTAAATAATGTTGATATATAGGCATATTGAGGCATTATTATTATTATTGTTGTTGTTGTTGTTGTTGTTGTTGTTGTTGTTGTTGTTGTTGTTGTTATAGTTATTATTGTTATTGTTATTATTATTGTTGTTGTTGTTATTTCCAAAGATAGGCCAAAATTGAGACCCACACAAAGACTTTTGCCACTTTTAGATTGACTGACAAACAAAAGTCATTTTACAGTTTTTCTCAAAAGTTAATGGTTAACATATGATTGTCCTAATCCCGCATTATCCTTATTCAATACAATTCGTATTTGATCTTTATCTTATTTTTGATCTATTTGGTAAACTTGAAATTGCTACACAGAACCACCAAGGTGTTGGGAAATTTTGCCAGAAGTTCTCTCTTCTCCTTATGATCTTGGATTCAAGTTTTATTGGGAGCACCCTAGGAGTAAAATCTCAATTGTGCCAAATTGATAAAAGGAAGTGCATCCCCAAGATCGCCTAGAAAAATATGTATAGTACTTCATTGCCAAATTACCGAAAAAAAAAAGTTACGGAGAAGTTGATTTTTTTCTGGGGTTTGTTGGTTGAACTCTAAAGTCAAGTTGCAATGTCGAAACTTGGATTCAGAAGCCAAGTACAAAAATATCATTATACCCTACGTTTTGTTTTAACCCTTAGATATACATGTTAGTCAAAATATTATGCCAACAATTAATGTTTCGTATTTAGCTTAATTATTCAAACAATTGAAATCCAGCTTGAACATCATTTTGGACTTATGTCCATGGAGAGAAATTATCAAAATTCCAGATCTTGCTAACCCAGCTACGCTTAACCCATCAAAGTATAAGGTCCAAGGAACTACCTAGACACACTCCTCTAAATGATCTTAAACTTGGATCCTAGATACTCCGTAAAAAAATATGCTACTACTTATCCTTTTATTGCTTTAAGTGGGACGTATACTAGATTAATTCCGGAGGGTGTAAATGCCCATTTGGCAAGTCGACGCTTTAATATTGGTTGAGTGAACATGTACTTGATTACATCTATTTTAAATATTACATGTACCGTAGTTGGTAGCATATAATGACGTAACTTAGTACAAGCATAATATAATGACAAGTATAGATTCTTAATAGTTTTGTATCTTGTCTCCGCATCTGCATTGTTTAGCACTGGACTCAAATAATAAATCTCTTATTCTTTCCCCTCATCATTCTCTTGTGCTAGCATGCGTCCGATTGTAGTATCGGTGGTTGACAAATACAATTTCAATGACCTACCCACCTTGGGTGCCATCAAAACTAGAGGGTTGTTGAGATACTCTTATATTGGGTCAAGTGCCTATTGATGCTTGTCTTCCCACATGAACTCCTCTTTATTCTTAAGCTTCAATAATGGGTAAAATACTTCGACCTTCCATGACAAGTTAATAATAAATCAACACAAGAAATTTATTTCTCCTAATATCATTTGAAGCTGCTTTTTGGTAGTTTGTGGTGTTGACTCAAAAATTGCCTTAACCTTATTTTTATTTATTTAAATTCCTTTTTGATTAACTAAGAATTCACGGAAATTACCAACTTTAACTCTAAAAGCGCATCTCAAAGGGTTTATTTTTAATTTATACTTCAACATCCTAACAAAAGCCTGCTCTAAATAAAACAGGTGATTTATCTAATTTGATTTCACGATTTCATCAATATAAACCTCCATAAAGTCACCCATCATATCATGAAAATAAAATTTGCCACCTCTGGTACGTAGCTCCTCCATTCTTTAATCCAAAATGCATGACTAACCATTCGAAGGTACCAATTGCTCTTGGAAATCTAAATGTTGTCTTATGGGCATCCTCTTCAATTATGAATATTTGATTATAGCCTTAATGACCGTCCATAAGTGACATAATTTCATTGCTAGAGATTGAGTCAACGAGCATGTTAGCCATTGCCATCTCTTATTCATCTTTGGGTGTTATTGCATTTAAATCATGGATATCTATGCACACTCTGAGCTTCTTATTCTTTTTTTTTTTTCACTGGGATAATGTTCGATAGCCATGGAACGTACCTTGTTGTTCTTATAAAGCCTGCTGCAAGTAATCTTTCAATTTCTTTTTTGATTTTTTGCATAACCTCCAATGTAAACAGTCTTGGAGGCTGTTTATGCAGCCTGAAGCCCTTTTTAATGGGTGGTCGATGCTCAACTACATCTTTTTACATTCTAGGTATTTCATGATAATTCCAAGCAAAGCAGTCCTTGTATTTCTTTAACTATTCATTATCAAATAAGGCACTTACATAAATAGGGTGTCGATCAGTTTCTGTGCTAAGATTAATTTCGTTTAATGGGCTTTAAGCCTCAATCACCTTATCATCATCTTTGATAGGCAAATTTTCCAACTCTAGAATTCCTTCAACAGCTTCAGCATCTTACTTTGCTCGTTTGGCCTATAGGCCGAGTATCTCTTAATGAGGTCATTTGATAATATAAGGTTTTCTATAGAATAGTTTATCAAATTGCTCAGCTAGTTGATTTTTTAGAACCCATTCAACTATCTCTTTATCGAAACGATAGAATGCAATACTGTTGAGGTTTACTAATGGAGGTCTGCTTATACAAATATTGTCCTTTGATGCTCCCTGTCATCCCATTGTCACTTGTGACTAAGCTACTCATGGCTTAGTATTTGCTTTAACATATTCCATTATATCACCATTCTAAAATGCCAGCATCTAATGAAAAGTTGATGGTACACATTGGTTACTATGAATTCAGTACCTTCCTAATAATAAATTTATGATCCATCAATGTCGACCACACAAAAAGAAGTCTTGGAAGTCTTGGACCCCCCAATTAGATTAGCCATGGATATTCATTTAACGTCCGAGACATCCCCTGTAAAGTCTAGCAGCTATATATCCAATGGGATAATCTCAATGTCTTTTCTTTCCATTTTCATGTAGAAGCGATAAGGGTTGGGGTTTAAAGTGGACCCCCCCAATCAACTAACACTCAAGATATAAGCTGACTATTGATTTCTGGCATTAATATTTAATGCTTTCAAATGGTTCGAACTTTATGCTGGAAGTTTTTCAAATTCTATTGCTTTTTCAGTATCAAAATAGAACTTCGCTCCCTCCTTTTCATTTGCGAGGATTTCCTCGCATAGTTTTGCAGTAGATGGGAATGTGCGAAATTCATTAGGAAGTTTTGTCTGCACCATACACAAGCTTAATGGTGATACTGACTTTGATATGGGACTCTCCTTCCACTCGTGTCGCAACCCAATCTATCTGCCACTCGGCCCTCAAGGAAAGGAAATGGGGAAAAGGTCAGATTTAGATGTACTTGACCACAAAAACTTCCTCACGATTCTCATCCATAAAGTTATCATCACTTCACCTCTCAAGCGAACTTCTTGTGAGTTCATTTGATCGTAGTCATGAACTCTCCCAAGCTTGTACCCCACGTGACAATGGAAGGTGTTGTGACCTTATCTTGACTTCACGACACATCTCAACTGACAATTTAAGATCGAAAGGAAACCAGACATAAATGTGAATTTAAGAATACTTTTATGATCATGATAGCCTTCTTAAGATATACATCCATCAAAGATGGCATCACTTCATCTTCATCGGCTTCATCATCTTAGGTATACTAAATCACAATTGTGAACCTTTTCCAAAGGTCTATAGCCCTCACAACAGATTTATTTATATAGTCTAATTTTTTAGACAACTTAGAAATAAGACGGGAGTCGTCACTAGCCTAGTTTTATGGAGTCAGCTAGAAAACCCAATCGAGGGTCAGGAGTTATGACATCCCGATTTTCCACTTCTGTTTTCGATTAAATGAATCGGGCCTTTCATCAACGCGCCTATAATGTTATTCTCTAAGCTGATCACTCATGAGATAACTAGACTATTTGGGAAAGCCATTAAGGGATTTTAACGCAATAAGCTTGAGAATTCGACCAAGAATCGACTGCTTGACCGTGCTAATCTGCAAGGGTCATTACGGTACCGTCAAAATCAATCAGAGACCGGAGATAGTTTGATTCGATAAAGGTATGTGATTAGCGTATGGGTGATTCCACCTGATTTCAAAATTTCTGTCAAATGGCACTAAACCGATTTTTATATCATTTTCGTACCTTGTATCCGTATTTGAAACCTCAAGATTTTCACGACAAACGAGAGTCGCCAATGTGTTGAACATGTACAATATGGCTTGAAAATAATTGATCACGGATCAATTGCACTAAAATTCCTAAAAACTACCCGGTGGGTTAGGTCACGCTGAAATCGCATCAGATTGAAATTAACCGCGAATTTAAACCTGATTTCCAAAATTGAAAGTTCTGTCATGTCATAATTTATTTTAGGAACGTCAATTCATCCTTCGAAGAATTTTGGTGAGCCTGAGATTTTTTTTCGGAAAATCATTTTGGATGATTCGGAAAAGAATGAAAATTCGAATGGGCCAAATTGAAGAGATTTTTGACTTCTAAACCGAGCTACTGGGTGAAAGGAAATTTCAGAAATTGTATGGGCTTCATCTTCATCAAAATTAGACGTCAAATTAGGGAATTTGGAGAAATAATTGAAGTCCAAATTTGAAGAATTCGGAGCTATTGAAGGGCATTGCATTTTTTGCATCAAATTGGGTAATTTGTGGATTTATCAAGCTAGAAAGTATTAGCAGACAAAGCAATCAATTAAGTGGATAATATATGGGCCTTGCCCCCCCTTCTTCCAATCTTCTTGATCGAGCAAAGCCAGCTACCCTCCCGCCGCTGTCTCTCTCCTTCACCGCCTCTGTCCCTATTTCATTTCCTTTGAAGAATCGTGCAGCTCTTTCGATCTTCTACTCTTGCTTTTCTTTCATTTTTCCTTCTAGCAGCTCACCTTCTTTAATTTGACTGCCCATCTTCAACGCTGCAACCCCACTAGTCTTCATCGCTCCACCATTGCAACTGCGTCAACCCTTCTTCCACCAAAACTGACTTCTTGAATTGTTGACTTCGCTGCTCTCCTCATTCGTCCATTTCTCTCCTCCTTGGACGAACTAAATGCCCATCTTCTCCAATGATTTCCCATCTTCTGCCGCGCGCCCCCAATCATCCACGTGGATCCAACTGCTTCTCCCTCCGTGCGTCAGCAGAGATGCCACCTTACTTCCCTCGATTCAGCCTCGACACACCACCGCTCAACTCCAATAATTCCAGTGTTCCCACTAAAGCAACTAGCAGCCCACACAAGTCATCCCAGCAGCCATTTCCTCTTAAGCCAACCCATCCCGAGCCCAGCTTTGGCTATGGATTTCAAGGCTTCTCAGCCCGGCCCAACTTCCATCTCCATGCTCAATCCAGTTGAGCAAGTTTCACGAGCCTAGCATCTCCGCAAGTTCAACCGAGCCCAACAGTTTTGTTGTGGGCTTGCTAGGTGTTCTCGGCCTAGTTCAAGTTCCCCTCGTTGTTGTTGAAAGTCCAGGTTTCAGCCGCATCGTGCCGCCATCGCAGTGAACTGGTTTTCCCGCTAAACCGATGAGTTTATGTACTAAACTCTACTTAGTAGGCTAATGACGTTTAAGGGATGTTTAATTTAAGTTGATTAGAGATTAGGTGGTTAGTTAGATTAGATTAGTGATTTAATTAGTTAATTATGCATGTTAGGTGGTTAGAATGGCTAAATTAGAGACTAGATAGATTGTATTATTTATCTAGATTGGTTCGATAATTTTCTCGGCCCGTTTAGGCAGTTAATTTAGCAATTATGGCCTAAGTTAGCATTTTTAGTAATTAAATTGAATTATTTAATTAATTTTGGTAATTATTTAATTATTAAATATTTTCCGGAAATTAGACCGGGATATCCAGTGACCAAAATTTCGTGTTGATTGCAATGATGTAGTTAGTTTTTGCAATTGAGTGTTAATTTGTGCAAATTGAGTGCTGATTGGAATTTTGAGTATTTAATTCCAAAATTGGTAAATTTCGATATTTATTCAGAAACTCATGGGTGTCGGATTTTAACATCGAAAATGGTTTTATATACTATATAAAATAGTGGAATTTTAAATTGGAGAATATCACTTTTTCTAGGTCGAGTTGATCGTGTACCCACACACGACTATTTTTCCGTGTATTTCTAATACAAAGAAAATATGCCAGGTTCACCATTTGAATGGAGGTATTTGAGTGCAATGCACGGTGTCCTAGGCTGAGATTGAATGGTCATGTGTTGGCTAATGTTACCCTATATGGGATACCCCCTCAATGGGACTCGAGTCACAGTAGATTCTGGACCTACGCTCCTTCGGAAAAGCCATCTATTGAGAGACGTCGCCATGCTCAATGGTGGTGAGACGAAGCCTAACAATGCTAGAAGACCACCAAACAAAGAGTAGGTCGTGCTATATGCCGACATCAAAAACTAGGAATGCATGATTAATTGAGTTGAATGTGTCGGATTATGGGACAAAATTGTGTGGCACAGTATGGGACGTGTTATAACAATTTGGCCCTATAATCAAGACCTCTGTGCAGGGTTGAACTTGAATGTGGCTTTCCAGTTCATGAGCTTATTTGCTACTCATGTCTTTATGGATGTTTGTAATATGAAATGTACTGACCTGTAGGGTAGATCTGAGACGAGGTAAGTCTCTGTGGTTGTATGATTGTGTGCTTAGGACGCCTCTTGGTGTATTACCCTCCTAATTGGAGTTTAGAGCGTGAACTTATTGAGATTTATATCTCACCCCGCCGTGGGCTCATTTCTTTTCAGGACCGTAGAGTGGAGGACCTGGAGCCAAATTGAGGTAACTAGAAGTGTAGGTCAGTTAGGACCGCTTCTTTTTTGAGAGCCGGTCTTTTGTAGTCTTTTGGTCATAGACTTTGTACATGACTCACTGTGTATATAAAAGCATGTTTTGTTTGTGAATCTATTTCCTGCTTTTCTATTCCAAACTATTTACTATCAGGGAATATTTATTTATTTATTTATTTATTTATTTTGATAACCCAGGGAATCTCGTAAGCCGACAGTCGGTGGGCAAACCCTGAGGGAGCGACTGCAAGACCCACCGCCACAATACTCCAGGTAAGAATCCCTAAAGATGCCTCTGGGATTCGAACTCCTCCCCTTCGTGAGGGGGAGAGAGCCCAAGCCAACTATGCTGCTATGGGCGGTGGTGTCAGGGAATATTTATTCACTTCCGCATGTGCAATAAAACAAAAAGGTCGGCAACTCCTCCTAGAAAGTCGTAAATTTTATTGACTACCGAGGGATTGGTACACGCTTAAGAGTCGAGGCGTGACAGGAGTAGTCCCTCGACTCCTATGTAACCAAATACCTAGGTTCGAGGACTAGGGTTATGTTAATATTTCTATTAGCGTCTTTTTAGTACCTAATAGTTTCATGTTACCTAAGGTGTCCATGCATCTTTTTTACCTTTTTGAGATCATTTATCCTAAACTAGGCGATCATGCATCGGTAATCATTTTCATGCGATTTTATTTCTTAAAACAGATAAAAGAAAGCAATCAATTGAATTGAAAGTACAAGACAGTAAGTAAACAACCAATGAAAGCATTAAATCTATCATGCAATTCTAAAAAAAGATCATAATAGAACCAATTTGTCTTCAATTGGACCTAAATCGGTCCCCATAAATTCCACTAAGATGTCCTTGATCAAATTAACATTTTTCCTCACCAATAGAACTAACTTGCATCCCAAAAACACGATAAAAAAACGGTCCCTTAAATTTTCCTATCGAAAACTGCACTATTTGGAATTTTCGCCAAAAATATCGGTTTGTAAAAAAATCTTCAAAGGATGAGTCAACGGTCTTAAAATAAATCGTGACATGATAGAATTTTCAATTTATGAAATCAGGTTTAAATTTACAGTTAATTTCAATCGGACGCGATTTTAGCGTAACCTAACCTACCAGGTAACTTTTAAGAATTTTTAGTGCAATTGACCCGTGGTGATTATTTCCGAGCCACATTGTGCATCTTCGACTCATTAGCAACTCTCGGTTGTTGTGAAAATCTCAAGGTTTCAAATGCGGACACAAGGTACAGAAATGACAGAAAAATCGATCTAGTGTCGTTCAACGAAAATTTTGCAATTAAGTAAAATCCCCCATACTCTAATCACATACCTCAATCAAAACGACCTATTTTCGGTCTCTGATCGATTTTGATAGTGCCGTATTAACCCTTGCAGAATAGCACAGTCAAGCAGTCGATTTCTAGTCGAATCCATAAGTCTATTGTTTTAAAATCCCTTAACGGTTTCACCAGATAGACTAGTTATCTCATGTGTAGCCAACTCAAAGAAAAAAACTATAGACTCGTTAATGAAAAGCCCAGCTTATTCAATCAAAAACAGAACCACAAAAATCAGGATGTCACAACTCTTCCCCTTTTATAAAAATTTCGTCCTCGAAATTTAAACCTTTACAAATCTTAATAAAAAATGTGGGGGTACAGTCGTCTTATCAAGTCTTCACTTTCTTCTGCTACTCCTTCTGTCTCGTGGTGTTGCTAGACCACTTTGACCAACGGGATCGTCATGGTGTGCAGAATTTGTTATTTCTTATCCACAATTCGAACCGGGCTTTCCACGTATGAAACTTTTTCGTCCACATCTAATTCTTCAAGATTTAGCACGTGGGTCAAATCGGGCTCGTACATCCTCAACATCAACACATGAAAAACGTCATGCATTTGCGCCAACCTCGGAGGCAATGCAAGACAATACGTTAGGATCCTGATTCTTTCTAGAATCTCAAAGGGACCTATGTACCTCGGACTCAACTTTTCCTTCTTGTCGAAGTGCGAAGTATCCTTCATTGGTGACACTTTCAAAAAGACATGCTCATAAACTTTTTTGATGAATCGGAGCGATCTTTAATTTGTCTCTAATAATGGCAACTGTATCCACTAACTAATGAACCAACTCTAGGCCTGCAATCTTCCATTCTCCGACTTCATCCCAACACACTGGCATTCTGCACACTCTGCCATACAACGTTTCGAAAAGTGCTATCTGAATACTCTGCCGATAACTGCTACAATGAGCTTCTGACAAGTTCTCTTCCTTAAGTTCCGCATCGTCGGTACACACAATCATCTACAAAGTTTTAGTGTTCCATTCTCGATAGCTTGCAAATTAGCCTCTCTCTTTTTTGTATCTTCCTACAGAATCTTCTGGATCTCAGGATCTGTCAATTGCAACGTCTTGATTATTAGCTATACTTCGGGTTCAATTCTTAGGATGGCCATAAGACTTGAAAGGCAACCTATCTTAGATTTGAAACCTAATCTCTTGCTCCTTCGAGTAAAATCCACTCCTGAATCACCATCTGTGCAATCGATGACTTTCGATTCGATGCATCCATAACTTTACTAGCTTTTCTGGGGCGATATAGGAGGTCGCAATCACAATCCTTGAGAAGTTCCATCCAACGACACTGTCTCTTGTTCAATTCTTTTTTAATCCTCAACTGATGATAATTCGAACTCAGGTCGACCTGCTTCTAGTTCTTCAAGTTCTAAGCGTGAGTCGAGTCTGCTTCTTACTTTCTCGGGTGACTTTGCCGATGTCAACTAACTTCTCGGTAATCCCATCACAAGGCCCAACGTTATGTGTTCCCACTTCCACTCGGGAAACTCTAAAGGTTGCAAAAGTCTTCCAAAACCAAATGAAATCGTCAGCACTGGTGCGGTAGTCAGTTTCTGCTTAAGCTCTTGGAAACTACGTTCGCACTTATCTGTCCCTACGAACTTCTAATCTCTGTTACTATCATTGATCTTAGCCAATTGATCACGGCTTCAATCTTGGTCGGATTCACGGAAATCTTGTCCATGTTCTTGCAAGGTTTGAAGCATTGCACTTAAACGTCTTTCACACTCCTCTAGACTTTTAGAGTACACCCAGATGTCGTCGATAAATACTATCACGAACTCAATCTTCCTATCTAGGCAAACCAGATGATTCCTCAAGGAATGCATCAAATAACTTCCGTACCACGGTGGTGCTCTCCACTTTCGGCTCCTCAACTGTCGTATCCACTACAATTGCCAAATAACATTGGCAATCCACATCCAATAACCGGTTGCCTTAAATGACGACATTAAAATAAACGAGGGTCCTCCTCAATTTTCAACAAACTTGAAACTTTCTCCCGATGACGGGTTAAACTGAATTACTACATAACAATAATTCATTACAACAAGATGCTCCTTGAGCCAATCCTTTTCATTTACAACCTCAAAGTTATACATAAGCAAAATAGCCAAGTACCACTCAACCCAGTGATTTGCCTTTTTACAACTTCATTTCAACAAACTAAAGTTCTACAAGCCTAACCAAAATTCCGATGTGCCACTCTAATAAAATTATCACAAAACAAAAAATTCTTCCCCTGATCGGTGCATGGCTCGGTTCATTCCTGTCCTCTTCGCCATCCTAGTAGTGTCCTATCTACGGTAGTGGTGCCTGTGCTCCCCTGGACCTATGCGAACAGTCCTTCACCTGGTGCCTATGCTGCTTACATCCGTAGCATGCTTTCATTAGACCAAGACACGAAGTTAGTCCATGCCTCCTTTTACAAATTCAACATCTACTGTTCGGGTTGGGTGTTGGCTTTCTAATTCTACCCTTTTGGTTAGGATGAATAGGATACTCTCCTCTAGTCATCGGCCTCTTCCTTAATCAACTACCATTTCTGCTTGACCCAAACCGTGACCCAAATGTGGTGGCTTGTTCATTCAAGTTCCTCTCTAACAACTGGGCCCGTCTATATAGCTCATTATAATATTTCAAATTGAACGGTACTAGCGGAGTCCTCAGCTCTGGTCAGAGGCCATTCCTGAACCTCCTAACTCTGTCAGCTGGACCCTCCATCAGCCTGAGGGCGTACTGCGATAACCCTGCAAATTTGGCCTCGTACTGGTCTACAGTCATCCAACCTTGACGAAGGCGTTGAAATTCCTCAATCTTCTGCTCTTTGGCACAATCAGAGAAGTATTTTCCATTGAAGACTTCCACGAAGGTATTCCAGACCGGAACCATGCCTTCTGGGAACACAATTCCTCTGGTGGCCTTCCACCAAGTGCTTGTGTTACCCTGCAGCTGATAGACCGCAAAGATTACCTTATCTTCTTCTGAGCACCTTAACAGGTCGAAGGCCTTCTTTGATTCTTGGATCCAGAGGATTGCAGCCTCGGGATCACCTGTTCCTGTAAACTTCGGTAGTTGCAACTTCAAAAACTTCTCAACTAACTTGTGCATCAGTCTCTCCCTGATCACGATCCCAGGTTGGACTCTAGCAAGTGTGGCTACGACGGCGGCAGCTTGATTCTGAACTTGCTGCTCCATCAGATTTCCCAAAGTCTCAAGCGCCTGTATGATCCCATCAATTCTCGGATTGCCAGGTGCTGCTACACTAGTACCGACCTGCAACGGTACTCTCTCTATCTCTCTCTCTCTCTCTCTCTCTCTCTCTCTCTCTCTCTCTTGCGCGCGCTGGCCTAAGCCGACGCTCTACCTTGGGTACTGACCCTAGTCGGCATCCTACCCTGAGAGACAAACGTGACAGTCCTCTTCCGAGGAGTCCTCTGATCCGAATCACTCATTCTATAGGATCTCTACAGAACCTACCTCCCAATTCCACATAAAATTAGGAAAACTAAGTGACCCACAAAACAAATACCAATCACGAGCGTCTACATAAGGATAAAGCCTTTCCTACTAACCATCCCAAATCCCATCGCACTTTATTACTCCAAACTCTAACCTCGCTCCGATACCCCTTCAGGCGGGGATGTCACGCCCCGAACCCCGAGCACGCAACAACCCCTTCCTTGGTCTATAGAAAGCAATGTTCCAAGATTCATCACCAACCCTTCATATTTATTACACATGCGGAAGCGTACAAACAGTCTCTAGACAACACAGATAAGAGATAGAAAAGCAGGACAACAATTTTCACAAAACAAACTTTTATAAGCACCTCAAGTTCTTATACAGAAGATCTATCTCAAAAAGAACTACTAAGCCACCTATACTCTTGACCCTTCCACTTCAAGCTCCTGGTTCTTCACACTTGGGACTTGAAAATGGTTATATAATAACCAATGAGATTAAAATCTCAGCGAGTGCTCCCTTAAGCCCCCAGTTAGAACACTAACTCAACTCGAGGTATCTCTCCATAACTACCCCACAAACTTACCACGACTAACAACCAACAATCAACAAATCACAATAGATAGGGTCAACTACTAACTACATAGTTGGTTCGCATGCAACCTTACTTGGTATGCCATACTCTGCACGTTGAATCTTAGCACAATACACTCAATGCACATGGCCGTTAGATGATGCAGTTCATCAATGACATACGAGTCACACCACAAGCGATCTCACCTGACCATTGCCACACCCTGCACATTATCGATTCATGCATACGTGCCATAAATAATATACTCAGCTCATACATAACTGGAACTAAAAAAAACTATGATTCTCATATGTTCTTGCACTTTAGTGCACCACCTATCCCTCATTAATCGATCACATCGGTCCTAATTATAAGGTAAAATCATTATGCCACGTCCCATACCACGCCACACAATTTTACCATATAATAAGGCCCAACCAACTCAACACTTGCACGTTTTCCAGTTATTAATGACCTATCGGTCATAGCTAACTTTCTAGTCAGTGATCATCCAACATTCGCCGGGCTACCAATAAAAATTGGGCTTCGTCCTGCCTCGTCGGGCACGGCTACGTCTAAAACTTCCATTTATATGGTATCCCAAAAGAGACATCAGTCTAGAATCTACTGTGACCGGCTTCCGACTCCCGTCGGGTATCGCCCCCAAACTTCCATTGGGTGACGATTCAACTGAGCAATCATGCAAACATACCTCCTCAAATCCTTCTCTCATAAAAGCGATCCATCTCCAATGTCCCTCAGATAATCCATTATTCCCTTCTCTTTTTTTTGTGAAAATCACTCAATTCATGCAGATGCCCATGCATTTATACACTCAAATCACCTCATAAGATCAAAACGCATGAAATTAGATAACTTTTCATTCTCAGGCAAACAGTACACGTGAACAATGCGCGTGAACAATGTTTTGTGAACAGTGTCACGTGAACAATGAATTTTCATAATTAAATAACTAATAAATTAAATCCAAAAGTCATTAAAAACACTAATTAAAGCAAGCAATTAATCAATTAAAATTAACCAAACTCTATTAAGCACATAAGCCACAATTAAGCAAATAAAGTAAGATTAAATTAAACTAATCTTAGCCATTCATCTAACCACTTATCTTAGGACTAATATAACTTAATTAAATCTTCTAAACTAGAATTAACACTAATTAAACCAACCCTAAGCAATTTTAGACACCAATCAAAGGATTATGAGCTAAACTCACCCGTTAAATGGGCCAGAGACAAGGACATGGTGGCGACGATGGAGGCTACGCTCAGGGACCTCTACCACAACAATCCAAGGCAGTCCTAGGGCTGGAACAGCAACCACAAACTCGAACTCCCTTTGCAACTCTAGAAAACTGCACTGTCGAAGGAGAAACAGAGCTGAACAGGCTTGGCCGAAACTCCGGTGAGGGGTTAGCCAGTGACCGGCGGATCCCGAGGGTCGAGGGGACCTGCTGGTGGCTGGGCTTGGCGAAAGCTTGGTCGAAATGGGAGAAAACAGGCTGAAATTGTGAAACAATGCACTCAAGCGGGCAAACCGACGAATCGGCAAGTGGCTTCTTCCGGCCAGCCGACGAGTCAGCTAGCGGCTCCATCCAGCAAACGGCCAAGTCCTCCTGTATGGTGTCGCGACCAATTTTTCGAGTTTAAACCACTTAGGGTTTGGCTAATGGATTGTTAAGCCTAGACTTAACTCGGGCTCTCCCAAGCCCATACCAATTCGCGACTTAAGTTCAAATTTCTTAACATGCAAATGGATTTTATCTAGGAGTCACCACTAATCTATTTTTGGTGGGTCGATTAGAAACCCAAGTAAAATAACGGGAGAATTATTTTACTCCTGCGAACCAGAGATTATGGGTACGAGGACTTGGTTACACTAGATTTTTCTAATGCCCTTTCGGTACCATTCTTTTATTTTGAAAAATGTTTTTTTTTTTTTAGGCAGCTTAAATTGATTTTAAATTTATTTCCCTAACATGTGAGGTTGATCATGCGGTTACGCAATCCATCAATTTAACACCCAATAAAGCAATGAATAAATTACAAAACTTACCTTGTAGCAACGAAAGCATCTGCGTCGTTAGATCAGAATTCACATCATCAACCCTAGATATGATTTCTAATTAACACGCAATTTCTCTTTTTTTTTTCACTTGTTTAATGAGAATCATGCAATATGCAATGCAATATTAACTAAATGACCTAGTTCTAATGCAATGCAATTTCTAATTGAAAGGACCTAGCAACAACCACTAAATGGCATGCATTTCATGAACCTAATCCTAATGACATGCACATGACATTTTTTATTTTCTTTTTCTTAAAAGAATACAATCTATCCTAAAGATTGAAACTCATTTATTCTATGACATTTTATTGTATTTTTTCATGAAACTCGAAATTTGGTGAAATGTGAAAATTACTTAACTAGATTAAGATTCTATTTAATTTGCATTAGGAATTAGGTAAAGATAAATCCTAATTTAAACTAAAATATTATCTTAATCCAAATAATCTTAAAATGCAATCTATTCAAGAAAATACTTAAACTTATAATGAATTAAGAAAAGTATTATCTAAAACTAAATTAAGTGCACTTTTACCCTAATATGCAATGGTATGCCCTAATTCTACACGACATATGCATGATGATTTTTTTGTTTTTATTTTTTTATTTAATTTCGAAATAATAAAACTCCTATCCTAAACATGCAAGATAACCCTAAATCATGCAATATTCTAATTCAAACACATTTCAAAATAAACAAAGCAATCAAGACAAACCAAACCAAAGATATCATACATTATTCAAATCGAGGGATAATATTTCGCTAGTAAAATCAATAAATTGATCTTAAGCCTTAAAGATCAAAAATATCAATTTTATTCCCGCTTAATTAATTATTTCATCTAAAGCCTTATAGATGAAATAAAAAATTCAAGTGCGGTTGCGAATCATGAAATAAATCTTAAATGAGAATGTCTATCACTCGAAAATATTTAATTAGATATCAACATCATCAAATAGACAATGAGATACTCAAATCAACTTGGGATGAGAATTTCACCTAACCTGAAGGATATGATTTCCAAATTCAAATAGGGCAGCGGATCACGATCGATGATTCGGACAGCAATGACCGGCGATTCAGGGTGATATGCGACTGAGAAAGGACTACTTCGCGGTGATATCTCACCAGAAAGACTTGCAATAATAGAAATCGAAACAAAAGCAATAATGCTTGGATTCTTCGTGGCGCCGAGGGAGATTAAAGAGAATTTCTGCTGAGTTGCATGTTATATCCTTTTCTCCAGGTGTCCATCCTTTCCTTGACCGTGCGCTGAGAAGTGGGCGTGCTTGAGTGCTTGCCCGGTTGTCCAGGTGCTCCGCTTCAGTTTCACTTTGACCCAAGGAACAAATCTGCTCCCTTCGGTCTCCTCACTAATTCCCAAGCTTTGACTTACTGAACCCCCATGATCACGTTCTTTACTTGACTTCGTATTGCATATCGATGCCCCAAAACTTGCTTTCTCAATTGAAGGACTAACGGCACACCAAGAATGGTGGTGGTGGCGTTTTAGGATGCAACGGTTGGACGTTGTCTGAAAGCTGGGACGTCGGTTCTGGTTGCTCGAAGTGGACTCGGGGACAGCAAGTCGTAGAAAGTTCGGAGCAAGCACACGTAGTGATGCCACGGATCGAACGAGGAAACCACACGGCGTTGCCTCAACACGCGATTCAAAGACATCGCTAGAAAATTTAGCCCTCGCTTAATTTAAGCCCAGGAGGTCCGTTGACAGGAACCGTTTCGGCGACAAGCCGGGCCGTTCTTCTCTTTGCGGGTGACCTTCGTGTCTGCGAGATGAGCATCCAAAATCTCTTTCTTCAGGATTTTGTCATCTATCCAGGGCTGGCCGACCACCGCTCTCTTTCTCACGCTTTCTTCTCTCTCTATGCTCTCAATCGTGGCCGTGTATTCAATAAATGTGGCCTCTTCCTTTTTGCTCTCCGCTCTTGAATTTTTCTCTCAAATTTCTTCGGTCCCCCCTCTCTGCGGTGTCCCAAGTGTGGATTTGTGCATGAATTCTCGCAGAGTAAAAAAGAATGGCAGTGAGATGTTGATGTAGATTAGGCGTGAAAGCCCACAGTGACCGAGAAATTGAACCTAGACAGCAAGTGAAAACACGAAAATAAATGAGTTAAAAGATTTAAATAGTGAAATGGAATTTCATGTGATCAAACTAAAAAAATGCTTGACTTAGCTTTATGCTTGTCGTCAATATCCACAAAGCGAGATGAACGCGGCACGTCGAGAGGACTGCCAGCGCCATAGTCCAATTCGGCGAATTCTCGGGATAGTGGACATGAGATGTTTGACGGTGTGTCTCTCCTTTTTTTTTTCATGACTCGACATGTCTCTTTTATAGCATAAGACTTCCACTTAACATTGGAAAGTCAAAATCCGTGCTCCTTTGATCGTGGGGATTGCCAAATCTTAACCCTGATTTGCCACCGTAAATCTCTCAAGTATGCGTCCCTTATCTTCTTTCGCAATCTTTTCCTTTTCTGATTCACTTATATTGCTGTGAACGTGTCCAGATTCATTCACTTGCGCATGAACACCCAATATTGGAGTGAGTGTCCATTCTTTCCATATTGTCAAAATCTTGCCCTTTGTTCGCCTGATTTTTCAATTCTTTCTACATTTATCAAAATCTGAATACTCATCAAACTTCCATGCATAATCAATCAATTTTCCCCCTTTTTTTTTAATTTTTTCTTTTCAAAATGCAATTTTATTTTTCCAAAATTAGGTGTCAACATACGGTTTGGGTGTCTTGAAGATGATGGTGGGTGGCACGAACACTAATTCTCATAGGAATGCAACTTTTATCTTAGTTTTTTCACAAAAATGTCAGCTAGAGCAGAAACAAGAAGAGATGGAAAACATGGGAGAAAAGGCTACGAATTTTCTTGGGGCTGAAGAGGGGAGAAAGAGTGATGTGAGGGCTGATTTCTCTGGTTCTCTCAAGCTCTTGAATGCCTCAACAATGGATAAAGTAAGGCCAAGGGAAGAAGAAGGGGACAGATGAAGATAGGAGGGTCCCTTCTTGGCTTCTAAAGCCTTCTCTCTTATCCCTTTGTCTCTTGGCAAGGCCCCACAAACATTGGCTGTCTTTCTCAGCCTCTTGGTAGCCCACAAACTTCCCTTGCAAGCAAATGAAGCGGTCCAAAAGTGGTGGAGACCAATGCATACGAATTTGGTGCAATTTTCCCAAAATTGAACCAAATTTGTCTTCAATTGGACCTAAATCGATCCCCATAAATTCCACCAAGATTTCCTCGATCAAATTAACATTTTTCCTAGCCAATAGAACCAACTTGCATCCCAAAAATGCGATAAAAATGGTCCCCTAGATTTTCCGATTGAAAATGGTCTTATTATGAATTTTTGCCAAAAATCTCGGTTTACAAAAAAATCTTCATAGGATGAGTCGACGGTCCTAAAATAAATCGTGACATAACAAAATTTTCAATTTCTGAAATCAGGTTTAAATTCGCTGTTAATATCAACCGAGCGCGATTTTAGCGTGATCTAACGTACCGGGTATCTTTTAGGAATTTTTAGTGCAATTCAATTATTTCCAAGCCACACTGTGCATCTTCGACTCATTGATGACTCTTGGTTGCATGAAAATCTCAACATTTCAAATGCGGACACATGGTACAGAAATGCCAGAAAAATCGGTCTAGTGTTGTTCGATGAAAATTTTGCAATTAGGTGAAATCACCCATACTCTAATCACATATCTCAGTCGAAATGACATATCTCCAGTCTCTAATCAATTTTGACAGTATCATATTGACCCTTGCAAATTAGCACGGTTGAGTAGTCGATTTTTAGTCAAATCCTCAAGTCTATTACGTTAAAATCTCTTAACGGCTTCACCAGTTAGACTAGTTATCTTGTGAGTGACCCACTCAGAGAAAAAGGCTATAAGTGCGTCGATGAAAAGCCTAGCTTATTCCATCGAAAACAAAACTCAAAAATCAAGATGTCACAAAAGAGATTCTTTTTAGGTATGCATATTATTCATCAAAAAAAAATTATATTGGGTCACACAAAAATACCAAGTGTGATCACTCTCTCTCTCGTTCTCTCACGATCTTCTATGCAGTCTCACAACATCTTTGCTCACCTATGATCGTCAAGCCATCGCTAGAGCTACCACAATGCCCTCCACAGTACTGCTGCCATACACAGAGAGAGAGAGAGAGAGAGAGAGAGAGAGAGAGAGAGAGAGAGAGCCTTTGCGGCGGAGGAGGAGGAGGTGGCAAAGATGACGGTGAAGGAGAGTCAATTGAGAACATTATCTATTAGTCTAACATTATCCTAGCCAAACGAAAAAGAAAAAAAGGAAAAACCTTCCACTGCCAAAAATAATAACAATAACAACAACAACAACAACAACAACCACACATTTGCAACCTTGCCTTGCCTTCTTGTGTCATATTGTGTCACCTTGCGTTGGCTTGGTTTGCCTCACATCATTGCCCTCGTGTATGGCCAATGACCTCTGCTCGCCATTGCCAAGGTCTCAATGACCAGTGAAAGAAAATAGGAAAAAAAAAATTCAAAAAGTTTAAAGAAATTAGAAAATTTGTTTATGTTAGAACTGATTATATCACCTATGATTGTTGGCACTAATTAGATTGTCACATCATCAATTTTTGGTCAAATTTGCAGGAAAGACTAGATTGACAAATCGTCAAAAGATTTAAAACTAAATTAGTGAAATTAAAAAGTTTATGATTAA
Source organism: Eucalyptus sideroxylon (assembly GCA_014182405.2). NCBI lineage: Eukaryota > Viridiplantae > Streptophyta > Magnoliopsida > Myrtales > Myrtaceae > Eucalyptus > Eucalyptus sideroxylon. The sequence goes on from CM024552.2 coordinate 59,339,510, forward strand.
ATTGGTTGTTGCACAATAGGTTTAGGACTTTTAAACTATTTTCTTAGATATAAATAGTCTCACCGTTTATTTGTAGGAATTGCATATGTTCTATTAATACGTAAATATTTCCATCGTAATACCACATGTGCAAATTGATAGCTGCTACCATCCACTCTATCATCCATCACTATATCAATGGTAGATAAAGCCGCTTACGGAAGTATGTATTACAGGTTCAACAAAATGATTATAATTGAGGTCAAATATCGATTCAACATGCAAATTTATTAAAACAAAGTCTTGAATTGAGCCCGTTTACAAAACCCGATCTAAATTAATGCATGCAGCAGTGCCGGGCCTCATTAAGCGAACGCCCAAATGGAAGCATGCTGTTTTAAAGAAAGTTCGAAGTTTGGACCTTTTTCAACCCACTAATGGAAAAAGTAAATTCATTTGGTGGTTGAAGTCGGGCACTTTGATTTTTTAGTTATATATGCACACATCATATATTGGGATTTTGTCTTTTAGGCCATGCACCCATAATTTAGCAAGCGAGTCCTGGCCGTGGTATCAAATTACGAAGCGAACTTGCGTTCGTTACTACCTTCAAGAATAAATTTTTAAAAAGGGGTTTAAACTAGTGAAAATCTTATGATGAAAATTAGTTCATTTCTCAAAAGGATTTAGATACTTTTTCGGGAGAAATGACTGCTTATAATTGGGGAGTTTGATTATTATCGAGAGTAATTGAGTGGCTTTTTTTGGGTCAACATCTGAGTGACTTGACTATAGTTATAGTGCATATCATATTGCTTGATTTTTATATTAAATTTTTTGTGATGCTTGAGGATGTAGATCATACCAACCAATTATCTATGCAATGGTTGTCCAGTGAAGCCACATTGGGAAGGTACAACAGAAGCCCAATAATTTTTTTGAGGGAAGATCATCAAAAGAAAGCCTAAATTTGAATCCATTAACATATACAATTAGACCCATTTTACTCAAAAACTCAAACCAATGAGTTATGAGTCAATTAGTATATATCTTAACTAATTGACTAATTAGATTGTCACATTAGTCTAAGACATGAATATGTGAGACAATTGATTAAAGATGGTACCATAACAATTGTCTATGTGAGGTCAAGTAAAAATCTTATAGATCCTTTAACGAAGGCTTTACCAAGACATATGGTAATAACGACCTCACAAGAAATGAGGCCGAAACCCTTTAATTGAAATCATCAATAATGGTAACCCAGCCTTTTTCTAGAATATCACTAGTTACAAGGTTTAATGGGTAAGAACATGTTATTGAATGTAATTGTTTGATACTGACGTAGCCCTAATATGAGAAGTCAGTATTGTATGTTACGTTTTGTAGGCTGAATTGAATTATTAATGAAGTATGATACAAGTTTGTAGTGTGTTGATAGTAACAGAAACACATGGTAGATACTTCACCTATATGAGCTTAGAAGTGGTGCCGCTTCTTACGAAAGTTAGGGTTGCTTTCTAGAGAGCTCATAAAACAAGATCAAACACAAGGCCATAATAGTGCGAAGTAATATAGAACTTCTCGTTGAAACAAGAGGTTAGTCTATGTGTGGTATGTCCGGTTCTATTACATAAAAGTACAAGTTTAAATCCGAGCTACTCGTCACTTTAATAGAGCTTTGATATACTTGCACTAAGTAAAGGTTTAACTCGAAAGAGACCTTTTATGTATGTATATTAATCTTACTGAATCTTTGGCTGTATCGTTTTTTAAAAAATTTTAATTTTGAAATCTTTATTTTACAAACAAAGTAGGGGATTGTTGGAGTTTTGTTTGTTAAACAAAATGAATGCTTTTTTCTTTGTCCCACATAGAAAATGTGGGAAGAAGTGGGCCAATTTAAAAATGTGGGATTTCCTTTTTGTAGTTAAAGGAATGATTGGGTGGGGCTAGACCCCACCATACCCGCGTGCGGGTGCGCGATTTTGGCGCTAATCCCTTTATTTTTATTTTTATTTTTAAGTTATTAAGTTTTAATAAATTCAAAGGTTGCCTTTTATTTTCAGAATTTCGGACATAAAAAAATGAAATTCTATTAAAAAAAATTCCCGAATTTTGTTTGTGTCTTTTCAAGAAAAACTTTGGAAAATTACTTATTCGGTTTTAATTTTTCCCGAAAGGTTGCAATTGTTCGTTTTTCGACTTCTTCCGAAGAGTCGCATTTGTTTATCCGAACAATTTTCTAAAGGACGCGTTTGTTCATTCTTTGGAAATTCACGAAGAGTTGCAAGACTGTTTCATATATATACTTGTCAATTTTTGGAAGAAAAAAAATGGTCATTTTTCGAGTCTTCTTTCTGAAAAACTGCAACCAATTTTTCGATTGTTTTCTAGAGAGACCTTGGAGAAATACTAGAATTACTATCTAGTATTCTCATCCGAGATTTTGTTGTATCCTGGAGGATTTTTGCCAGTGACCATTAGCAACGTTGTGAGGCAAATAAATCCTTAAAGAAAGTGATATCACGCCTCAAAGTCCAAGTTGTTTTACTTGATCCGACTTCATTGTTCAACCCATTTCGAAGCCATATTTTTCCAACAGATGTTGCCCTCGGAGTTTGGCAAAACAGTCTTCGCAGCCCACATGAGTTGGAATATGGGCTGCTCAGCAAGGATCTCCGAGTCGGACCCTATGATGAGCGCAGCCGCTCCATCCCCAAAGATGGCCTGGCCGACAAGGTTTTCAAGGTTCTCAGCGGATGGGCCTCGGAAGGTGGTTATAGTGATCTCAGAGCTGACGACGAGGACCTGGGTGCCGGCATTGTTCTCAGCGAGGTCCTTTGCGATGCGGAGCACAGTGCCGCCAGCAAAGCAGCCCCGGTGGTTGAGCATGACACGCTTGACTGAGGGGCTCAGACCGAGAAGACGCATGAGCTGGTAGTCCGCACCAGGCATGTTGACGCCGGAGGTGGAGCAGAATACGATGTGGGTGATCTTGGACTTGGGTTGGCCCCATTCCTCGATAGCCTTCAACGCGGCCACGGGGTGTTTCTCCATAAGCTCCTCGGTCAACTGCATGTAGCGCTTGTGGATCATTGACTTGTCACCTGCGACATTCCCTTGCGTTGATTTTACTTTCCAAGAACAAAGTTGACACGCATGCATTGAAGTTTTTATTTGTTCTGCCTTATTTTTTTCGCTATAGTAACAAAGAATTTGCATGGCCAGCTAACACATACTACTCGACAAACTTTTCTTTCGACCATTCTAAGATTGGTAAGAATAAATGCAAATTCATTACGAGAAGCAAATTGTAGATAGTTAAACTTTCTTAAAGGATGTATTGAGCCAAACACAACACATTTGTTTCATGAGAAAAAATAAACTACGAAGTTAGGATATACTAGGGTAATCCAGAGTGCGACTCACATATGCGGATGAACTTCTGCTTGAGGGCCGTCATGTGCTCACTCTTGGTCACGCGGAAGTAGTAGTTAGGGTACTCAGCCTAGTACACGCAGTTTGTGGGGTTCGCCGTCTGTCGCAACCCGATCTTGCCACCCTCGAATCCCTCATTATCACGAGGAGAGAAAAGGGGGAAAGGTCGGATTTAGGGGTACTTGATCACGAAAGTTCCCTCACGGCTTGCATTCCAAAAGACGTCATCACCTCGCCTTTTGGATCAAACCTCTCATGAGTTCCCTCCACGAGATCGCGAGCTCTCCCAAGCTCGTACCCCGTGTGACAGCGGAATGTCACGATCCATACCCACATAAGTGACACACCTAAAAAAAGGAGTCGAATGTGGATATCGAATTTAAGGGTACTTTTATCATGGTAGCCCTCTTGATAGTACGCTTCACCCATTAGGATGGCATCACTTCATCCTTTGGGTTATTCCCACATCAAGTATGCTAAACCATAGTGAGTTTCATCGAAACTCATACCCCGCGTGACAGCGGATTTATTTATACGATCTACTTATTTATGACAACCTAAAAATAGACGGGAGTCGCCACTAGCCTCATTTTCGGGAGTCGACTAGAAACCCAATCGAGAGTCGGGAGTATTCCCTCGATTTCTACGCAACCAGATATCTAGGTTCGGGGACTTGGGTTACGCTAATATTGCTATTAGCGCCCTTTCGGTACCTAAACAATATGTTGTGTTTTTCCTAACATGTCCACGCGTTTCTTTTTACTTTTTTCGGGATCATCAATTCCTAGGCTAAGTGATCATGCGTGGTTGATCATTTTCATGCTATTCTATTTCTAAAAAAAAAAATAGAAAGGAAAACAACCAATGAAATTGAAATTGTAAAACGTTAAGTAAGCAATCAAGGAAAAACAGTAAATCTATCAGGCAGTCCTAAAAAAATATAAAAGAGAAAACAATTAAAAAGAAAGAAAGAAAACCCGCAACTCGTCGGGTTTTATACAATGCATGGAACCCGAGACATATGTCGGGAAAATGGGCATTACATGAAAATGGTCGGAATGGACATCGACCTCCACCATCTTCACGCCTTCTCCATCTTCAAGGTCCTAATCTAAACCTAATCTAAGAAATTTATGACTAGGTGCATACAAATAAAAGAAACAGTCAAACACATCAAGCAACCAAAAACAATGAATAAACCAACTAAAGATCACTTATTCCAAAGCATGCACCATTGAATTCACTCAACATATGTATTTAAGGTAAACGGAGCAATCAATGTGTAACCCACATGATACCTAAAACCGTTTTGTAGACAATTGATAAAAGATGTCATTCCATGAAGGAAGCACCTCAAGATTCCTAACGCATGAATTTCTAAAAAAAATATTAAGAACATGAACAAATCAATCAAGAATAGATCATAGTAGCATGTCACACTGTCATTCTACAACATATTGAAAGCAATTTGGACAAATCTACTATCTCATCTTAAGACTAATAACAACTAGCCACAAAAAAGGCAGCATTGCAATTCAAGCCAAATTCCAGATTTCAAAGCTCGATTTAAAAAAAGAAAAGGGCAGGGCAAATGATGGCCAAATCGCACATATAATATGTCAATGGAAAGTTTGAGAAGCCTATTACAAACCTCTAGAAGACATTAAGTCCTAATAACAACATCTTCCAGCTTGTTCCGGTTAAAACAGAAAATTGCAGCAGGTCAAAACGCAAATCAACCTAAAAAAATACTGCAGAATTGACAGACTTTGTCGGTATTTTTCGTTGACCGGATGATGTCTATTCAGGGCGTGCGACATATCAAAACGAAGCTCTAGAAATGTATTTTATATGTCTAGAAGGGCTCGAAGTCAAAAAAAAACCTTATCTAACACCTCGTTTCAACCAAAACAGAAAGTTGCAGTACGTCAAAACAGCAAACACATAAAGAATTGACGCAATTCTCAACACAGCTCATCACACATCGGTATAAACACAACAAGGTGACCACAATGTAACATGTATATTTGTGACGAGCTAGACAATCATAGATGGCAGCAAGCACAGCATGTAGATTGAAGATAAAGAGAGAAAATAAGCATAGGAAATCAGCCAATATGGATCACTAAACCCACATATTTTCATCATACTCCTAAGCATCTACTCTTTCTCATAAGCCAGATCTATCAAGGCAACGGGAAGCAATTGAATGATGACCTACGTAAAGAAAAATAAGCCTAAAAAAGAAGTGAAGTCCAACCTCCATTTAGTTTCAGGTTTAGGTATTTCTTTGACGAACTCAAACATCATTGTTTTTACTGGCTCTAACAAAAACTGAACCAGATTCCCAGATCATCCAACATGCACCAAGGATATAAAATCATTTCCTGATATAAAATCATATGCTGCTGAGGAAATGTTTCTCCACTAAGGTGAACTTCAAGCACAACTCATACCAGTCTACCGACAACTACAAACTCATCAAAGGGCAAAATACCAGACATCAATCCAAATTGAAGTGTACTAATGAACTCACAACTTTCAGGCAAAGAACGCATTCAATATTATGAACAAGGAATTCTAGAAAGAACACAGCAACAGCAGGGGACCAATTTTATTAAAACCAATCAATTTTCTTCTTGTACATGTCCTGCTTGCTTAGCTTGCTTTGCACTTTGGATATGTATCTAACCCAAGAATTTCAATAACAAATCCTAAAACGGCTAGTTACTAAGTTCTGAAATGAAAGGAAACGAAATACAAGTAAAGTCTATACAACAAAACTAATGTATCGATCAAGCAAAAGGCTCATATTCTGAATCAAAACACACACTGATCTAATTCAGGAATTTTATCAAACAGGTGGAGAACATTTCCAGGTTATGGAGTAAATGGCATCAAACAGAACATCACAAACACAGCAATTAGCATGAACGACACACAAGCTAAGGTGACTTGGCAGAAGAGGCTAATGAAAACACACAACCTCGGAACTAAAAAAAAACAGATACAAGTACAAAATCGATAGAGAAAGAGTGATCGAGAAGAAAAAAAGACAGCGATCAAACCAGGGAGAGAGTAACGAACCATGCGTGAGATAGAGCGATCAAGAGAGAGAGATAGAGAAAAACTTGATCACCTGTATCTCGAGCTCCGAAAGGGCGTGATCCGCGACGAGGGCGTCAGATTGATTAAGTAAGCGAGCATCCGAGAGAGAGAGAGAGAGAGAGAGAGAGAGAGAGAGAGATCAGAATCCACGACCCAAACGGATGCAAAGAGAGAACAAAATCGAAAACCCTAACAGATCGAGGAGGATGGAAAGAGAGCTCACCGATCGAGCAAACTCGATCCAGAGAGAAGAAATCGATCAAGAGTCGCTGTCGTCACCGCCAGTCCGCTTCGGATCTAAACCTCCTCCGATCGAGTTTTCAGAGAGCAAGCGTCTGATCTCCGAAAAAGAGAGGGATCCACTAAGTGAGAATCGCTAGAGCAAAAGCAAAACGGAACTCCCTTGCAATCCCCAACCGCCGGTCTTCAATTTCTGATCCTCGCTAACGAGAGAAAAACCCTAGCCTTCGACTTGAACTCAACGGAGAAGTACTAGAGACGGATGCGGAAAATCCCTCCGATGGACCGCGAGCGAAGTTGAGATTTTCCCCTGAGGAATCACGGATGTCTACAGGGATCGTTCGAGGCTAGGGATCCAAGATCTGAGTCCTAGCGGCCGCGTCTTTGAAATGAGCTTCGAGCACTCGGCCGGCCGAGAGAAGACGAGGTCCGCGAGAGGAAAAGTCCACGAGCTCAAGAGATGGCATGAAGATGATCCGAGGAGAAACGTAAGAAAGATGCCGCCATTGACGTCGTGGGAGGGCTAGGGTTCTGCCGCAACTGCCTCGAACTCCATTGATGACTCCACAAAAAAAAAAGACGAACGCAGAGAGAGAGAGAGAGAGAGAATGTGAGGAGAGAGAGATTCTGTGCGAAGTCCCGAGAGCGAGAGCCTCCGTGCACCAGAGAAAAATCCCCGAAGAGAGAGAGCCCCCTCTAAAAAACAAAACCCCAAAAGAAAAAGCCCTCCTCCCAGAAATCGTCATCCCCTTTCCCTTTTTTTTATTTTTTTTTTTTTCTTTTTTTTTTTGTTTTTTCTTTTTTTTAATTTTTTTTTCTCTTTTCATTTTTTCATTTTTTTTTTTTGTTTTGTTTTTTTTTTTTTTTCTTTTTTTTTTTTTTTTCATTTTTCATCATTTTTTTTATTTTTTGGCTCTTTTTCTTTTTTTCTCTTTTTTTTTTTTTCCTTATTTCTAATTTTTTTTTATCTTTTCATTTCAAACAATTTTTTTTTTTTGCAAATTGAATGTTTAAAATGTCGACAAAAATTTCGGGTGTCAACAGCTGCCCCTCTTTGAGTGGGAGTTCGAAGAGGTTCCACTCAAAGACAAAATTGATACCTGAAATTTTTAGTCAACTCGGCTTTGAAAAATAGAAAATGACAAAAGCAATGATGGTTGGTTAGGGACGTACATGATACTTACCTTTGCTTATCAAGGTATCTGAACTCTTGTTGGGGTTTATTCGCTCTATCTCTGTTTCTTTCTCTCATGGAATAGAGTGAAGGCAATGAAATCACTAAATGGAAAAGGAATGGTTTAAGGATAACCACTAACCTATGGTTTAAACTGGGAGAAAGGTCTCACCGCGTAAAAACAGGTTTTGAATGGGTGCGATGCCTCACCGTGTAAAAACGGATACGGACTAGATGTGATGTCTCACCGTGTAAAAACGGATATTGACTGGATGTGATGTCTCACCGTGTAAAAACGGATATTGACTGGATGTGATGTCTCACCGTGTAAAAACGGGTTTTGACTGGATGTAATGTCTCACCGTGTAAAAACGGATATTGACTGGATGTGATGTCTCACCGTGTAAAAACGGGTTTCGACTGGATGTAATGTCTCACCGTGTAAAAACAGGTTTCGATTGGAAGAAAAGTCTCACCGTATACAAACGGGTTTCGACTGGAAGAAAGGTCTCATCGTATACAAACGAGTTTCGACTGGAAGAAAGGTCTCAAGTATACAAACGAACTTGGGGAGGAAGGTCTCACCGATAAAACGAACTTTAGAGAAATGTTAGTCTCATCATATACAAACGGGTTTCGACTGAGAGGAAGGTCTTTTCGACCAATTATTAGTTTCAAAATTGCTGGAGAACCAATCTTGCAAATAACATTGATTGTCAAATCCTTTTAGAGAAGATTTTAACAGAAATGAGATTTGATTAACCATCTAAGGGTTAAATCAAATATGCCAAGTGGAAATATTCTAATCAAAAGAGGTCTTTCACACTAGCTCTCAAAAGGGCTTTTGTTCCCAACCATTGATATGGGAAAACTGTTTAAATCTCACTGGAGGAGTCTCACTCAACCTATATCTAAGGTTTTCGGAAACGTTCATAAGTGAATACAATCCATTGATCAAAAGGTCTTTTAAAGGGACCGTAATGATGGCTTGGTCATGGGCTTATACAAAGGGTATGCACTCTGAGGCCAAGAAATGAACATTCAGTCAATATCTTCATCAGGTTTACAAGTCAAGAACCTTGAAGATAAGATAAGATAGGATTGCTTCTACTCCTTCTAGCGGTAGCTCCTATGTGATATTCTCATTTCAACTCGAACCATCCCAATCGGAAGAGACTTCGGATAAGGGTTGTAGTGTTGGTTTGAGTGAGGCTTAGAAAGGCTTGAAAAACTTTCAGATATCAAAGGGTTAAAAAGCGAGTGATTATCTTGGCATCATTACCATCACACGACTTCTCAAAAATTCGACTCTTGAAATTTAACCTATCTCGAGAGTCCTTTTGGTAATTTGTCTTGAGACATGAGAGCTTCGCTCTTTGTTCTAATGACATTGCTTGCAATACATGTTTTCTCTTGCAAGATATTTCTTTTGTTTTTCAATGAATGATGTTTTGCATGATCATTGATTTCGTTCTTTTTTTGCATTCTTGCTTTTCTTTGCATTTTTTTCATGGGCATTGGCCTTACTTTTACCAGGCACACTGCTTTTTCATGCCCCCTAGTTTTATTTTCTTTTGAGTATCTAGGACTCTCGAGTGGCATTTACCAATTTTCTCAATTTTGTTGGTAAATCATGTGCCTTGCCCCAGTGTGGGGAGATAATCATCACCTAGGGTTATGAAAGAATTGCATAAGGCTCAAATTGGCTAAGCAATGGATAATTGTGTTTATGGTAGTGAACGGAATGCTCTTCGTCACTTTGGGATGCTTCGAGTTTCAACAAGAAATCACCTGAAGCTAACACAAGAAGATTGATGCAAGTGAAAGCAATAAAATCTTTCTTAATCTTTTGCTCCATGATTTTCAACCAAGACCCCTATTTTGCCCCAATATGGGGTTGTTCTTGACAGGGTTATTTTGGAAATGCTCCCTATTTGGCTCAAAGTGGCTTGCAAGGGATATCAATAGTATTTGGGGATTGAGAAATGAAATGCCTTAATCATTTCAAATCATGTATTCACTGTGAATGAATCCTATGCCCTAAGACATGGTTCTTTCCACTCAATTCTCTCAAAGAGTGTATGAGGACGTGTTTGGTAAAGGGGTTGCCTCTCATCATTTTAGGCACTACCACTTGGCATATTTAAACAATCCTTTTCAAGTTTTTCAAAACCCACTTTAGTTAAATTCAACTCCTTGGGGAAATGAAAATACAATGAAATTTTGTCTGAAAGGATATGTTTCCTTGACCCTATTGGGGAGATTTTTTTTTTTTTTTTAAGTAAGATTGGACAAAATTTGTAGACAGAACAAGCTTTGCTTAGCACATGGGTTCATTTCTAGAGTTCTAACTGTACTTCTAGAGTTCTAACCGACTCTTTTGGCATTCTAAAGGATAAGGTCACTTCTAAGTTCTAAAAAAGAATAGACACTTTTGAAAGTTTTGCACTCTTGAGATGAACCTGTCGTGGACAGGTAGAACTTTTGTCAAAGATCCTGCAAAATGAACAAACATGCAGATGCAATATGTATGCATGAAAATGCATGATGCAAACATTCTAAAATGGCTCAGATTCAATCCAAAAATGGCTCAAAGGCCTTTCACTTTATTCATGGATAATACTTCTTGACAGCATCAGCATTTACAGGTCTTGGCAATTCATGACCATCCATTTCTACAAGGATTAGTGCTCCACCAGGTAGCATTTTCTTTACAATATATGGACCTTCATAGTTTGGAGTAAACTTCCCACGAGGATCTGGAATGATAGGTAAAACTTTCTTCAAGACAAGATTGTTGATCTCAAAATGTCTTGGTCTAACCTTGCAGTTGAATGATTTAGCTACCCTCTTCTGATAGCTTTGTCCATGGCATAAGGCTTTTACCCTCTTTTCATCAATCATATTAAGTTGTTCAAATCTTTGTTGAACCCATTCAGCTTCAGAGAGCTTGATTTGAGAAAGTACCCTCAGTGAAGGAATTTCCACTTCCACGGGTAATACAGCTTCCATCCCATAAACCAATGAGAACGGTGTTGCCCCAGTCGAAGTACGAATTGAAGTTCGATAAGCAAACAAAGCATATGGTAATCGATCATGCCAATCACGATAATTTTCTGCCGTTTTAGCCAAAATCTTCTTGATGTTCTTATTTGCTGCTTCCACAGCTCCATTCATTTGTAGGCGGTAAGGAGAAGAATTCAAATGGCGAATGTGGAATTCTCCAAGTAAATCATCCACCACTTTATTATTCAAGTTTGATCCATTATCAGTGATGATCGCTTCAGGAACTCCATATCGGGCGATGATATCACGACGGATGAATTTTGCCACACTCTTTGCAGTAACATGGGCATAAGAATTGGCTTCAATCCATTTGGTGAAGTAATCAATTGCTACTAAGATAAAACGATGCCCATTCGATGCTTTAGGATTAATCGGTCCGATGATGTCGATGCCCCACATTGAAAAAGGCCAGGATTCGGACATTTGATGTAGCTCATTAGGAGGAGCATTGATCTTGTCCCCATAGACTTGGCATTGATGACAACACCTCACATGCTGAATACAATCGGCTTCCATGGTCAACCAATAGTAACCGAGCCTCATAATTTTTCTAGCCAAGAGATGACCATTCATATGTGGACCACACTCTCCTTCATGTATTTCTTTCATCAGGAGTTTAGCTTCTTGTGTGTCCACACATTTCAATAAAACTGAATCAAAAGACCTTTTATAGAGGGCTCCTCCACTGAGGAAGAATTTGGATGCCAACTTCATCAAGTATTTTCGATCATTGGTTTGACTACCTTGGGGGAATTTGCCTTCTCGAAGGTAATTCATGATGTCATAATACCAGGGTTGACCATCAGGTTCTTCTTCTATCATCAGGCAATAAGCAGGCTTTTTCAAAACGTCGATTTGCAAAGGATCGACGCTCAAACCATCAGTTACTTGCAACATCGAAGATAAAGTTGCCAAGGCATCAGCAAACTGATTTTGTGATCTCGGCAGATAATCAAAAGAGATCTCGTCAAATTCCTTGACCAAGTCTTCGAGATATTCATGGTAAGGGATTAATTTTACATCCCGTGTTTGCCATTCACCTTCCGTGGTGGATGATGAGTGCAGAATCACCATAAACTTGAAGCTTTCGACTTTCATATCGATGGCTAATTGCAAGCCAATGATGCACGCTTCATATTCAGAAATATTGTTGGTACAAGGGAATACCAGCTTTGCAGCTCTTTTGGATAATGTTGACCTTCTGGGGATATTAAAACTGCCCCAGTGCCAGAACCAGAAAGGTTAACCGCACCATCAAAGTACATGGTCCACTTATCAGGCGAGACCAAATAAATCCATTCATCGATTTCATCCCAATCATTAGATTTCCCGGGATTTTCGGCTAACATATCAGCTATAGCTCGCCCTTTGATGGACTTTTGTGCCATGCTTTGAATATCAAACTCAGAGAGTAATATCTGCCATTTAGCTAGCCTTCCAACCAATGCTGGCTTTTCCAAAAGATATTTGATCGGGTCATTCTCAGTCACCAAAAGGATGTGGTGATGCAAAGTATACTGTCTCAGTCGGTGTAAAACCCAAATCAAGGCTACACAGGTCTTTTCCACCTTAAGATATTGAATCTCGGAAGTAGTAAACTTCTTACTGAGGTAATATATGGCACGTTCTATTCCATCCCTTGGTCCCTTTTGTGCTAACATGGCTCCTAAAGACTCCTCATGAATGGTGAGATACAAGATCAGAGGCACACCTTGGATAGGTGGTACAAGTACAGGAGATTGCGAAAGATATCGCTTTAGTTCTTCAAATGATTTTGACATTCTTCATCCCAGTTGACCTTAGCGTTCTTCTTTAATAGCTTGAAGAATGGCTTAGCAGTTTCTGACAATTGAGAGATAAATCTTGCAACATAATTCAATCTTCCCAATAAGCTTCGGACTTCTTTAACAGTAGAAGGAGGTTTCAAATCGCATATGGCCTTCACCTTAGAGGGATCTATCTCGATACCTTTGTTACTAACCATAAATCCAAGAAGCTTCCCAGACTTTGCCCCAAATATGCATTTTGCGGGGTTAAGCCTCAGCTTGAATTTCCTCAATCGATCAAATAATCTTCTTAAGATTTCAACATGATCTTCACCTTGTCTTGACTTTGCAATCATGTCATCAACATAAACTTCAATCTCCTTATGCATCATGTCATGGAATAGTGTCACCATGGCTCTTTGATATGTTGCCCCTGCATTCTTTAAGCCAAAGGGCATAACTTTGTAGCAAAATGTTCCCCACGGGGTGATGAATGAAGTTTTAGTCTTATCATCCTCTTTCATTCGAATCTGGTTATAACCAGAAAATCCATCCATGAAGGAGAACAATTCAAATCCAGCAAGATACTGTCAACTAAAACATCAATGTGCGGCGAGAGGAAAATCATCCTTAGGGCTTGCCTTATTTAGATCACGGTAATCAACACATACTCGGACTCGTCCATCCTTCTTCATAACTTGGACTATATTAGCAATCCAATCCGCATATTGGGTGACTTCAATAAAACCAACATTTAAGAGCTTCATGACTTCTTCTTCAATCTTCTTCGACAATTCAGGTTTTGTCCTTCTGAGCTTTTGCTTCTTCGGCAGAATATTAAGATCAAGTGGTAACGCATGTTCCACGATCTCAGGATCTAAACCCGGCATATCGGCATACGACCAAGCAAAAATATCTCGATATTCTTTCAAAAGCCCAATTAGTCTATTGGCATCTGCTCGAGAGAGACCTGCCCCAATCTTGGTTTCTTTAGGGTTGTTTGAATCTCCCAAATTTACGGTGACCGGTTGTTCGGTGGTAGGAGGTTTGGACTCTTCATGTCTGAGCCATTCTTTTTCAATACTTCGAGGATCATCTTCATTCTCTGAGTCGGAATAATCGGGTTCGTCAAAATCTTTTGAATGCGAATCCGAGCCATGTAAATGACTATCGTGATGTGAAATGTCATGCCCGAGATGTGATTGAAAAATGGTTAGTATATATACATATAAACGAATGCAATGAATGTAAATGTCATGAGAAAATTTGTTTTCAAATTCAAATTGTTTTTGAAAAATTTATTGGGAACTAAGCCCTCATGTCATTGGACGTCTTCGTTCCACAAAAACATTTTGAAACTATAGATCGTGTGGAGGCTCAGGCCTCAAAGCATCATCATAGGACTGATTTGGGCCTCACACATCTATTAACAAAACATGAATTTTATTGATATGTGAAAATTGCATTACAACGTATATCATCTTGGATCTAGAAAGTTTATGATCCAGATCATTACAAACATAGACGAATGAAATGAACGGAATTCCCTCGCAAGGGAGAAATGAATGAAATTCCCTCGCAGGGGAGAAATGAATAGAATTCCCTCGTAGGGGAGAAATGAATCGAATACAACTAAAAATTAAATGCAAGAACTAGAAACATCCCTTACACAGTGGGAATTGTAGGCTCTTCATCTTCACTAATAGTGCCAACTAGACCATCTTCAAACAAATTGGCAAAGTGATAGATATTGGATTCTTCTTCTTGTAAGAGCTTCGGTGGTCCAAGAAAGAAATCTTTCAAAGGTGGAGGCAAGAGACGTTGGTAGCTTTTACCTTTGATGTTTGGGCCTTTGTGATTACCTTGACCTTTACGATCGGCTTGATAACCCAGGCCTTCACGCTTGTTGATTTTGACCACTTTAATAGGATCTCGGCATGCCTTGGGCTGAACTTACCCAAACCTTTCCCCATAGCAAAACCATTTTTGAGCAATTCTCTACTTGCCATCAGGGAGGCCTTTGAGAACCGAGGCTTTCTGATAATCGACCCAACAGGCACATGAGTGATAGACACCATCTCAAACGAGTGATAGCTCGACTCTCCCTTGACCTCAGGCTCAATGAAAGGTATGGCCGTGTTATGGAAAGTCTCCACATCTCTTTCACGTCGGATAGTCACAATCTTTCCATCGATAGGAAGTTTCATCATTTGATGAAGACTGGAAGGAATGATTCCTGCAGCATGGATCCAAGGCCGCCCCAATAGCAGGCTAAAATTGCTCGGGATATCCAGTACTTGAAACTTTTGAGTCATGGTAATAGGGCCAATCGTCAGTGGTAAATCGATTTCCCCTATTGTTTCTCTCTTCATCCCATCAAAGGCTCGAACAGGAATCGTTGGAGAAGAGACATTTTCCATTCCCATCCCTAATTTACGAAGGGTGGACAAAGGACAAATGTTCAAGGCAGAGCCATTATCGATCAGGACCTTCGAAATCTTTGCCTCAAAATGTTGAGCGGACACGTATAACGCCTTGGTGTGTGCTTGGCCCTCAGGGGGGAGGTCTCTATCAGAGAAAGTAATTTGATCTCTTAAAAGTATAGCACCCACGAACTCCTCCAACTGTACTTCTCCAATGGCCTCGGGTACATGAACTTCATTTAAAATTTTGAGGAGAGCATTTCTATGCTTTTCAGAGGTCTTGAAAAGCTCCAATAGAGAAATCTGCGCAGGCATCTTGCGCAATTGGTCAATCACTTCAGCCTCACTTGTCTTGAGTGTTTTGAGGAGTTGTTCAGCTTCCTCATCAATTACGGCCTTTTTTTCTTCACCTTCACGTGGTGGGTAGATTCGACCCGATCGAGTGACGGCGTCGATTTCATTTGTATTATAATTCCAAGGGACCGCCCTAGTGTCAAAAGTAGGAATCACTTTAGTGTTGGAACATTCACCTAATTCTGGTGGTAACTCGATCACAACAGGACCAAAATCCGTGTTTGAGATCTTCATGGCTCCAAAATTATCGACCAATGAGCCGACTTCGATGACACTCTTAGCAGTTGTATCACTCCCACATGGGATTTTTCCTTTGGCAAGATCAATCACAACAGGTTCAATCATAGCCATGAAGTCATCCTTGAATTCCTCTCCCCATCCACTAGGGACAATGTCTTTAGAGTTTTGGAAATAACTTGGAGGAGGAGTATACTTGACTATAAAGTCGTATTTCCCACTTGGTTGTCCCAAGGTGTCTACCACTTCACCCTTCTCATGGGCTTTCCTCACAAATTCACGGTCTGAATGGGAAGTTTTGTATTCATCCTCTTCTTCGCTATAGGAGTAGACCTCTTTATCCTTTGGCAAAATTGAAATAAGGTCTTCTTCATCATGAACGATGTGACCTTTCAACTGGTGATCATCGAATGGCATGCTCGTTTCATCTCCTGGATATCCATCAGGGGTACATCTTCGTCAACATCCCCATAAATCATGTTGACATTTTCAGAATGCTTTGGAAGAGGATTTTGTTGGACATTCGGTGCTGAATCCTTAAAGGCGAGCAACTTTTTATCCAGCAAATTCTGGATCTTATAACGGAGCACAAAACAATTATCTACATGGTGACCTTTTTCACCCATATGATACTCACATGTTTTATTAAGGTCAAATCCAGCAAACTTTGGCGGATTATTCCTTGGGATTTTTTTTGCGACAAGATGATTTTCAATCAGCATTGGAAGTAGTTGGGACATGGGCCTAGGCAATGGAGTAAATTGCCTTTGAGGGGCCTTTCCTTTATGCTCAAAGTTCCTAGAAGAACCCCTACCTCCATGGAGGGTTTATGAATATGAGGATTATACGGCTTCTGAGAAGAGGAATTTTGTACATAGGCGATCTCCACAGTCGATTCTTTATCCCTCTTTGGGATATATCGACAATTTGTGTTCTCAGACAACCTTCCTTCTCGCATGATTCCCTCGATGCATTCTCCCAACTCTACAAATGTAGCAAAGTTCATACAAGTATGGTTGTACATCTTCTCAAAAAAATCACGGGGCATAGCTTGAAGCAGCAATTTCATGGTCTCTTTCTCAGATAATGGCGGTTTTACTTGAGACGCAGTGACCCTCCATCTTTGAGCGTAGGCCCTAAATGATTCGGTTCTTCTTTTCTCAACTCGAACCAATTCTTCTCGAGTTGGAGCGATTTCAGTATTGAATTTGTATTGCTGAAGAAATTCATCAACGAGATCTTCCCAAGTACGGATTTTCTCCATGTCCAACTCTATAAACCAGTTAACGCAGACCAACCAGCTGTCCTGAAATGAATTGATCAAGAGTGGGGGATTATCTGAATAACGGGCCATCTTGCCCAGGTAGTACTTCAAATGAGTCTTAGGACATCCGATGCCGTCGTATTTTCTTGTGAACTCCGGCTCCTTATAGAATTCAGGGACCGTAACTTTGGCAAAGGGTGACAGTTTATCAAGCCCCTGCAACTGATAGCCTTGCAGCATGCAAAGGCGTTCTTCGATCTTTGCTAGGCGCCTTGAATTCTCCTCATCGAAGTGTGAAGTCGAAATCTCTTTAGATGAGGGCCTGGACCGATAACTATCGGGATTGCAGTGGGGATCTCTTCCACAAGGCCCTTTTGCCATGGGCTCTACTACCGACACTTCGGGGGTGCGGTAGTAGGAATATTCATGGTAGAAGAAGTAGATGTCAAGCTTTTGACTTGGCTAGAGAGATCGGCCAATAATGTCACCAGCTGGGCCATTTGATTTTCCATATTAATGACACGGGCTCGGGTATCTTCGTTTTCCATCTTTGTTTGGCGGCGAGTTCGTATAAGAAATCTTTCTTCAGCCGTTTTTTTTTTCAAAACTTCCTGTAAAAGAAAATGACTCGAATTAGTACCAATCAAAAGAAACCATTAAAGTACAAATCCTAGTCAATTTTATATTTTCTTGAGATAAAATAATCATAAGAAGTGTATATGATCCCAGTATCATATAACATCCTCTTATCAAAATTTCCTCAAAAGAAATTATACAATTGAAAAGGAACGATGACAAATATTTAATCGAATGCCCCTTTTCTAAAAGTTACATGAAAATGTTCATGAATTTCATTCATTTCAGTTGAACAATTACAAAGGAAACAAAACCTTGCTTTCTTGAAGCTTACAAAGTAGTTCAATTTTACATGTGATTTTTACATGGAAGATGAAAATGAATACAAGTAAATCTTAATAGAAATGAGGGAAACACAAAGGAAATCCCTTTACAAGAAAAGCATATGAAATGGAAACCTAAGTACTAGGTGGGATCGTGCGGAGACGCTTGTTTTCATGGGCCAAGCGTTCCTCATCGATTAGGACATTGTCTTCTTGCTCCTGAATATGAACTCGCCAAGAACCTTGAGGTTCGGGAATATCCGGCAACTGAACCTCGAGTTCAGGTTCTACTTGACGGTGTATGTAATCTATGGTAGCTCGATGAGTCTTCATCTCTCCTTCCAAATAATCTTCATCGATGGCAACGACGTTATGCAAGGAATGGGAGTACCAAATCCCAATAGCAGCTTGAATTGTTGCCTTGATGTGGTCAATTTGGTTTTCCTTGATGACTTTATCGTGATAATCAATACGATATAACCCCAGCTTGAGGATTGGCGGGATCGTTTGAAGCGCGCGATATTGGCGGAGTACCCTTAAAGGGTAATATGACGTTAAACCCGTCAGTCCCACGAGGGGAAGTGGATCGTCAACTCCACTAAAAAGGCGCACCTCGGGATTCCCAAGCCACCGAACATGCCATTGAATTAAGCTATGGTTGAGATTTTTGAGGAAATGGAACCACATAGAGAAAGACCATGATGGAAAGGATTCGTTTCTTTGGGAAAATCTAAGAATTGGATGATGATGTTTTGTGACATCAATAATCTTCATGTGAGGGGCAAACTCTTTGATATGTGAAAAGAGCCAAATTTGGAGAAGTCCTAATGGGGCTCTAAGAGTGCCTCGACCATTTGCTTTAAACCGATTAAGAGACATAAAAGTTTCGGCAAGGATCATATGTGTGAAACTATTAAATGCGCACACTTGGTTGACAATGTGTGTGACTAAAGGATCCATTGTTTTTCGGGTATATGGGAATATCACAAAACCAAAGAACATAAGTAGGAAGACACGAGGAATTTGGTTCCCAGATTTTGGCTCAAGGCTACGGAAATGTTTTTCGAGGAAACTATAAGGCATGGCAAGAGAGTTTCCATTAAGAATAGCTTCAATTTTATCATAAGGGATATTGAGGAATTGACTTAGAAGAGATATTGGATTTTGGCCAATAGGAGGAGTGACAAAACCTAAAGAAGCTTTACCTAATCCAATGGCTTTTGGAACTCCTCAATTGTAGGGGTCAATTCACATTGATTAAACACGAAAGTAGAAGTCACAGGATTCCAAAAATGAGCCAATGCTTTGACCATTGCAATACGTGGTTCGACTTTTAATAAAGTCGGGAGGAAGCCTATGCGCTTTTCCACGTAGTCTTGATGTCTTGGTTCGAGATTCTCCCATAAAGTCTTGAGATTCCCAGGCACAGGGATCACGTCCACTTCAGGTCTACCCATCTAATCTAGACCTAAAAGGGGCATACATGATTAAAACATATCGTCGTTGAAATATAAAATTGCATAATTGAAATATGGAAAGTAAAAAGATAAAGATGATAAAAAAGGAACGATATCTTACCCACCAAACACATGACAAGCACAAATCACATGTCGCATGAAACTGTGAGGTTTTGACGCCTAAGGTGAGGGTGCTAAAGGCTCAAGGTCCTCATCCCAAAGGATAAAAATAGTTTACCCACCGCTACTATCGTCGGTCAGTGCTATTTTATCGGTTGGGATGAGCGGGTTTATGTAAGTAGTGGATTACCACGAGCATCCACTCGCAGATTCCACCCATAAACCCTCCTAAGGTCCTAAATTGGGCGATCGGGGTTTTAGACCGCGGTTGTGTGTGCGGTGTCGTGCTAAAGCTGGTAAACATGCATTTAAATTAAAACATCCAGCACTTCAATATAAACCCACATACATTCATACAACCTCACACCACCTGCAAAACAAATGGTTTACAAGCACGCCTCCCCTTATAACTCCAACCTACAAAACCATTTAACACAAGATTAGCGACTAACCTGATTTTCCACGTGACTTTGACATGCAGGCGATCCTACATAAGACATGTTAGTTAAAACACAACAACCATTTTTAAACGGCTTCAAGTCCTCTTAACCTAGTAACCAGTCCCCAGCGGAGTCGCCAAGCCTGTCGCGACCCGATCTCGCCACCCTCGAATCCCTCATTATCACGAGGAGAGAAAAGGGGGAAAGGTTGGATTTAGGGGTACTTGATCACGAAAGTTCCCTCACGGCTTGCATTCCAAAAGACTTCATCACCTCGCCTTTTGGATCAAACCTCTCATGAGTTCCCTCCACGAGATCGCGAGCTCTCCCAAGCTCGTACCCCACGTGACAGCGGAATGTCACGATCCATACCCACATAAGTGACACACCTAAAAAAAAAGGAGTCGAATGTGGATATTGAATTTAAGGGTACTTTTATCATGGTAGCCCTCTTGATAGTACACTTCACCCATTAGGATGCCATCACTTCATCCTTTGGGTTATTCCCACATCAAGTATGCTAAACCATAGTGAGTTTCATCGAAACTCATACCCCGCGTGACAGCGGATTTATTTATACGATCTACTTATTTATGACAACCTAAAAATAGACGGGAGTCGCCACTAGCCTCATTTTCGGGGGTCGACTAGAAACCCAATCGAGAGTCGGGAGTGTTCCCTCGATTTCTACGCAACCAGATATCTAGGTTCGGGGACTTGGGTTACGCTAATATTGCTATTAGCGCCCTTTCGGTACCTAAACAGTATGTTGTGTTTTTCCTAACATGTCCATGCGTTTCTTTTTACATTTTCGGGATCATCAATTCCTAGGCTAAGTGATCATGCGTGGTTGATCATTTTCATGCTATTCTATTTCTAAAAAAAAAAAAAAAAAAAGGAAAAAACCAATGAAATTGAAATTGCAAAACATTAAGTAAACAATCAAGGAAAAACAGTAAATCTATCAGGCAAGTCCTAAAAAAATATAAAAGAGAAAACAATTAAAAAAAAGAAAAAGAAAACCCGCAACTCGTCGGGTTTTATACAATGCATGGAACCCGAGACATATGTCGGGAAAATGGGCATTACATGAAAATGGTCGGAATGGACATCGACCTCCACCATCTTCACGCCTTCTCCATCTTCAAGGTCCTAATCTAAACCTAATCTAAGAAATTTATGACTAGGTGCATACAAATAAAAGAAACAGTCAAACACATCAAGCAACCAAAAACAATGAATGAACCAACTAAAGATCACTTATCCCAAAGCATGCACCATTGAATTCACTCAACATATGTATTTAAGGCAAACGGAGCAATTAATGTGTAACCCACATGATACCTAAAACCGTTTTGTAGACAATTGATAAAAGATGTCATTCCATGAAGGAAGCACCTCAAGATTCCTAACGCGCATGAATTTCTAAAAAAATATTAAGAACATGAACAAATCAATCAAGAATAGATCATAGTAGCATGTCACACCGTCATTCTACAACATATTGAAAGCAATTTGGACAAATCTACTATCTCATCTTAAGACTAACAACAACTAGCCACAGAAAAGACAGCATTGCAGTTCAAGCCAAATTCCAGATTTCAAAGCTCAATTTAAAAAAAGAAAAGGGTAGGGCAAATGATGGCCAAATCGCACATATAATATGTCAATGGAAAGTTTGAGAAGCCTATTACAAACCTCTAGAAGACATTAAGTCCTAATAACAACATCTTCCAGCTTGTTCCGGTTAAAACAGAAAATTGCAGCAGGTCAAAACGCAAATCAACCTAAAAAAAAAATACTGCAGAATTGACAGACTTTGTCGGTATTTTTCGATGACCGGATGATGTCTATTCAAGGCATACGACATATCAAAACGAAGCTCTAGAAATGTATTTTATATGTCTAGAAGGGCTCGAAGTCAAAAAAAACCTTATCTAACACCTCGTTTCAACCAAAACAGAAAGTTGCAGTACGTCAAAACAGCAAACACATAAAGAATTGACGCAATTCTCAACACAGCTCATCACACATCGGTACAAACACAACAAGGTGACCACAATGTAACATGTATATTCGTGGCGAGCTAGACAATCATAGATGGCAGCAAGCACAGCATGTAGATTGAAGATAAAGAGAGAAAATAAGCATAGGAAATCAGCCAAAATGGATCACTAAAACCACACATTTTCATCATGATCCTAAGTTTCTGCTCTTTCTCATAAACCAGATCTATCAAGGCAACGGGAAGCAATTGAATGATGACCTACGTAAAGAAAAATAAGCCTAAAAAAGAAGTGAAGTCCAACCTCCATTTAGTTTCAGGTTTAGGTATTTCTTTGACGAACTCAAACATCATTGTTGTTACTGGCTCTAACAAAAACTGAACCAGATTCCCAGATCATCCAACATGCACCAAGGATATAAAATCATTTCCTGATATAAAATCATATGCTGCTGAGGAAATGTTTCTCCACTAAGGTGAACTTCAAGCACAACTCATACCAGTCTACCGACAACTACAAACTCATCAAAGAGCAAAATACCAGACATCAATCCAGATTGAAGTGTACTAATGAACTCACAACTTTCAGGCAAAGAACGCATTCAATATTATGAACAAGGAATTCTAGAAAGAACACAGCAACAGCAGGGGACCAATTTTATTAAAACCAATCAATTTTCTTCTTGTACATGTCCTGCTTGCTCAGCTTGCTTTACACTGGATATGTATCTAATCCGAGAATTTCAATAACAAATCCTAAAACGGCTAGCTACTAAGTTCTGAAATGAAAGGAAACGAAATACAAGCAAAGTCTATACAACAAAACTAATGTATCGATCAAGCAAAAGGCTCATATTCTGAATCAAAACACACACTGATCTAATTCAGGAATTTTATCAAACAGGTGGAGAACATTTCCAGGTTATGGAGTAAATGACATCAACAGAACATCACAAACACAGCAATTAGCATGAACAACACACAAGCTAAGGTGACTTGGCAGAAGAGGCTAATGAAAACACACAACCTCGGAACTAAAAAAAAAAAACAGATACAAGTACAAAATCGATAGAGAAAGAGTGATCGAGAAAAAAAAAACAGCGATCAAACCAGGGAGAGAGTAACGAACCATGCGTGAGACAGAGCGATCAAGAGAGAGAGATAGAGAAAAACCTGATTACCTGTATCTCGAGTTCCGGAAGGGCGTGATCCGCGACGAAGGCGTCGAATTGATTAAGCGAGTGAGTGTCCGAAGGAGGGATAGAGAGAGAGAGAGAGAGAGAGAGAGAGAGAGAGAGAGAGAGAGAGAGATCAGAATCCACGACCCAAACGGATGCAAATAGAGAACAGAAATCGAAAACCCTAACAGATCGAGGAGGATGGAAAGAGAGCTCACCGATCGAGCAAACTCGATCCAGAGAGAAGAAATCGATCAAGAGTCGCCGTCGTCACCTTTGCCGGTCCCGCGGATCGAACCTCCTCCAATCGAGCTTTCAGAGAGCAAGCGTCCGATCTCCGAAAAAGAGAGGGATCCACTGAGTGAGAATCACTAGAGCAAAAGCGAAACGAAACTCCCCTTGCAATCCCCAACCGCCGGTCTTCAATTTCTGATCCTTGCTAACGAGAGAAAAACCCTAGCCTTTGACTTGAGCTCAACGGAGAAGTACTGGAGACGGATGCGGAAATTCCCTCCGATGGACTGCGAGCGAAGTCGAGATTTTCCCCTGAGGAATCACGGATGTCTACGGGGATCGTTCGAGGCTAGGGATCCGAGATCTGAGTCCTAGCGGCCGCGTCTTCGAAATGAGCTTCGAGCGCTCAGTCGGCCGAGAGAAGACAAAGTCCGCGAGAGGAAGATCGCCAGTCCACGAGCTCAAGAGATGGCATGAAGATGATCCGAGGAGAAACGCAAGAAAGATGCCGCCATTGATGTCGTGGGAGGGCTAGGGTTTCGCTGCAAGCGCCTCGAACTCCATTGATGACTCCACAAAAAATACGAACGCAGAGAGAGAGAGAGAGAGAGTGTGAGGAGAGAGAGATTTTGTGCGAAGTCAAGAGAGCGAGAGCCTCCGTGCACGAGAGAATCCCCCGAAGAGAGAGAGCCCGTTCTAAAAAACAAACCCCCAAAAGAAAAAGCCCTCCTCCCAGAAATCGTCATCCCCTTTCCCTTTTTATTCTTTTTTTTTTTTTTTTTTTCTAATTTTTTTCTCTTTTCATTTCATTCCTTTTCTTTTGTTTTGTTTTCTCTTTTTTTCTTTTTGTTTTCTTTTCTTTTTGGTTCTTTATTTATTTCTCTCTCTCTCTCTCTCTCTCTCTTTTTCGTTTTTCCTTATTTCTAATTAATTTTTTTATCTTTTCATTTCAAACAATTTTTTACTTATGCAAATTGAATGTTTAAAACGTCGACAAAAATTTCAGGTGTCAACACCGTCCCAATGGCGAGGATGGTTGCCGGCCCCTTGGCCCGCTGGTTCTTGCGGATCTTCTCAACGGCACCCATCTATCTCGGACCTGCGTTTGAAACTTTTCTTTTGTATTGCGGATATAATGAAGTTCAAAGTGAAGCTGAGACACTGCAACTTGGTCCAGCTGTGAACATTTGCAGCCCATTGCCTTGCCTTTTATAGATATGAAGTGGGCAAGCTCGAGCTTGCTTTTGAGGTGATGACGTCGAAAAAAAAAGCAACTCGTCAACCGCAAAAGATTAAGCAATAGATAGCAAGAAAGATGAAGCTGCACGAACCTCATTGTCCTGTAGATGGAGAATAATAGGGTTTCTTGTGAGCGCTAGCAAAGCAAGTATAAACTCATAAAGGTGAAATTGCTGCAAGAAGGAGTTCAGGGACAGGAAGCAAACTAAAGTAGGTGTGGAATGTAGAATTGTTTGGAAATGAGAAAAAGAAGTCTCTTCCATGCAGACCGACCGACCCGTTCCCCAACTTGATGAAGACCAGAGAGTTGGGTGGTCTGTCGACTCATTGCACGTGTCACATTATCCAATTACCTATAAATCTATTAGACAAATATTAATTCAATTTAACTAATTTAGTTCTATAGCTTTATATGAAATTTTAATGTAGTCTTTCCAATCAATTTTCGTTGAAAATCATCGACATGGCAATATGTAACATAAAACGACCAACAATAATTGAACCGCCATATTAGCGATTGCCAGGGAAAAATGAATAAAAAGACTATAATGAAATTTCATGGAAAAGTTTAGGATTAATTTAGTATAATTGAGAATTTATGATTGAATTGATGTCCACACAATAGATTTAGGACTGATTGGATAACTTTTCCCAATATATACACACATTTCGTGATTAGGTCAAATATTGATCCTAATTCAATGTTCCTTTTCGTTTGGTATTTCAAATTTTCATAAGCAAGCTGCAAGATGTGACAACCTGAATTTTCAGAATTTGTTTTCAATTAAATAAATTGGGCCTTTCGTCGACGTGCCGATAGTGTTATTCTCTGAGCTGATCACTCACGAGATAACTGGACTATCTGGGGAAGCAATCAAGGGATCTAAATGCAATGGACTTGAGAATTCGACCGGGAATCAACCGTTCGACCGTGTTGATCTGCAAGGGTCATTACGGCACTATCAAAAATAGGTTGACTTGACTGAGAGATGTGATCAGTGTGTGGGTGATTCTACTTGATTACAAAATACTCGTCGATCAGCACTAGACCGATTTTTCTATCGTTTTGGTACCCGGTGCCCGTAATTGAAACCTCCATATTTTCACGATAATCGAGGGTCATCAATGTGTCGAAGATGTATATTGTGACTCGAGATAAATCAATCATGGGTCAATTACACCAAAATTCCTGGCAGTTGCCCAGTAGACTAGGTCATGCTAAAAGCGCACCGGAGTGAAATTAACCATGAATTTAAAACCGATTTCAGAAATTGAAAGTTCTGTCATGTCACGAGCTATTTTAGAAACGTTGACTTTTTGCGTAGGAATCGCCATTTCTTCTTTTTCCGAAAATGCTTGGAACCATGTTTGGATTTTTTAATCGAGTACTTCTTGAAGTGCTTCTTTTTCCGGGAGTAATGGCCACAGGTACCATCACAATCTGTTTGGAGCATTTGATTTTTAACTTCGATGGGAACAGTGATTCAAGACGCTTGTCATCCGTGATGTATGTCTGGACCATTCGACGCTTTAAGCATAATTCTTCAAGGCATAGATGGACTTCTTGCTGAAGTTCTCCCATGGGAACGTCTTGTATTCTTCTTTGCTTTCCAAAGAAGGATCTTTCAACCATCTGTGATAGCTCTTTAGGAATAGAAGTGATGAAGACATGCTTTAGATTTGGATCTCGCGCCAATCTGGTAAAAGAGCTGAAGCATCAATCGATAATGCTTATCAAGATGCTTTTTCGAAGGGAGCAGCATCTTCTTTCAAAGAATTCTCTCCTTTTGAGTTCTTTGAGATCTCCGGGTGTTCCCACAAAAACATGGTATAGAAAATTAAGGGCATGATAGAAACCGGGTGATAACAAGAACGTAAGCTGGTCTGTTACGTGAGTGATTGCCACCAAAATTTAAGGCTCCCCGTGAACCTTGTAACGAAATTGAAAAGGACATCATTCATATCATGGTTGGTGATGGACTGTGTACTCAACCAAGTATGAAATTCTTCAAGTCTGTGTGGCCATTTTGAATAGGGAATATCATCAATGGAGAAGAATTGTTTGGATGCCATGGATACATGTTTGGATGAACTGTTTCTGGTGGGATTACTTGTCTGTCCAAATTCTGGATCAGAATAGTTTGATTGCATATCGTAATCCGAAAGAGTATCTGCCATGAATATTTGTGAGTTTGGTGGAACAGAAGGGGGAGACTCAACTGGTGGATCTGAAAAGGATGAAGAGGAATAAATAGATACTGAATCTGATGGAGAGGAGGAGGTTTGTTCAGAAAGCAGAATCTGTTTAACAGGGTCAGGCTCAGGATGTTGGGTAATGGGGTCGATTTCTTGCTTACCCAGATCCTTTAGAAAGGATTCTAATGGATTTGATAACATCATCAGTCCGGCATTTCTCTTATAGCAATTGAGCTTGATTCTCGTTGGTGGTGTCTTTTCTTTTCCCTTTTCTTTCTTCAAGGCTTTGAGCCGACTTCGCAAATCTGTTTCTCTTCTAGAAGGATCTTCGGGATATTAGCAAAAACAGACACTTGCGGTGTTGGGGATACATACCCGGTTTGAACGGGGAGGTGCCAATGGATCGAAAGGTCTAAACCTTCCTTCTTCAAGAATTTGAATTTGCTTCTTGAGTTTATCTATTTCTGGTTTTGGACTTTCAAGATAGTGGTACCCAAGCTGTTGTCCCGATTCCAAGGCTTGAAGCCTTTTTGGAACTCGAAAGTATCTTCTTGGTGCCTTCGTCATATCTTCGGAGGTCTTGTTGCACAATTCCGATCTTGGAATCAATAGCCTTAAAGGCATTGTTTTGTGCTAACAAAGTCTCTGATTGCCAATTTAGAACGGCTTCAGCAGCAGGGGTTTTCTTCTGTCTTCCATGTTCGTCCACATCTGTGGGGGTAGCTACTTTGGGAACATGGCGGTATCTACCATGTGGATCAATAAACTCTTCTGTAGCAGGGAACGAGAGTTTAGAGCTTTCCTTGACAAGAGGAGGAAAGTCAGTATCTTGGAACATGGCGATGGAAGAAGTGGGTGGTGTTTCGCTGGAACTTCGAGGGGGTAAGAATGTTTCTTAGCCCATTTAAGGATTGGCTTATAAAATGGAGAGAGAGCTTGCTTTTTCAGGGAGGAGAAGGTGGAGGTGATTTTGGTGGATCCGATGAGATTTGGGATGTGGTACTGAATTCTGGTGGTGGAGGTGGTGCATAAGTAACCATGAACTGGTATTTATCACACTCACCAAGAGTATCTACGGAGGTATCTCCGTCTAAGTATCTCTGGTATATCTTATCCCTGGATTTTCTCTGTCGAGGCGGAGATCTGGCATGAGGGTCTACCTCATCAGGAGAATTTATACAGTAGGAACATTGGCAAAATGGATCCCAAAAACAATGACCATGCTTATCTTTATAGTAATGGACAGGATGTCCATCACCTTTGAAGTGTCGCACATGCTTTTTTGGATCTGGTTCAGAGATGGATTCTGGAACACAAGGTTCAATCATGAAGAGAGTTTGGAAGATAGAAGGACCTTCTTCCTTTTCTTTGCCAAACTTGATGGAAACAGTCCCATCTTTTTCCTTACGAATTTCGAGTCCGTAGATTTGGAATGGCTTGTTATCTTTGGTGTAGCTTTTCGTAGTTGGTAATCCAAGTCTCTGGAAGGAGCTTGGCCAACGTATCTTTTGGAATCTGTCGGGGAACATGGATGCGGGATGCCCGATCATTCGCATGGAGATGAACAATGCGTCTTCATTACCATTGTTGAAGTTGAGGTCGAGAGCATGGTTCTGCACTCGATAAACCATCTGGTAATGCAAGGTTGCAGCTACGGATTCAGCTGTTTGGGGGGCTCCAGTGAGCTGTACTTGAACTTTCATAAAAGAGAGAAGTTGGGGGTCTGAGAGAGCGATGTTGAAGTTTGGATACAGAGTCACAAAGACTTCCGGCATTCAAAGTGGTTTGAACAGACCGATGCAAGCATGCTGGTATTGTAAGAACACAGTATCTAACAACGCAATTCGGCCACTCTTGGCGGACCTTTACGACCATGAAAGGTGAGAGCAAGACGAGCTTGCTCCATAGTGAACATGAGAATATCCCTGTTGGACCCATTGTCCGGGAAATTTGAAGGGATTTGGAGAGTAACAAAGTACTCTTTTTCAGTGTGAGGATGGGATTTGGTCAAATTTGGAGGATGAACGTACTCCTTTACTTGCTTCGGGGTTTGGTGGATGAGTTGACGAATAGAGCGGATAGGTGAGAATGATGAAGTGGGTTTAGCAAAAGCTGAGTAGGGGTTCATCGAGAGGAAGCTGAGTTTCGAGATTTTGGTTTCATCGAGAGAGACTTCATAAAGGTAGTCTATCTTAGAAGCATTTGACACACGAAATTCTGAGAGAGCTGAGGACGAAGAAGCAGGAGCAAGAGAAATGGGTGCTTCGAGAATTTCTGGATCTGTCATGGTGTGTGAGAATCTTCTCAGCACTGGATTCTCCTATCAAGCGCATGGAATGGATAATATCAAAAACGGGACCATGGCTCTGATACCATTGAATGGACCTAGACTTAGGATCGGGAAGGAGAGTAAATTTCCTGCAGTATGCATCCCACATTAGGCGAACAACCCGTTCAAGCCCGGGGACAGCCTTTTAGCAGAAAATCACTCAGCCCTTTAATCCGAGCCTAGAGACACTCGAAGATGCCGGGAAGGAAACGTTTCTAATTTACCCAAGCTGCATTTCTCGAAGGATCCTACCAGCCGGAGAAGATGAAGAGAGATTTAGGGAGCCATAGAGATTTTCACAAAGCACACTCTTTACTTGAGGGGGACTCGCCCAAAACGATACAACGACCAGGCCTTATATAGGCAAACTAAAGGGACAACAAGGACACACAGGACCAACTCACGGGTCCAAAGACAAACAGAGGCTCCGGAACTTTCCGGGAGGGAATTATTCGCACACTATGAACAGTAACTGTACTGTGAACAGTACATTCCCTAGCCTAGTGCTACAGTAAAAGTGAACAGTACTTTGCTACAGTGAAATTGTACGGACTCAACGATCTCGTCCGTCACGAGCATTGTAGCTACATACTGAGTCGTTGTCTGAACTGTCTTCTAGGAGATGTGCTTCATACTTCTCTTTGGAGGGCTTCAAGGTCTTGAGGTGAAAGAATCTGGTTTAGCCTTTGTGATGAGGAGGCTTCATGAGCCCAATGGGATGCTTCTTCGCTGCCCGATCTGTGTTTTCGTTGGTAGTGTTGCTAGGAAAACTTGGTCAGCCGTTTGAGGGCTGTGCATAGTAGGATAGGTCCATATCTTTGGGATGAAGACGAAGGTCCCCTGTTCGTAGGGATGCAGGACAAAGGACCTCCAAAGCGTGCATAGGGGTCTTGAGTAGACTGGACAATGTCGTCTTCACTTGTCATTTCATGCTCTTGGGACGATGCGGCTTGTATGCACTGCCCGAGTGCTTCCTTAGCTTCGGGTGCTAGGTCATAATGATCCCATGTAGTGGGTACATTATTCCGGATGTCTTCGGGAATGGTCTTGTTTTCTGGCATAGGATTCTCTCGGAGTTCTCGATATTCATGTTCACATAATCTAACAGATCTTGGATAAGATTTGTGAATCCGGGGCTTCTCGGTTGTTCGAATGAGGTTTATAGGCTGTGGTTCCTATTTCGAGTGGTGCATCGAGAATACCGCCATTATTTCTAAAGAAATTCCATGGACGTCTAAAGAACGGGACGGTGTGAACTTCAGGATTTGGTGTCATGGTTCTCAGTTCTTTTTCCAAATCTTGTTTCCAAGCGGGTGGGATGATAGAACCAGTTTAGAAAACTTAAAAGATTTCTATCACATTCCTTTTCGATGTTTCTTCCGAGCATGAATATCCTGGTGAGATTGGCAATGAACCTTCGGTGGGGATTTCAATGGCTATCAAGTACTTATTGGTTAGGTACCATAATAGCGTTTTAAGCTGATCAGGGAAATCATCTTCCTTCCAGATTAGGGGATGAATGAAAGGATAATTTGAATTTACCCGAAAGGATAAAGAATCGAACCTCCATTATACCGAAAAGGTCGTGTGGCATTCCCACATGAGGTTCTCCATGCTTTCGGGAAGACTGTCATTCGGATTTGCTGAATAATCTCTGGGGATATGCACGGCTTGGTGAATCTTTAATTTTCTCAATTTTGTATTTGACACCATAATGGAGCTTATGGAAGGCGAGGCCTCTTGATGTACATGTTGATCTCAGCTGGTGTTTTGGGTCTTGACAAGAAATCAGCAAGGACATTCTTTTTCCGGAATATGTTGGGTTTCAAAAGAGTATTTTGAAAACCATTCAGCCCATCGAAGCAATTGGGGTTTGGAATCATACTGTTTAAACTTGGTCATCGAGGGAAAGATGCCATGTCTAGTTCAACTAGGAAGTGATGGCCGATGAGATGAAATTCAAACTTCTTAATTCCATTTTTGACTGCTAGGATTTCTTTAAAAGTGGAATGGTAGTGCATTTCAGCACAGGAAAACTTTCCACTTTTGTAGGCACAAACATGTTTCTTACCATCAATTTCTTCGAAGAGGACGGCTGCCCAGTATTCGTCACGCGGCGTCGGTTTGGAGAATCCTTTTGCCTGTTGATGGTATTTGCGGTGGTGGGAGATTCTGCATAATCTCCTTAAGCTCGCAACCGCTTTGGTGCGGGTTTTTCCCCAAGGTGGGGAATTCTTTTCAGCATGGCTTGCAAAGGAATCAATGACTTTGCAATGTGTGGGACAAACACTCTGAGATAATTAATTATCCCAAGAAATTGCTGAACTTGCTTTTTTGTGAAGTCATTTTCGGGAAACTTTAATAATTCCTGTGCAATGTGTGGCCCTGGATAGTATGTACCTTTGTTGAGGTGCATACCAAGAAATTCAATTTCTGTCTGGGCAATATTCATCTTCCTTTGGGAGAGCATAATACCATGCCTTTTCACAATTTCTGCAAATTTCTCAAGGAGTTGGCAGTGGCTCTGTTCATCAGGGCTGTAGAGCAGAATATCGTCGATATACACTGCTGCAGTTGGCAGAATGGGTTGGAAGATACGGCACATGGCCTTTTGGAAAAGGGATGGGGCCACCTTTAAGCCAAAAGGAAGAACTTTCCATTGGAAGTGCTGGTTTGGGATACAGAATCCCGTTTTTGTTCTGTCTTCAGGATGGATACCCAATTGCCAAAATCCGGCTTTGAGGTCGAATTTGGAATAGATATGGGCCTTAGTTAGACCACTAAAGAGAGAATCTCTGGATGGTAAAGGGAACTTATCATCTTGGAGAAAAGATTAAGAGGTTGGTAGTTAATTACCAATCTCATTTTCCCTCTGATTCGCTCGGCTCGCTTATTGACATAAAAGGCTTCACAAGCCCATTGAGAATTAGAAACTTCAATAAGGCCTTGTTGCGAAGTTCGAGCATTCCTTTTGAGCTAAAGCCAAGTGTTCGGCTTCATTCCCGCATGACTCGCCTTTGTTGGATTGATGTCTTCATTTTTCTTGAAGGGAAGGCGAACAAAGAACTCTGGATTTTTCCATAAGGGATGAGAACACTTTTGAGCAAATTCGAGTGGGATTCCGAGCATGATTCTAATAATCTTTGCATGATTGGATCTAGCAGACTCATCTGGATGGAAAAGAGTCTCTGAATATCAACAAACTCAGAGAAATGATTTTTATATCTAAGACCCTTCCCAGGAATGATGCGTAGTTGAGAGATTTGAGTCATGATGTCCCATCCAATTAGCAAATCTTTATTGGGAAGGTTTGATCCAAAGATTTTTGCTTTTATGGAACACTCGGGAAAAACGGACGAAGAATCAAGTAGTTCTGACGTTTGTGGAGAAAGTATCTCCAGAGGCGGAGTTGAAGTATCGGATATGAGGAGTCCAATATTCTTCAGGCAGAACTTTAGTGTCCAGAATGGAGGAACTTGCTCCAGTATCAATGAGAGCAATAACATTGATAGGTTTGGCGTACTTTGAGGTGAAGATTTTTACAGGGAAATGGGGGCAGTGAGTTTGACTTGAGAATATGTCAGGATTTGGTTCTGAGGATGTGGGGGATATGTGAAAAATGTCTTCCGAATCTGATTCGTCAGAATTGGTCTCATTGGAAGATTTGTAGAAGGGGATGACACAAAGGGTCTGTTCTGATGGTTCTTCATCAGCAGAAAACAAGGATTCAATGTCATCATTTTCAAGGGACATACCTGTTTCATTTTCAATCAGATGATTCGACCCTTTTCTTTGGGGGACAATTTTTTGCAAAATGTCCCTTCTTGTCGCAAATGTAGCAACGGTTTGATTTCTTGTCCCGATTCCAAGGCTTGAAGCCTTTTCGGAAGAATTTTCAGAGAACCCAAGATTTTTACGGAAAACCGTTTCCGACGTTACGGAAAATTAACGGAAATTCAGATGAGCTCGTTTGAAAGAAATTTGGACTTAAAGGCCGGGCTATGTGCTGATGGGAATTTATAGAAATTATGAGGACTTTTTCTTTTTCAAAATAGGGCTTCGAATTTGAGAAATTGAGGATGAAATTGAAGCCAAAGTGGTGTGAAATTCGGATCTATACTTGGGGATGGAATTTTGACACCAAAATTGGATTATTTGGTGGTAATTAAGCTAGAAAGTATTGAGGGGACATTGAGATATTTATGCAAGTTTAAGGGAGACCAAGCATTCAATTAAAGGGATAGATCCTTGAGTTTTGCCCATTTTTTCTTCTCAACTTGCCGTGCACGCCTCAGCCCTTCTTCTCCTTCGCGCGGTCATCATTCCCACGGAACCAGTTGATTTTGTTTCTCTTTCATTTCGGTTCTTCGAAGCCCACACCATCGAATTCATTTTCCCCTGCTTCCATCTCTCTGCCACTTGCCAATTTCCTAGCCTCCTTCGGTCAACAGCCACACTCACGAAGCCCTTTTGTTGACCGCTATTACTTTTCTTTTCTTCAGTTGAAGCGAGCGAAGCCCCCACTGATTCTTTCAGCCCACATCCCACGAAGCATCCGCGGCCACGTCGTGCCTCAAACCGAACGTTTCAGCCCCAGCAAACTTCGCGGACGTCAGCATCTCATCTTCCCTCTTCACACGCCAGCTGCCACCATCCTAAACAGCCCGTCGAAGCCGCTTCTCCACCGCCTCCATTGGTTCGCTCGCTGGCAGCGAAGCAGCCCAGCCGTGAGTCTTCAGCCCGCGAGCCCAGTTTTGGCCGTAGGTTCCAGGCCCAAGCAAGTTGTATTTCAGTCCAGATTTGAAGCCCAGCCCAGTTCGTTATTTTCCCAAGCTCAGCAGTCCACGTGGAACTCAGTCCATTTTCAGCAGCCCAAGCCTGCGAAGACAAGCCCAGTTCAGTTTAGTTCAGCCTATCTTCAACTTTAGTCCAGCCCACTTGAAGCCCAGGCCAAGCCCAGCAAGTTGCTGTGGGCTTGCAAGGTTTCTTGGCCCGGTCTGTGTGCCTGTCGACACCACCAAAATTCAGATTTCGGCCACCGTTGCGCCGTCGTCGCGGTGATCCGGTCTTCGCAAAACAAGTGAGTTTCACTCACTAATCCTCGCTTAGTAGGTTAATCATGTTTAGGGGTTGATTAAATTAAATTAAGCATGTTTAGGTGGATAGATTATATTAGATTAGTTAATTTAATTATATGCCGATGCATGTTAAGTGGTTAGTTAGTCACATTAACAAGTAGACTCGTGTTAGTATTTATTGAACAAGTCTCGGGAATTTCTTGTGCTTGTCTCAACTTTCAATTAGGCTATAATGGACCTAAGTTAGATTTATTGCATTTATTTAATATTTTACATAATTATTTAATTAATTATTTTCCGAAAATTAAGCTGGGATAGCCGACGATCGCAATTTCATGCTGATTTCAGTGGTACTCTCTATTTATTTAATTGATTGCCTGATTGTGCAAATTGAGTGAATTTAGTAGTTGCGGATCTTTATTTCATAAATTTAATTAAATTTGTTAATTACGTGGAAAATTACTGGGCATCGGTCTACGGCACTAAAAGTCTATTTTAGGACTGTGGGAAATAGTAGGACGTTCGAAAGCGAAATAATGATATTTTGACTAAGACCGACCGTGTATCCACACTCGATAAATTTTTATCGGATATCGTTAATACGAGGGAAATAGGCCAATTATTATTTTGATTGAGGATTCTAAGTGTGAAGCACACATTCCTTGGCCAAGAGTAATTAATCATGTGAGGGTTATTAGTTGCATTGAGAAGACTATTGAAAGATGAAATGATGTATGATGAGTGTGGGATAGTGTGGAATAGGACATGGAAACCACCGAATTCGAAATCGGTTGTGCTCGCTGAGCCATAATTCAGCATTACCATCAAAGTATGGTTATGTCCATTGGACCATAGGTTACCACCTAATTTAGGTGGTGCTTGTTGAGCCGTAATTCAACACCACCACCGAACTTGGAATTGATTGTGCACGCTGAGCCGTAATTTAGCATTACCACCGAATTTGGAATCGGTTGTGCCTGCTGAGCCGTAATTCAGTATTAACCGCCGAAGAATTAGTAAGGCATGCTCGCTAAGCCGTAATTCAGCATTACCGCCAAAGTTTTAGTAGGCCGTGCTCACTGAGCCGTAATTCAGCAGTGAATTTGAGTAATTGAGATGAGCCGACCAAGAAAAATGGTCAAGATGACATGTAATCGACTAGGTCGATTGATCAATGATTTGATCTGATGTTATGAATTGATTAAGTGATGTAATATAAAGCATCTGTAAATAACATTGATTTGCAAGATGGAACTGAAGTCAAGGTAAGTCTTCTAACTCGTGTTGTGCTTAGGCAGCCTCTAGAGCATATTAGCTTCCTAATCTGGTCTTAGGGGGTAGAATTTGCTGAGACGTAGTCTCACTGGTTATTGAATAACCATTTTCAGGTCCTTAGATGGCTGTGGTGAAGGACCGGAGGCTCGAAGTGTAGATAATGAAGCCTGAAGAATTGACAATCCTATTGGACTAGTTAGTCATAGGACAATTCTCTCTTGATGGGAGTCGACTCCCTTTTGCAGACCTTGTTGTATGAACTTATGGTTTAAAAACTGATTTAACAATTTGCCTTGTATATATTTGCACTATGGTTTGCAATGTATATAAGGGTGGTTGCTTTTAAAGTGGAAATTTGGAGTCCTACTTTTCTATCCCATTGTTTTATTGTATAGGGATTACTTATATGCTTCCACATGCGTATTAAAATGAATGGGTTGGCAATGCATCCTGGGACGTCGCTATTATATCGACCAAGTGAGGGATGGGTGTGTGCCCGATGATCGAGACGTGACACAAGATCTCTAACCCATTCTATTTTGTAAAATCAAATTCTCGCCTTATTTTTTTTTTTTTTTTTTGTACTTATTGTTTAGAGAACAATAACAACCCAAACAATAATGGATTAGTACAATAGAATAAAAAAATTTCCCATCTTATATAAACCTAAAATGAAATGATATAATAGAGCGTTATAAATACTAAGCATGCGAACACAAGGCGATTTTTTTACTTGGAAAACCTCCTCGGTGTGAGGAGATAAAAAAACTACAAGACCAAAGTCCACCTAAAATCTTCACTATCAACAAAACTATATGAATAAAGTTCTTCTCTAGTAAATACTATAGGTACATTGTAGCAAAGACATCAAGAATATCATTCTTGGCAATACACATAAATTTTACAAAAAAATCAAGGATAGATCTCACAGAAAACATAGGTTCTGTTCAATTGATGAAAAACCTTATGTAGGGAGCTTCAATTGAAAATCAAACCGTTTAGATTTGAGAAGAATGTCCCGTGATCACGCTAACAAAATTTCAATCCAATCGGACCACAAATTGACCTTTGACATTAGCTTGATGTAAATCAAATACTACCCTCAACCCAGTTTTTTGCTCTCTCGTTCTCTCTTGTTATTGTGTTTCAACTAATGTTATTTATGGCTATTGTATAAAATATAATAAGGAACCCTATTTCTTCATATGGATTATTATATGGGCTCAAGTCTTTGGGTTTGCAATTCATTAGACTTCCTCCATACGGAAGTGAACCTAGCATGTATCAGTGTTCGATGTTAGCATTGGATGTAAATATTCTAATCTAATTAGTTTTCATGTTTAATGATGAAGTTTGGTATCATTCTTATATTTAATCATTTTCAGCCGTTGTTTAATAAATGCAGAAAAGCAAGAGATTCAAGTTTTTTTGGAAAATTGATTTTAATTCATTCGAAATGAGGAAGATTGATTTAAATTTGGAATCAATGAGAATTTTGTAGGATAACATGGTTGGGTCGTCAATCTAGTTAAATGTCATTTGCCCTTTGGTATTGTAAGGGTCATTATTTATCTTCTAACAGCAACCATGGATTTTCATGGGATTTTTTAGAAATATTCGAGGCCGAAATAATGTTTGGCTTGATGTATAATACAGGGAGATATCCAATAATGCAATGTAATATCTCAATATATTATAATTGTTAAGTTGCCTCATTCTTGACCCCACGAGTGAGAGTAACATTCAATGCTTTTTCCTACTCTTTCAAGGTCTTTTTCTTTACAAAAAAAAAACCCTTTTTTTTGTACTTTTCCTTTATTTTGATGCAATTGTCTAAACATTTTTTTTTTTTTTTACATTCTTCTGGAGGTGCAAGGCAGTGGGTCTTTCATCTCTTTTTTGAGGATGATGTCTTCCTTTTTTGTGAGGCTCATCTTCCTACAGTGGCGCTCCTTAAGGAAGGTCTTCATATCTTTTCCTCTTGGAGTGGCCTTTGTCCTAACCCATGCAAGAGTGAAATTTTTTTGGCAGGTGGCGCACCCTCCTTAAGGAATAGTATTCTCTTGGAGTTGGGCTTTCGAGAAGGGAGCTTGCCAGTTCGGTACCTAGGGGTTCCCATTATCACTTCGAGGATCAGCAAAGCAAACTGTTGTGTCCTTGTCAACCATATCACTGCAAGGGTTCAATCTTGGACCCACCGATTCCTCTCTTTTGCTGGTCGAATTCAGCTTATCAGGTAAGTTCTTCATGCTATACAAGCCTACTAGGCTAGTGTTTTTGTTTTACCTATAGCTGTGGTGGACTAGATAGAGAAAATCCTTAGACAATTCTTGTGAAAAGGTCTGGACCTAGGCAGGGGTGGTGCTAAGGTAGCCTGAGATGAAGTTTGTCTTCCAAAGGATGAAGGAGGACTAGGTATTAGGAGGCTCCGAGATTGCAATAAAGCCGCCATGCTAAAGCATATCTGGCTCTTGTTCTCCGACAAGGAAGCGCTGTGGTGTAGATGGATCCATTCCACTTTTTTTAAAAACAAGAACTTTTGGGTTGCTAGGAATCCAACATTTGGATCCTAGGCCTGGAAAAGCTTGTTGAACCTAAGAAGGGATTTTCGGATGGCCTTCTACTGGAAAATTGGTGATGGCCAAACAACCTCTCTTTGGTTTGACAATTGGCACCCTAGAGGGCCCCTGAGCCTGATCTTCTCAGATTCTTTTATCTACAACTCAGGGCTCTCTAGGCAAGCCTGTGTTGCTAACCTCTTCTCAGATGCTAGCCAAGCTCTCAGGACGGTGCTTAAATCTGGGGTCATCCTCTCCCGGTCCTGGCGAGGGTCCCGAATCGTTGCTGTTGGCGTGAAAGCTCTTCGGGCCAGTTCACTATGGCAACAGTGTGGAACTTCATCAGGAAGAAGAGAACGCGGGTCCATTGGTACTCTTTCGTGTGGGACAACGCTATAGTGCCTCGCTATCAGCTCAACCTTTGGCTCATGGCCAAGCACAGGCTTCCAACCCAGGCTCTCCTTCTGTCCCATGGTAT
The DNA here is from genome assembly GCA_014182405.2 of Eucalyptus sideroxylon. NCBI lineage: Eukaryota > Viridiplantae > Streptophyta > Magnoliopsida > Myrtales > Myrtaceae > Eucalyptus > Eucalyptus sideroxylon. The sequence continues at coordinate 59,378,048 of CM024552.2, forward strand.
AATTGGAAGTGCTGCCTGTGTGTTTTACAAGAATATGCTCGACTCTGTTGAACACCTTTTTTTTTTTTTTTTTGTCACGGCTAGCGTTGCTTTCTTTTAGGCTTCCAAATGCAATTTACCTTGGCGTAACAGAGCTTGGAGGGAGAACTTCCGATGGGTAGCTACCTATTTGATGGGTAAAGATTTCTACAAGTGCATTGCTCGTTTTTCCTTTGGCACGCTTTGTCATATCATTTGGAAAAATAGGAATAGCATCATCTTTAGAGACCAGCCTCTCTCGGTTCTGGCCATGAAGAACCACCTCTTCAAAGTCGTCCGAGACAAGACTATCACCTTCGGGAACGTCGAAGATAATTTCAGAAATAGAAGGTTGTAGAGAAGTTGGGGCCTAGACCCGATTATTTTCATTGGGGACCCGTAGGTAGTTCAATCTGATGGTGGCCTCTTCCTCGCCTTTGTCGTGTTTGGTAGCCGGTTGACCTAGCCGTGCTTCGTTTGGTCTTGGAGTTGTAGTGATCGTGCCGTGTTTTGCGGCTTTTACATCTCGTCACCCTTCCACTCCTTCTGTTCCTACATTTGGAGTGCAAGTTCCTGATGGCGAGATCTTTTGTACATTTGGCCCTTCCTCAATATATTTCTTACCTTTTACCAAAAAAAAAAAAAAGAACAAACAAACAAACAAACACTGTATATGGCAATGCACTATATATTAGAAAACTTGATTTCAACACAAAATCAATGAATCTGGATTAACGTCAATCTGTTTTTTGTTGTTTTTCATACTGTGTCTTTCAAGTTATCTATACTCTTCCTAACTTATCAAGTTAAAAAAAAATGATGTTTTAATGAAAATAGGTCATTAGCTAGCTACTTCCAATATGTAGATTGTCACTTAAAACTAGCCATGTTTTGAACTTTTTTTAATCGCACGTACTAGAAAAATTTCGTTCAAAAGGTGAAAAAAAAAAACAAATATACGCTCATTGTATATTCATTTATCTCGTTAATAGAGACAAAAGTAAGTATGTTTCATTGTATATTCATTTTTTTATTATTATTACTTTTGACCAAAAAAAAAAAGTAAGTATGTTTCAATGATAGGTTGTTGCAAAGCACCAAATATTTGCGGCACAAATCATAAAATTTTTTCCAACCAAAGAAAAAAGATCATAAATTTTTTATTTTCTATATAACTATCATATTCTCACCAATAATAAAAGATTATTCACGAGAAACTTTTAATCTTTAGAAACGATGGAGACCCTAGCTATTCCCTCTCCGCATTGCCACAAGGATCTCACCGTCCTCTACACAATTCGGTTGGAGTCATAGGAGGTCTCTCCCACATGAAGCATGCCGCAGCTAGGCAACACATCATGGAACTTTCAAAAGTTCAATCACAACGTGAATCAAGTTTGTGAGCCTGTAGAAACCAGGTAACCCATTCAACGCTAAACCATTATGTGAATCGTTATTAGAAAACAACAGGTGGGCTTTAATAACAAGTGTGGGCTTATTGGGTCATTTGGTTCTCACTCTAATGAAATAAGAATATTTTAGTCATCTGACGCCAATTTTAAAAGTGATCTTCAATATATAGTTTGTGTAAAGATGTAAAGAGGGATAAACATCCAAGTACGTATTTTTCTCCTATTTTTAAGGAGATCATTTTTTCCCTTTCAACGAGGTTTTATGTGTCTCCAAGAGTAGAATTCTGTGAATAGCAAGATGGTTGAACACATACCGATGAGATTTGGTAAGATCACAGCCAACTCTTCTAAAAATTTATAATTGACAAGGTAAATAGGAGTTTGAAAAGATTTGAAATCAAAATCTCCCACTCTTATGCTATGAAAAATTTTGTGTGACCACTGCCAATTATTTTAAACACTTAAACTATCATACGAAAGCATGAGTTAATATTTAAATATTTTAACAATACCTTCATATAAACCATTAAATCTAGAATCACATTCAATGTTAGAAAGTTCAACTCAAAAATTTAATTTTATTGGTGGAGAGAGACCACGTGAATATAAATAACATAGAAGACTCATTGTCAGGTGATATATGGTAATATTTCGACATCCATGTACATTGCTACTATCTCAAAAACAAGGTTATGGACAAATGATTCTGTTCCATGTTGCACTTTTTTCCACTCAGTGAGTTTAGGTTTGTTCTTTTTATTCTTTTGATGGGAATTTTTCCGACATGATTGCTTCTATTACATTACTTAGGCTGAATACTCAATCTTGCCCTAAAGGGCAACATTGATGTTTTAAGTAGGGATGAGTAATTCCAGGTTCCTTACATGTTCTGCTTGGAGCCTGGAACCTACTCTCGAGTATAGAGGTTTTTTATTTTTTTGAAATCTAAAATCTACCCATCATAACTTGAAACCTAAAACCTACCCTGTTATAGGTTTCATGATCGGTTCCAGAGTCTAAGAGGTTCCTTTTCTTTTTTTTTTTTCTTTTTTAGTTAAGCAAAACAAAAATAAGCACAACAATAAAAATAAATAAGGATTTTATTATCGATTGTCTAAGAATGAGTATCCATATGCACTAGTCAAATAGTATTAAGGAAATTTTACAGCTTTCAATGCATCGATTGTTCTTGTATTATACATAATCACTATCTTGAAAATTGAATCATTCAAACTAAACTGCACCTTACAATGGCACGAGATCCAACAAAGAAAATACAAAGCATTAGAGCATTATAGGTAAGAACACACCCTAATTTTCTTTCAAGAAATTAAGGGCGACAAAATCTGGAAGGAGCAAGATGTTTCGGTCATTAAATTATATACTCGCATGCACATCTGAATCAACATGGAAGCGAACCCTCTAGAAACAAAGAAAGGAAAAAACAAAAATTGGAAACAATTCACATCTCCGCACATGCATGTAGTAAGTACACGAACGATGATGATCCTCAAGAGCACAACATTCCTTAACTAGCCGGTTGCAAAATGGCTACACATCACGAAAGGCAAAACCTGCGTGCCTCATTGGGGTCTTGTTTCTTCACTTAGCAAAACAATGCTCTAGTGCAAACAAAAGCAAGCTACACTTGTTGAGAGGGATGAAGGAGAAAAGGGTTCCTTCCTATTGTCGATAGATATGAATGAGAAGGATAAAGGGGAAGAATAAAGCCAAATTAAAGATTTGGCTATTTTAGGGTTTGGGGTCCCATTTCCTAGTACTTGGGTCCAGTTCCGATTCTTGATTCTCTGTTTCGGTTCCTGTTCCCTTAGGAACTAGGAACCGGTGGTTCCTAAAAAAGTGGAACCTAGAATCTACTCGGCCCTCCATAGAACCAAGAACCGAACTCGACCTGCCGGTCCAGTTCTCCAATTTCTGGTTCTACCCTAAAACCATGCTCATCCTTAATTCTAAGATCATGTGTCAAAGAGAGAGGTGGTGGCGGCGTCCTCTATGGCTATAGTTGCATTCAATGCAAAACTACCGACTTCAAGCACCGTCACGAGAGAAAATTACCTAATCAATCATAAACTTATTGTAAGGATGTCAATTCATTCTTAAAAGTTCTAATTATTCCAATTTAGTCTTAAATCTTTGGGGAAAATTCCAATACAGTTCACTCCAGCCAATTTTAATTGAAAATCGTTAACGTGACAGTGTGTTACATAGGATGGACAACAATAACTAGATTGCAACATTAGTGATTTCCAATGAAAATCAAATGAAATGACTACATTGATATTTCAAGCAAAGATTAAAGATTAAATTGTTAAGATTGAAAAGTTTATAACTGAATTGGCATCCGTATGATAGTGTTAGGATTGATTAGACAAATTCCCCTCTATGATTGGTTTCTAGATCCAGAATTTTGAGAGAAATCCAAGTTTTGCGTGTTGAAATTTCTTTCACCCGTGAAGCTTCAGTGCTGACCTTCAGCGTTCCTGTTGGACGGTGATATAGGAAAATCTCACAGCTTTCACTATATACTTTTTGCCTATGCCCAAACCAAGGAGTGCCAATCTTCTTATTGACAGTTATTTGTGTCATTCTTGCAATTTACTCTGGCGACAAGTTTGATGCTACATATGCTTTAACTATGACTTTTATAGTTTGACTCCTCGAGGAAATTACTTACCGTTCGTTTCTTTTTCACACGCCTAGCAGGAAATATCAGATAGTTATGCTGAAAAAAGGGGATGGATCTGAAGAAGAGAATGGAAGTTGATTCGTGAGAACCAACCAAATCCTATGGTGTCATCTGGAACCGTAAATCCTAGGATGCTAATCAAGGTCCCCATGAAAGTCAGACACCGAGGAAGAGTCGATCGCAAGGGTAAAGGTAATTGTAGTATGTGTCTCTACATTGATTATTGAGAAATCGACAAGGTGACTCTTCGGAACAAACTTCAGTTGCCACAAATAGATGATCTCTTTGATCAACTACATGGTGCTTGGGTATTTTCCAATATGACCTAACGTCTGTTTGTAGTCGATTGAAAATCAAGGTATATGATGTTTATAGGTCTGCTTTCCGCAATAGGTACGACTAATGTGAGTTTCTAGTTATGCCTTTTGCGTGCATTTACGACAAAATGGCATACTTAATGAAAATAAGACAGCAAGAATGAAACAATGATGGGAATTAATTCTGTAATACATTTTCTTATTAATCGTATTATTAGGTTTTGAGAAGCAAGACGAATTTGGCTTGTACTTCAAAAATGCCCTATGGAGTATGTTCGCTCATGACAGTGAAGACATGCAGTTCTTTCTTGAATTGAAAGAGCTTTTAAATTATCGAAAACTGTTGTTATTAAATATTGAGTAATCAAATAATTAATTATTATAATGTCTAATACATTAAATTTTTTGTATCATGGGTAATGCCATTGGATCATCAGTTCAGTCCACATATGAACACGGGGTTCTAATATATTTATTTCCCATTAGTTAGTTTTTGAGTTATAAAAATTATGGGAATTCTGATACTTTCAATAAAATTATAATTGGATTTTTATGTGCCAACTTTTCAAGTATATTTTAAATTCAACGAACACAAAACTAGTTTTATCAAATACAAAAAAAGTTTCAAAATATTTTAGGATTTATTGGAAAAAGGGGCGAAAAGTGCGAGGGGCCCGTTGCACACGTGCGACCTTCCTCATCTTTTTGCCTATAAACCAGAAACCGCCAAGCATTCCATTCGAAATTCCTCTCTCCCTTCTCCTTCTCAGAGATCGACCGTTCCCAACCTTGAGCAACATTCGCCCAATGGCCCCCCTTCTCCTCCCGATCGCCGCCACCTTCCTCCTCCTCCTCCCCGTGATCCTCTCCGCCACTGTCGTCGACGACCTCCGCAACCTGCGGCCGCCCCCGGACTTCAACTCCACCATCACCGGCAACTGCCTCCGAAACCCTTCCCTCCGGTACTGCGGCAACTCCCACCCTCTGGGGGGCCTCGACGAGATCTTCAAGTTCACCGTTGTCGCAAGTCACCTCTGCAACGAGTCCCGCAATCCCAATTGCGTTGAGTCCTTCGACAAGATCGACCTTCGGGGCCGCCCTAAGATCGCACCTCTCTATCTGTCCTTCGACTTCTTCTGGAAGTACTGCCCCCTATCGATCCAGTCCATTGATTTCTCGAACAACTCACTGAGGGGCGAGTTCCCGACCAGTGTTCTGGCGTGCGCACAGGTTGGGGCCCTCGATTTCAGCCACAACGAGCTTTCGGGCGATATTCCGGTCGAGATGCTGGCATCGCTGGTCAACCTGACCGTCCTCAACCTTTCATACAATCACTTCTCGGAGTGTAAACTGTCCGAGAGCCTAGTCTTCAGGCGGTTCAATTCAAGTAATTTTGTCCACTCGGGCCTCATTCCGAACAAACAGAGTTTCGCAGTCAAGGCGATGTTTCTGATGATCGGCTTGCCACTTATGGTGATTTTACTTGTGGGTTTCGTGGCTATGCTGTGTTTTAGAAGGCGCAATCTGTCATTGGAATCTCGACAACCAAGACATCACTTCACTACATCGATGCTTAAGGCGGCGACGAGCGGATTCTCACGTGAAAACTTAGAGGGGAAAAGTGATGGAGTAGATATCTACAGAGGAATTCTGAGAGATGGTATTCAAGCGAGGATCGAGATATACTGGAGTGACATTTCCACTGAAAGCATGAGAAAATTCGTCGAAGAGTGTGAGGTCCTGGTCAATTTGCGCCACAAGAACCTTGTGCGAGTATTCGGTTGGTGCAACGACCGGGAAATGAGAGCGATCGTGATGGAATGGACTGACGGAGAGAGCCTAGAGATTTGGTTGACGGAGAGAGCTCCACCGTTGAAGCACAGGTTGAAGGTATTGGTTGGAGTCATGGAAGGCATGTGTTACTTGCATGAATTGTGGCCTCAAGTGGGGTATGATCTCCGGACCAGCAGTATTATCTTGTCTAGAAATCTTGAGCCGCTGATTTCACGGTTCGAATTCAACAGTCGAAACAGCATCTCGAAGAGTAAGTTCATTTGTGTCTCCACTTGCATTTTTCCTTTCATGTTGTTTAGCAGATTGCAAAAAATTTGACTCTCATTTGGTCTTCTTTAATTAGACAAACACAAGTTTGGAGTGCTTTTGTTGGAGATGATCACAGACAGAGGGAAGATGGGAGACATTGAGGCGGGCGAGGCCGGTTTTATCGAGTACATCCGAATGAATTTCCCTGCAAATTCGCAGAATTTGTTGGATGAGAGAATCATGATTGGTAGTACTACAATTGAACAAGCTCGGCAGGTCATTGAGATCGGGTTAGCATGCATCGACCACTCGGCTAACGAGCAGCTGAAGATGGATTGGATACGTCTTATCCTGCTGAGAATCTACAGAGCATGCCATGTTAATGGATCTCCTAACCATGGACGATTCAGCGGAGATAGGGACAAGAGACATAAGCACGGTCAATGAAGAACTCGCTAGGAGACCCGGGTTTCACTAGCCATAGAGAAGTTCGATTGGATTGGTTTACTCTTTTCAATGGACATCATCATGCCATAGACGAAGCACTTAACGTTCTAGTTTGAAGTAAACTCGTCAATCTACTTGCTTTTACGGTTTCCTCAACTTTACTTTCTTGGAATGATGCTTGGCTGACATGGATACGCGTAAATTCACGTTGAACAACTCAGAGTAGTTACGCTATATCTGTAATTTATGACGGTGAAAAATGTCCAGCCAGCCAGCAATCCTTCCAACCGGAGTGAGAAGAATTACTGTATTTTTCTCCGAGTTGGAGATTCGGGTTTGCAAGTGTGTATGCAAAATGCATTGTCACGGCTACTGCCCATGCAACATGCAAAGTTGGATTCGAAAATTATGAGAAAATGATATGATATGGCGACATCTAAATGCAACATGATGGGGCAAACTCAAATGCAAACATGACGAGAAAATAACATGGCATGATAATATTCACATGCGATATGACATAATAGACTTGAGACTATAATATGATTAGAAAATAACACAATATACCAATAATCACATGCAACATGACATGGCATATTCACAATTCAAATTGACGAGAAAGATGACATGACATTGCAAATTCAGAATTTGAACGCAATGAGAAAATGACATAACATGCAAATCACATGGAACATGTCATTTCAAATTCACAGTCCAAACATGATGAGGAAAATAACATAACATGGAAATTATTACAAGTAACATGACAAGATGAATTTGTAATTTAGTTAACATGGCATGGTCTAATCACATGAAACACAAGATGACAAATTCGATTGTGGAGTATCACTACATCGCATGGCAAAAATGATGAGAAAATGACATGACATGATAATAATCACATACAAAATGATATGAAATCTCATGATCTAAATATGAGGAGAATGAGGACAAGTACAATAGAAGTGTCATAACTTTTTATGATACTCGATTAAGTACCATTGCTCTTTTTTTTTTTTTTTTTTTTGCTCACTTAAAAGTCACATCGGAGTAAAATCAATCATTTGAGTGTCATTATCAACAAATCATCCTACCTGAATTTTTTTTATTAATTTCCCATTTTGACATGAATTTATTTTTATTTTTATTAATTGTCCACTGTTGACACCTAAATTTTGGCGATTTAGTTTATTTATTTATTGTATAGGAAATTAGGAGTTAAGTTTATTAATTGCATAGCATATAGATTTAGATCGCATTTATTTTGTTATTCACATATTTTGGACCGGTGGTGGATGAGTTCAAATTAGATGGATCAAGCCCACAAAGCGAGCAGGTTGGCCCAAGCCCGCGGTTTTTTTATAATTAAAAATTATCTCATGGGAATATAATATTTTAAAATTTTTCCGAGATATGAATCTTTTTTAGATAGGGCAGATGGGTAAAAAAAATTACGATTTGGCTTTGAAAGATTTGGATTTTAAAAAAAAAAAAATCTCATCTTAATCTCAAATCCTTATCAGTATAGGATGAATTTTGTGAAAAAATATTGCGATATTGCGATTTATCTTTACGAGATTTGGATTTCGAGAAAATATTTATCGTAATCTTGAATTTTTATCAATAGTGATCGGTTGGTGAAAATGTATCGCGGGTGTAGATTTGAAGGGAAATCGAAAGCTTATCACTTATCCCTATAAAAGCAACCATGTACGAGGGATTTTGGGGGTTCTTTTCTGGAGGAAGTAAAAAAAATCAAAAGAGAGGGAAGAGAGTTTCGGTCTAGGCTTCTCTCTGTTTGGAAAAGTCAGAAAAAAGACAAAAGTCAGAAAAAGCAGAGAAGAAAGGAGGTGCGGCAGAGAAGAAGAGAGAAAAAAAAAAAAGGAAAAGGCCCCTGTTCATCATCTTCTCCAAGTCTCCCCTCGCCGTTCCACTTGCCGGCCTTCGCTGTGCCGATTGACACCGCTGCCGAGCCGAATTCCAGACGCCGGAGCTCCTTGCCGCAGCCGCCCGAGTCCTCTGCCCGTGACCTGCAGTGCCCGACGGCCCCTCTGTCTCTGCCGTTGTCCGAGCACCGGCCCCCCTGCACCAACCCGCGACGGCAGCACTCGCACCGCCCCAGCGCCGGTCATCGCGCTAGCGCCAGCCACCTCGCCGATCACCGCCGCGCTGCCGGCCCGCGCTTGCCTCTCCGCCCGAGCGCCAACGCGCGCTCGTCCCTTTGCGTCTGCTGCAGTAGTACCCCGACGCCGTTGCTCCTGCGCCGCTCACAACCTCCAGATCCCGCGCCTCTGCTCCGCCCGTGACCTGTAGTAGCTGAGCCCTTGCTTGCCGTCTCCGAGCACCACCGCGGCTGCGACCCGACGCTAGAAATCGCCGCACCACCGTTTACCGGTGCCTTTGTCTACGTCCAGCAACAAAGCCGTGGCGTCTCACGTGTTCCGAAAGGAGGGATAAAGTTGCCGCAGGTGGAAAAAAGATCACAATTTGGTCAAATAAGTGCAAGCGGTGAATTTGTCTTCTGTTGAGTTTTGTCTCGTATATACAACTGGTGGATTTCATGGTTTCACTTCATGCAAGAAGAAGATTAATTTTAGCCCAGGAGCTCATGAAGAAATTTGACGTGTGGAGATATTCTTTAGTGGAAGAATAAAGAATAGACTTCGGGTCTCCTGACTGCTAGTACACCGCTGGCCAATCTTGATCGTGGGTCGTGAAGCCGTGTTCATCATCGAGCCACGCTGAGCCACCGTTACGAGCCGCCGTTGGCTAACCCTAGGAGTCCAAAATCTCAATTAGGTAGATTTCTTATTTTTTATTTATTTTTTATTTATCTTGTTTATTTATTTGAAATAATCATCAAAGTATGATTGAGATTCCAACATGAAAAAGTCCCTCAAGCTAAGGATTGAAAGTCCGATTTTCGTGCCCGAAATCCGACTCGCAATCCCTTACAAAAATCGACAATCTAATCTCAAGCCCGAGATTCGATTCACGATTTAATTTAAAATTAGCTAACCCAATCTCATGCGCGAGATATGGTTCGTCAATTTTTGGATATCAATCTTATCTTATTTGATTTGCTCTCGTCAAGTTGGTTGAGTCAATCTTATTTTCGTAAAATAAAAAATAAAAAAATCTTAATTAGGATTAGGTTTGTTGTTATCTTGCATGTTAGGATTGCAATCTTATTATGAATTTTTAAATAAAAATATCCAAAAAGAAAGTGCATTTTTTAGGTTGTTAGTTTTTTATTTGAATTGCATGTTTAATTATTTGTTAGTTTTAATTTCGAATTTCTTAAAGAAAAACACAAAAAGATCATTGTGCATATTAGATTAGAATTGCACGTTTCATTTTAAATTTAGATCATCTTTTTAGATAAATTGCATTTTAAATTTAGATAATGTCTTAGTTTAAATTAGGATTTAATATGACTTAATCCCTAGTTTAAATTAGATAGAATCTTAATCTAGCTAGATCATTTCAAATTTCATAAAGTTTGTCTTAGGATAAATTAGTTGCAATTTTTAGGATAGATTGCATTTTTAAAATAAAAAATGTCATTTGCATGTCATATAGATTTATGTTCATGAAATGCATGTCATTTTAGTGATTATTGTTAGGTTCATTTCTAATTAGAAATTGTCCGTCATTAGATTAGGTCATTTGATGAAGGTTGCGTGACATATAGTTTGCATATTAAATTATATGTCGCATGTCATTTTAGTTGAAATAATTTTGTACGTCATTGCATTGCATTGCACGTCATTAGAATTAAGTCATTTTGGTTAATTTAGATTGCATATTTAACAATTGCATGTTCATTAAGAGATCATAGAATTTTTATTCATATGTTTAGGACATGTTGCCATGCCATATCATTTCATATTAGATTAAAAGCATTGCATTGCATATGGATTATAGTCTCGTTTAATAAGTGAAAACAAAAAGAAATTGCTTGTTAATTAGAAACCATATCTAGGGTTGTTGATGTGGATTTTAATTTAACAATGCAGATGCTTTCGTTGCTTTGAGGTAAGTTCTGCATCATTTAATTGCTTTCTTGGGTGTTAAATTGGTGGTTTGCACACCTGCATGAACACCTCACATGTTAGGGAAATAGATTTAAAATCAATCCAAATTGCTTGCCAAACATTTTTCAAAAATAAAAAGAAAGGTACCGAAAGGGCGTTAGATAAATCTAACGTAACCAAGTCCCCGTACCCTTAGTCTCTGGTTCGTAGGAGTAAAGTAAATCTCCCGTTGCTTTATTAGGGTTTCTAATCGACCCACCAAAAATAGATTAGTGGCGACTCCTAGTTAAAATTCAATTGCATGTTAACAATTCAAACCTAAGTCGCGAATTGGTATGGGCTTGGGAGAGCCCGAGTTAAGTCTAGGCTTAATAATCCATTAGCCAAACCCTAGGTGGTCCAAACCCCGAAAAAATTTGGTCGCGACATCCACATTAACACCGGCGATGCTATGTAGGACAACCACAGTCCACTTCAAATATCCCGGTGAGACAAATTGCCGATGGCACTTAAGAACTTGTGCCAAATAGTGTACAATTGTATTCTTTTATTTCCCAAAAAGAAAAAATTCATTTGGTAATGTTTTTGTTCCCAGAAACAAATTTATCCCCAAAAATAGATTTGGAGCATAATCAAAAAAGTTAAAAAAAAAAAAAATGTTGCTTCTTTATTCCCTATAATAACTCCATAATCAAGCCCAGTCTTCATGGATCATCCTCCGTGCTTTGTGCGTTGCATACTTCCCGGCTGTAACAATTGTCTATAATTATATAGTTAAGCCACTGCTAAGATTTTGTTTTCCTTTTTTCTCTTCACCCTTTATATCTTTTGTTCAAAATGAGAAATTGCACGAGAGAGAGAGAGAGAGAGAGAGAGAGAGAGAGAGAGAGTGAGAGAGAGAGAGAGTGAGAGAGAGAGAGTTTGGGACAGCTTCCTCGACTTTTTAAATTTTTTCTCGATTTTGTTGGAATTTGTGGCAGACCCTCTACTGCTCACCGGACCATCTTCAAATGGTCGGCAGTGAAGTTGGAATGCTTCGACCAAAAAAAAAAAAAAGTTGGAATGCTAGCAATAGGAAAAATATGTGTTGGAACTGGTATGTACAGCTATTTCCCATGTTTCGGTGTGGATATAACTTATCTTAGTAAGCCTTCATGAAGGTTGAAACTCAAGTTCTAATTCAAATAATCTCAAAACTGGTTGACTAATGCTCAATCTTATGTAGAAAGTACACAATGATTACAACATTAATAAATAAGAGAAATCCCATGGACGACTATCTAGGTATCAATCCCTCCAAACCCCAAAATTTCTTCCTACTAATAAAATAGCATGCAATGACATCATAATCATATCAATACTTATAGTCATATCGTATAGATTATTGATTAATTTCATCCAGGGAACACTGTTGGCACGCTGTGAAGCACCACCGTCTCCACCGTGAGGCCCGGCCCAAACCCAAAAAGGACGCCCCACTCCAACCCCTCGCCGGTGGTCGCGAGTCCTTCCTCGACCGACTTCCTCCGCATCTCATCGAGGACGAAAAAGACAGACGCGCTCGACATGTTCCCGTACTCTCTAAGCACGTGCCTCACGGCTCGGAGCCTCTCCTTTCTCAACCCTAGCTTGGCCTCGATTTGGTTGAGTATGGCCGGGCCACCCGGATGAGGCACCCAGAAGATGGAGTTCCAGTCGGTTATGCCGAGAGAATCGAACGCCTCACTCAAGCTCTTCTCGATATTGCTTGCGATCAATAGGGGGACCCTGTCGGATAAGACTAAGGAGAGTCCCACGTCACGCACTTGGCTCTCGATGGTGCTCTCTGAGTTTGGCAAAACGGTCTCCGCAGTCCACACGAGTTGGAATATGGGCTGCTCGGGGGATCTCCGGGTCGGACCCTATGATGAGCGCCGCGGCGCCGTCCCCAAGGAGGGCCTGGCTCGCGAGGTTGCCATGGTTCTCGTCTGATGGACCTCGGAAGGACGTGACAGTGATCTCAGAGCAGACAATGAGGACGCGCGCACCAGCATTGTTCTCAGCAAGGTCCTTGGCGATACGGAGGGCGGTGCCGCCTGCAAAGCAGCCCAGGTGGTAGAGCATGACACGCTTGACGGAGGGGCTGAGGCCGAGGAGGCGCATGAGCTGGTAGTCAGCACCAGGCATGTCGGCGCCGGAGAGGGAGCAGAATACAATGTGGGTGATCTTGGACTTGGGTTGGCCCCACTCCTTGATGGCCTCCGACGCTGCCTCCTCGCCGAGCTTTGGGATGCTGACGGTGCTTATGTCCTGGCGCGCGTTGAGTGAAGGAGCGTCATACGAGCAGATCTCGGGGTTTTTCTTGAGAAGCTCCTCGGTCAAGTGCATGTAGCGCTTGTGGATCATGGACTTCTCACCTGCGATGTTTCCGAATATTGATTTAACTTTCTAGAATAATGTTGTCTTGCATGCATTGGAGTTTTTCTTTGTAACTGTGAAGTTTCAATTAGGTAGAACTATATCTTCAATGAAATGATTAAATTGCCTGCACCTTTTCAGGAACCTCATCCAAGATATTCAAGCAACAGCTCTAACATCTTTCTCTCTATCAATGAAGACAGATGGAAGATCTTTCTCTCTATCAATGAAGACAGATGGAAGTCGTGACGACTGTGAGTGGTTGCCCTCATAGGGCTGGAGATATCAAATCTGAGGTTGAAAGCTCATGCAGAAAGAGGGAGGCAATGGCGGGGTGGTGGTGACGGAGGAGCTACGATAGGTAACTCCCAGGGAAGGAGAGAGAAGGATAGACATGGAAATTGAAAAGGCGGGGCAAAGAGAAGAAAGAAAGAGGATCTAAAAAGAAAAAAAAATGATAAATATGTATAAGCCGTCTAAAGTACATATATATGTGATGATATATAGATATATCAACGGCATATTACAGTTCAGTTACTGCAGTTGTTGACTGTAGAGAATCCCAATCTGTATAAAAGATATGAATTAAGGGATTAGATGCATAGACTCTTTTCTCTTTTTGGTAGAACCCTTTTTTTTCCTAACCTATGAATGAGCTTGGTTTCGGCTAAGGGAGAAGCAAGAAAAAATAACTAGCATTGAAATGGAAGCCGCAATGTTTTGTAGCTAGGGCAAACTAGAGTGAGGCTCACATATGCGGATGAATTTCTGCTTGAGAGCCGTCATGTGCTCACTCTTGGTCATGCGGAAGTAGAAGTCGGGGAACTCGTCCTGGTACATGCAGTTCGCCGGGTTCGCCGTTCCAATGGCGAGGATAGTCGCCGGACCCTTGGCTCGCTGGTTCTCGCGGATCTTCTCCACGGAAACCATCTCTCTCGGACCTGTGTTTAGAACTTCAATGTAACCCGTGATTGCAGCGACAGGTTCTCTGCCCCTGCGGGATGGAGCGACAAAAGTTTTGAGAATTCAAGACTCTTCTCTCTCTCTTCTAACTTTGGCTTGGCCTTGTCAAAGCTTCGTGTTATCTCATCTCCTTCTATGGTAATAAAATAGAAGAGGTTAGGTCTCCATCTTGCGGCCCCCTCACTAACTAAATGCTGTGCGCAGTTCCCCTTCTCGGGAATCCCACGCTCACTAAATGCTGAGCAGAGGAGGAGGATTCAAAAAACAGACACGTCCTCTTCTCAATTTCTTCATCTTCCGACGAGCGGCACGCATGCAGAGTGCATTCTCCGGAGAATTTCCAATAACTTCTTAATTTCATCTGTCGACGAGCGGCACGCATGCAGAGTGCATTCACAGGAGAATTTCCACTATCAAGCAGTTTTCCATAATCTGACTGGACTTTCTTAAGGGACTAAAGATCGGCATTGTTAGAAGGTTATATAAAGAAGAGTGGTAGATCCTCCGTGAGGCTCCTCGAAATGGAGGGGTTATCGATGTCATCAGCCACAGTAGGCGGTGGTGATAAGGATGGGCGTGAAGAATCCTTCGCTACGGAGCGCCACCCCGATGGGGCAAATTATTCGTAGTGTTTTGCTCCACAACATCTGCTGCTGCTGCTGTATCAACTTTTTACTTTTTAACGATAACGGTACTCGTTCTTGTAGTGGCCTTTTTTACCACGATAAAAGTAAAATTTGTCTTTCTTGATTGTGTTGTTGTTGCCAAGCTTGTTGGTATCATTGGTGTCAATGAGTTTCCTTCCCTCTTATTTTCTCTGTCTCTGCTCATGTTGCCATTCTCAATCAAATACACGTTGCTTCTTTCTCATAATTAATTTCGTGTTCCTAAGAACTTTCCTCAATTAGAATATGTTTTATCAAAATTTTCAGAGTGTTCTTGGTTGTATGAAGAAATTTCTTTCGATAATTGATCCAAATTGAAGGCAATTTTGTAATAATTACAACAAATTTAAGAGACTTAGAAACTTCGTGATTGAAGTCTTTGAATTTGACTATATATTTGAAGTTCCTTCACTTGCTTACCGATAGATTCTCGATCAATCACAGTAAGTTCAAAATATTTTGGAGCAGTAAATCATTCTATATATTGTTTTTTAGTATTGTATTTGATCTCCAAGGCATTCTAAATGTCTTTTTAATTTGCATAAGATCAAAAAGTTTTACATAGACAAATCTGACAAAGCATTGCAAATCTTTCCTCGGCACCTCTTCCAATTGTCCTCACACCTTTTCCTTGCAACTTTCATTTCATTAGAATCATTACCCTTTTGATTAGGGATAGCGGGCAAGTTGGGATCCAAGGTGTAGAAAATACATAATTTAGATAAATGAAGGATCGTATTGTCTTTCCAACGGATGTAACTAGTTCCATCATAAGGATTGATTCACAATTTGTCAAGATTGCGAGCACTTGATCTAGTCATTGTCTCTATCTTCATAAAGATGGTACCTTAAGATTGTGGGGAAAAATTTTGATTGTTAAATTAGTATTCGTATAATAGATTTATGATTGATTGGCTAATTTTTTTGTGTAAAAATCACGGTACTTCTCCAATTTGCTTCAAATTGAAATTTATAATTACTTTCTGCTTATTGAAAAAACAGAACTTCTTGGCCTTTGTTCGGGGATCGTTTAGAGATCCCATGATGCTAGGTAGATTCCAAGTTCTTAAAGGAACTTATTTTCCATGGCCTGCTTTTGATCTTCTTTTTTTTCATTTATCTGATGCATCACATAAGACAAACATCTATAGTGATATGAGTACTATAATAGCGTGTAAGGAATTTGTTGATTGAGTGCCCTTAACACTTGTTGAGCAATCATATAATGAAATCTTATAACATTTAATGTATTGACTGTTTTCGTTATATGCAAAATCCATATTGTAGAAATACAATATTTCTTGAGTAAGTATATTTAACCAGTGTGTGATGGACTATTGTTGATATGACTTTATTTCAAACAGAATTTCGTATCGTGTCATTTTCTTCTTGTCGATGAATGTATATTTTATACTATTTGTTAAAGTTGTTCAGACTTTAACAAATATGATGGAATATATATTGTTGAGTAGTGACAAGGGTAGCGAAACGTGTCAACCCGACTATTATGATTATCTTAACGTCTTTTATCGGCATAAGTGCAGAACCAATTCTTAAGATTTTGGCACCAGCACTTAATATTTGACAAGATGATGAAGTTTTTAGCTACCGATAAAAACATTACGTTTTCAGCATTATTCATCCATCAAGGATGAGTTTCAACATTATCATTGTCGCCACATCCCCACTTTTCTCTCCATTTTCTCCTTTGAACTAGTGAATATAGATTTCATAGAACCAACTTTATGTACACTCTTCTCTAACATTACTGTTCTTCCATTGTCATTTGTCCCCAAATCAAAAGAAACAAAAAACAAATAATGACATGGTGCAAGGAGAAGTCGAAAAATTCATTAGGTGGATGCATGAGATAGAGATATGGTCAGAGTGCAAGTAAGATTGGCAATGTTGCACACGATCCCTTTACATAACACAAGATAAAACAAAAATTACAAAGAGATAACTCGAATATGATAAAATACGACATGACACGTCTAACTTTATATATTAATACGAACACACACGCTTCCATATAAAACTAATTATTTGGCATGTAAAATCAAAAGTGAGATACTTTAGGCCGACATAAATTGACATAAACTATAAATATGAGTGTGTCATGCCAATGCTATTTGCCTGGCCATATTTACAAGTAGGCATCTTAACCGTTGATATGGGTGAATCGCTTGTAAAACCTCGTCTGTTAAAAGTTCAAATGCTGCGGTGTACACGATGACCTGGTTAAAGGGTTGAGATGCATGACAAGCAAAGGTTGCTAGCCTTAGAGAAGTGGCCTATACCCTCCGCTACACCCATGCGCCATCTCCACGTAATGCAACGTGAGACTTGCATCACGTGTCAATCAAATACAAGAATCCGATTCTCACCAAGCTCAATAAGTGGGCTTGAGTGGGCTGGGCCCCGTGCTAGGCTAAAAACATTTTTCTTTAGCTGTTTGTGATTGGAATACTAAACTTTGCATGTGAAACTGACTACCTCCAGACCAAAAAATTGACCGGGCCTAGGTGGGCCTAGGGCCCAGGTGTGTTAAGTTGGGCGAGTTGGCCCAAGGTAGGAAAGGTTTACATAAGCCCATCCATTTTTCCGTACAGGCCAACGTAGCCTAGTGGGGCTTTAACCGATGTAATGGACCATCAATCAAATGATCAGGTCTAATCTTTACCCTCCTCTCTGCTCTGCAATTCTACCCACAATCCCCCACCACTCTAGAAATGTGGCAAGATAGGAAAAGGGGGTATGTGCACGACAAGCTTTAAAACTTGTTACCAAAGTATAATTAAGTTCTAAAACTTGTAAAAAGTACAATCAAATCTTAATACTTATCAAATTGAGCCAATCGAATCCTTCTATTAAGTACCATTAACTTATTTAACGGAAAATATTGACATGGCATTTTTAAATTAATTTCTCTCGTACATGGCATTTTAAAATTATTTTATCCAAATCTGATTTGAATTAGATTAAATAATAAAAAGCTAAAATTTTATTTAAAGAAACAAAACTGAAAAAAAAGGGGATAGTAGGGTAGAGCCTTGCAAGTGGGCATGGCTGCCGCCACGCCACCCATTGTCAGAGGGCTTGGTGACCGTTACCGGCCCTCGCCAACCCCAAGCGAGGGCCGATGACCATTGTTGGGCCCAAGCAAGGGTGCCCAAATCTGGGTGACGCTGATGCTCACCCAAGCCTAGTGAGCATTGGCAGCCTCAGGCGACAGCCAACGTCATGCAAATTTGGGTGGGCACCCACAATTTGGCCTCGCTGGCCGTCTCGTAGGGCCTACAAGGCCTCACACAAGCCTTACTTTTTCTTTTTCTTTTTTTTTCTTTTTGGTTTTTTTTTTTAAATAAAATTTTAGCTTTATTAGTTCTTCATTTAATTTAAACAAGATCTGAAGAAGAAAATAATTTTAAAAAAATTCTACGTAGGAGGGAAAAATTAATTTAAAAAATCGATGTTAGTATTTTCCGTTAGACAAGTTAACAATGTTGGCGGAATGAGTCAATTGGACCAATTTGACAAGATTTAGGACGTAAATATATTTTTTGTGAGTTTGAGGATTGAATTGCACTATCGCAATAAGTTTTAAGATTTCTAGTGCATATATCTCACATGAAAAGTACCAAAAGTGAAGGTGGAAGCAAAGGGTATGGCCTTTTATAAAATAGGGAGAGCAAAGGTTAATATGAACATACCTTTTTAGGCATGAAGGCGAAAAAATCTGCCTGGATTTTAAGTATGGGGGTTTTCTACACTTGCTACTCTTTTGGTAAATTTGGCCACTACGACAAGTATTGAGCAAAATATACCTTTTGATAAGGCAAAGGTGGATCATTATTTTCGCCAATGGGTGCGAGCAAAGGTTCATGAGCCATCTTTTTTTAAAATATCTTTTATGCAAAAAATAGTGATGAGAAAGGGCCTAAGGAAATGATACCAGAGACACCAACCAACTCCACTCAATTGTCCCTTATGAGCGAAGGGATCTGAGCGCTGTCAAAACTCAAGTGAACAAACAGGAATATAAAGTTTCTATCTTAGAGGAAAAGGGGAAAATGGTGTTCCAGGGAAGTGCTGACCTTAAATTTGTAGAATTCTCAAATTTAGCAAGAAGCAAAGAAGGCCATGCTCTAGAACTAAAATCAGAGGGGGCTCTAAAACTTCAGCTTAAAAAGAAATTTAAAAATCAAGAAGTGCAGTATTCCAATAATATGTATGAAACCCAACTTCTTGACACTACAATCTAGGTATTGTAAGGCTCAACTAAATAGGCTTCGGTGGCCAGTTGTCACATATGAAGCTTTTGTGTCAGAATTGTTAGGGTTTGAGCACACCTCCAACAGTCCAAGCCTCAAGAGCTATAGCAGCTCAAGAAAGGTCAAGTATTTTGTTCCTCTTAATAACCAAAATCAAGAAATCATGTTACAAACGCTAAAAAGAAAACTCAGGTTCCGATAGTGTTTTGTATTTAATCCTGTGGGTTTGGCAAGGCGTGGCAAATTGGATTTCACTAAAGACAAAATCAGCTCCGATTAACAAAGGCAGAATGTCATTCTCCAAAAACAGAATTTCCACTCTTAAAACTTTAGAGGCAACAAAGATCCGAGATCCAAGTCAACTTGAAAAGATGACAGTGGAGTTTTTTTTGGTCATTGCACCTCCGTGCGCACCAAGAAATTTCACTGTGTTTAATTAATGCTCTAATCAGATTGGTCAGGAGATAAATCAGTCATTCATAACAGAGATGACTCTACAAAAAATAAAAGAAACAATTTTCCAGCTAGGATTAACGAATGCACCTGGGCCAAATGGGTTAGATGGGATATTCTACTAACACCATTGGAAGGAAATCAAGCTGGATTTGCTGACAACGTGAATGAATTCTTTCAAACACAGAGTGATGAATCCACAAATGGACAAAACTCATATCTTCCTTATCCCTAAAGTTCAGAACGTTGAAAAGCTAGAGCAATTTGTGCAGTTTTGCTTATCATCTCAAAGGTGATGGCAATGGGCTGAAATTTTGGTTGCCCACTTTGATAAAAATGGATGCCTTTGTGAGTGGAAGGCAAATGTAAGACAATATTCTGATAGTAGAAGATGTACTTCATCAATTTAGAGTTCGTAGGAGGAAGAATATATATATTATATATATTAGAGGTCCAGTATGAGTGGGCAGCTCCATGGGAAGCAGATTGATTCCCTTGGGAACCACCTATTTTGGACGGTCTAAGAAATTATTGGTTCCTTTACATACCCTTATTCCTAATATTTCCACACATAAATTGGATTAGAGTAATTAAATATTAAACTATGCCTTCATCTAATATTTAAGTTTTTATAACAGTTGACAAAGATCCTACAAATATAAAAGCAAATTGGGTTCTCTTCATTTTGGGGGAAAAGAGTTAAAACTTATTTGGATTACAAGTTAGCTTTTGAAGAGATCCCTAATCTAGGGAAGAATCTAGTAACATTCCATCCTCTTTTTCTTTACATCTTCTCATAATGGATCACGATTTTTATGTGCTTTCACAATGCTATTTAATCCTAAATAATTTCCTACACTATCAAAACTTTCCATTAATCCACCATTTTCTTATATAAACCATACTTCCAAATAAATCCTTTTTCCTTTCGTTATTTACTATTATTGTTCATTCTCAATCTCTTTTTGGATTGATTACTTTGATTTTTCTGATATATGTTTAGCTAGGTAATAAAGTTTTTGGTGGTCGGATAGATTATAAAGGTACGTAAGCTATAAAAAAGCTGTTAATGCCGCTTTCTTTTAGCACTTTGATTGACTGCTTAAATTGGGAGCGAGAATAAAAAGGTTCGAAACATTCGATCAAACCGAGGCAATTTGTTTTTGTCGGTTTGGTTCACTACAAAAGTACTTTTTTTAGAAAAAAAATAGTTCACAAACCTAGTCGAATCAATCTTTTGTGGTTCGGTTTGGTTATTAAAAATCGAACCGCGGACTCGTATTGTGTAGCTTGTTAATTTATTAATTTCTCTACTATTTATATATGAAATAACTTAATGGAATAAGTCTGACTTTCATTTATTATGAATCTATAAGCTGTTGCGAGCCTACAACTCAATTTTTTTTTTTTCATGAACTTAATGCTTCTTGAAGCTAGTTATTGAGCTTACAAGGAACTAACTAAAAAAGAATATTTCAACAAAAAAAAAAAAAAAAGAATAAAATAATGTTCCGTTTGCTTCACGAAAAATTAATGATTCAAAAAATATTTTTACAAAAATAATCAATGTATTTTACAAAATTAATGAATGAAAAATATATTCATTGAACAAGAAAATTTTTAAATATATTGTTATCGGTAAAGAAAAAGAAAATCATTGACTAATTTTTATTGTCGATATATCGACTAATTATTTTAATCAATAATTAGTTTTAGGAAAATATTTTGTAAATTATTTATTTTTTGTAAAGCAAATGGACAATAAAGGAAAATATTTTGCACAAAAAAAATGATGTGATTTAGCTCTATTTGTTTCATAGATTATGAATGGTTTGGAAATTATTATCCTAAAAATGATTGTTTGTATTGCTCAAAATAATTAATCAATGAAAAGTCATTTTATTATCAATAACAATTTACGTCTCAATATTTTGGTGGGCAATAAAAATGTCTTTTACTCATTCATTTCAGTAATCCATATAAACAATTATTTAAAAATAATAATTTTCCTATCATTTATGTTTTGCCGAATAAATGGAGGGAGAAAGAAAAGACCGTTGAATTTTGTCTCTTCCATTTGCAAACTGCGAGGACGGTCGGGACCGTTTCTTTTCCGCGCATCTTCATCAGCAGAAATCTGCCGTGAGCCAGAGAAAACAGAGCATGGAAATCCCCGTAGCTTCAGCATGATGCAGCTCCGGAGCACCACCAGCTACGCCCATCTCCTGAGCCTCCTGCGATCCTGCATCGACGCCAAGTCCTACCCGGCCGGCAAGCTCCTCCACGCCCGCGTCCTCCGCCTCGGCCTCCTCGACGCCACCTTCCTCTGCAACCGCCTCGTCGAGCTGTACGCCGCGTGCGGCGCGACGAGGGACGCCCGCTCGGCGTTCGACGGCACCCCCCGCAAGGACGTCTACACGTGGAACGCCGTTCTGGGTGCCTACTGCAAGGCCGGAGAGTTGCGGTCCGCGCGCCGGCTGTTCGACGCAATGCCCGAGAGGAACTGCTTCTCGTGGAACAACGTGATTAGCTCCTTGGTCAGACATGGGCTCGAACGGGAGGCCGTGGAGGTTTATCGTTCGATGAGATGGGATGGTTTTGTGCCTACCCGTTTCACTTTGGCCAGCGTGTTCAGCGCCTGTAGTGCTTTGTTGGATGTAGAGGTTGGCAGGGGGTGTCATGGGCTTGCTGTGAAGATCGGTCTGGAGAAGAATATTTATGTCGGTAATGCTTTGTTGTGTATGTACGCTAAGTGTGGGCGCATTGAAGATGCCATTCGGGCTTTTCAAGATTTGCCTGATCCAAATGTGGTTTCTTTTACGGCAATGATGCATGGCCTAGTGCAAGCTGATAGAGTCATGGAGGCTGTTGAGATGTTTAGATTGATGTGCAGACAGGGGATGCCTATCGATGCCATCTCCCTATCAAGTGTTTTGGGTGTTTGTTCTAGTGGGAGATATGATGAATCTTCCCTAGATAGTTGTGGTGGTGGGCATTCGTGCATACTTCAGGGCCAACAAGTGCATTCCCTCATGATTAAACTTGGATATGGGAGTGATCTTCATTTGAACAATGCAATAATTCATATGTATGCGAAGAATGGAGACATGGATAGCGCCGAGATGATTTTTAGTAATTTGTCAGAGATTAGTGTGGTTACGTGGAATCTGATGATTGCTGGGTATGGGAACAAATTTGAAAGTGACAAGGCCATAAGATATATGCAGAGAATGCAGTGCTGCGGTTTTCAACCAAATGAAGTCACCTTTATAAATGCGCTTGTGGCATGTGTAACTTCTGGGAATGTTGAAATGGCTAGTCAAGTTTTCGCTGGGATGTTGTTTCCAACAGTTAGTTCCTGGAATGTCATGCTGTCAGGGTATTTTCAGAGTGAGAACCACATTGAGGTGATAAAGCACTTCCAGAAGATGCAATTTCTAGGTGTGAGACCCGATCGAACATCTTTAGCAACTATTCTTAGCTCATGTGCAGCGCTTGAGGTTTTGGAGTATGGGAGACAGGTGCATGCAGCCTCACTAAAGGTTGCCGGTAATGCAGATGTATATGTTACCAGTGGACTCATCACTATGTACTCAAATTGTGGAAAGATAGAGCTAGCGAAGCTCATATTGCATAAAATACCCAAACTAGATATTGTTTGCTGGAACTCAATGATGGCAGGTCTTGTGCTTAACTCCCTGGACGTAGAAGCTGCTGTATTATTTAATAAGATGCGGCAAATGGAGATGCTTCCTACTGAATCTTCTTATGGTACTATGTTGAGTTGTTGCAGCAAATTTCGTTCTTCAGTTTATGGGAGGCAGGTGCATGCTGAAATAGTTAAAGATGGATATGCAAATAATGTATGTGTAGGAAGCGCTCTTGTACATATGTATTGTAAATATGGTGACATAGATGATGCTCGGAGGTTTTTTGATATGATGCCCTATAAAAACACTGTTACATGGAATGAGATGATACATGGATATGCACAGATTGGCTTTGGTCATGAAGCTGTTTGCCTCTATGAAAATATGATTGGTATGGGCGTGAAAACAGATAGCATTACATTGGTTGCTGTCTTAACTGCCTGTAGTCATGGTGGGCTCATTGATGCCGGAATCAGTATATTAAATTCAATGCAGCAAGACCATGGCATAGAACCTCTTTTGGATCATTATGTTTGCATAATTGATTGTTTGGGTCGAGCTGGGTGCTTCAGTGAATTGGAAGTGCTCATAGATAAGATACCATATAGAGATGATCCAGTTTTGTGGGAGGTTATACTTAGTTCTTGCAGGGTCCATGCTAATGTGAGCTTAGCAAAAAAAGCAGCTGATGAACTTTTCCATCTGGACCCAAAAAATTCAGCCCCTTATTTGCTTCTTGCCAACATCTACAGTTCATTAGGAAGATGGGATGAAGCAAGGGCAGTAAGAAACCAAATGAATAACCACCAGATTGCCAAAGATCCAGGCTACAGTTGGATTGATATTAAGCACAAGATACAAACCTGCCTTCGTTATAATCCTGAGGTTGTCGAAGAGAGAATTGAAGTGTAGCAACCTGTCGAAAAAGAATGAGGTAACCTGTTCTTGGACAAATGGTGTTTTCCAAAGATTTAGCTGGCCAGTGGCCAAGAAGCATGAGATGATTAGATCAGATGCATTCTTGCAGACATCCGTGCGGAATCGCACTGATTTGTATCCCAAGTAAATGAGAGTCCGCGGAAATAATGATTGGATCAGATGCAGTCTTGCAGACATGCAGTGGTCAATTGCACTGACCTCTATTGCCTTATCCAGAATTACCTCTATGGGAAAACAAAAGGCACAGTTGGGTATGCAGCTATTCTCTGTTGACATTGGCAGACGACTTGTCTTCCTTTCTGTCATTTTGACCTCTTAGATACTATAGAAGTAAGTCATATTTTCATGCTTTTGTCAATCTGCGCTTTGATTATTGTTGTAAAGGTTTGTTTGTGATAGCTGATGACTCTATCCTATTATCTCAAAAACATTTCAGCCTGGTGTGAAGGACAGCCTGATGAATAAAGCTATAGCAGCGCTTAGATCTGGCTACCTCAGTCTGAAGCTCGAAGAGACTTATTTTTCAAATACTGAGAGAGTTTTTCAAATTCTGATATTGGAGGGATGCAGTCTTGTGGCGCAGCTGCACAAGAAATGTCTCTCATTATTCTGCCTGTGGGTGAAAGAAGTGGAAAACATACCTCTGGTTGGGTTTAACTGACTCGACATTTAAATCAAGTCCTTAACCAGAGTTGGGGGACTCATATCATAAACCCTTCCGGCAGGTACCACTTGTAGAGTTTTATCTTCGCTCTCACTCTCTGCTAGGCCTTGTAGTGATAAGTGCTGTCTGTGAAATATGCCCTCTCTGTGGCTGTCACTGTGACAATTGTTTTGTTGCACTACAAACTAACATATTGCATAATAATAAGTAGGGTTTCAACTCTTATCTGTCATTGGTTGACTCAAGAACATTGAGTTTGATGGTACTTTCAATTGTGGGTATTTTCATCTATCTTTCTCTGATTAGATTTGGTTTCATTTGCTTGAATCCTGGCTCATGAGAGCTGCTTCCCCACAACCTTGATGCTGTAGAGCTTTTATCATCCAAATTCTGATTTGATGATCTTAAGTTTCGAAATTTGTGTGAATATAATTATAAAAAAAAGAAAAAAAAAAGGGCCTTTTGGGTGTGTCTACACAAGATTTAGATGGTATCCACCAACTTTGATCTTGAAGAACTTGTTTATTTATTGCAATCACATTGATATTCTTGACAAACTTAGTTCCCCTGTTTTGAGAACTTATGACTAGAACAGGCCAAGTATTTCCCTTTCTAAATTGCCAGCCATTTTTTCTCCAGCACCATGGTTTATATAGATCTAATCAACTCAAAAGATCCATCTTGATTTGTTTTCTTGTGGATTTTCCTTCCTGACATTCAAGTGCTGTAATTGGGTAGTAATTGATGAAACTTATAGGGGTCACTTTAGAGTATCATAAGAAAACATAAGAACTTTATGAGAAAAAGATGCTGGAAGGTATTATTAAGCATTTGAAGGTGGGTGCTGGCATCACAGCATACCCACAAAATGACTGTAAGCTTGATGAGTATATCACAGTTGATTGCCATCATACAAGATATAGTATATTAACAAACACAATGCATTGAGGTAAAAATTAGTTCTGCTTGGATGGGAAATGAGATAGGAATCATTAATTTGAGATGTTTGAACATGTACAAGGACGACTCTGCATGCTTCCATGCATGTATCAGGTCCTTTAACTCTTTCAAAATATATATCTTAGTCCTCCATGTCCCCAATTTTGGAATCATGTCTTTGATGAATTTACAGAAGTTCATCAAGTTCTTTTACTAGTTCCTTTGGCTAAAGACTTGTAAAAAGCTTTGACTTAATCTTTGTAACTTTCGTTTTAGTAGGTAATTAAGCTGTCCTTGACTTAGTTTTGTTTTTCAATGAACTTTGCAGGACTGACAGGCTGTGGTACACTTCCAGAACTAGGAAGAGCCACAGTCCTAGTAGCTTGAAGATCATCTTGATCCAACAAATTACTAAGGATGAATAAAAGATGTTAGAATTAGGAAACCCATACTTAAGAATAATAGCCACAACGATGTCAAGTCATATTCTGCAGTAGAACAGTCATAAATAAGTTATTCATCTCCAATTTTAGTTCTAATTTCTATTCTGAAAATTGTACATCTCATCCCTGGTAAATTCTTCCTTTCTATTTGAAACTATGACTCAATGGAAGGGAGTCCCTTCACAAAATCAATAATTCCGACATCATCCTCGATACATCACCCTTGAAAATTCACCGTGATGAAATATTATTCTGTCAAAAAGTAAGCCTTAATCCAGTCACCCTGAAGCTCCTTCTAATCCCAAAAACCACATGATCTGATGGCTTTGAGCATCCACTGATTTCCAGGACAAGTAATGAGAGGATTTAGTTTGATGGCATTCGATGGACTGGTTGATACAATACAGCATGGAGGGAGGGCAAAGCAGGAATCTCGCCATGCCTCACATTTCAGTCAACGGAGTTGCTTGAGGTCAATTGCCAAGGCATTTGGTGCTACAGCGCTCTGCCTCATCCAGCATTGCTACCTCCTTTTTCAATGAGACTGACTGCCGTGGTAGTGGATTTTCTAGTTGCATTATTCTCCCTTAGTTTTGCTCTTCTTACGTCTTCATTTCCTCCCCTTCCTCAATGAACAAATAATGACTCTTTGGATGAAGAGACCTTGTTTATTTCAAGAGTAAAGTTTGGTGCTCTCCATTGCAGTGTCATTTATGAATCTGGTACATTAAAGAATATTCTATATTCTGGAGGGATTTCTATACGACAAATCTTAAGAGTCTGGCTGAGGAACTCAACTGAATGCTTTCACTCGCGCACAGGACTTGATTAACCTAAGTCAAACAGGTTGGTGAACCTTGCCAACAACTTATTTGAATCAACCATTCAAACATGAATGAAGATACCCGCACCTTCATTCATGTTTCTGTAGGCACAAGTCCATTTACTTGTTGGAAGACACTGTTTATTTCTTTATATTCTCCTTTAAAAATCTTTTTCCCATTCATCGTATATTCTAAGATTAAATTTTCTTTAAGTTCTCAAGAAGCCAAAGAAAACGAAAATTTTCAAATATCATTTGGGGCAAAAGAGTTTGTAAACCATAGGTAGATAGCAGATAATATAATAGACTTATAACGGCTGCTATCTTTAATAGTTTGGACATGGTCTAACCTTGGAAGATATGGTATGGATGGACAAGGTAAAATGTTAGAACGAAAAGGAAATAAGGATAAATTTCACTGAATGTCCTCGAACTTTGTTGCGTTTGCAATCAAGTCACTGAACAACGAACTAAACTTGCAATTTTTTGGCAATTGATGAACCTTGCCAGGATTCAACCGATTCCTCGACGATATGCTGACATGGTTCCAGATGGCGGTGCTAAGTGAAACCACCGTCCGCTTGGCCTACGCAAGTGCCACCTGGTTGGGCTGCCAGCACTTGTCAAAAAATTAATCGAAATTCTGTCAAAGTGCTTCAATTACGAACACACAAAAATTATACAGAATCTACAGAGCTCGAGCCTCACCAGCCCCAGCCTTGGGCAAGCTCCATCTCGCCAAATCCCAACGAGGTGGAGCCTTGTTGGCCTCCGGCGAGCTAGCGAGGTCAAGCCTTGTTGGTCCGCACTTATAGCTAGTAACCAACCGTTGCCGAGGCTTGGCAGCTAGCGGATGAGGAGGAAAAATTTAAAAAGAATAAATTAAATATAAAAAAATGAAGATGAGTAATTCCAAAAAGTGTTTTCACATCTTTAGATTTAGAAATTTATTATCCTAATTTTATGCATAATTATTTTTGTTGACCGAAAAATGTTTTCGATTGACAAGATATTTTTGGTGAACCAAAGGGCAAAAGTCCAAGAAATTAAATTTTGAATTTTTTTTTTACTCAAACAAACACACCGTTAATTGTAAATTGGTTGATGTACATCACTTGAACGAAAGAATACACTGTTTTAGTTCTTGATTATGTACTTGGTTTACATATAGATTCTAAAGATGAAGGAACCTTTTTTTTTTGGTTGGTTTAAAAGGAACCCTCGTTAATGTCCCCTCAAAATAATGCTTGAAGATCAAGATGGAAGGAAGTTGTTCGCATATAAGTAATATTTGGTTAAAAAAGTGGATAATAATATGTCATAGATGTTAAAGGCATAATAAATTGGTTTATTCTTTGATAGGGAGTATAAAATCAATTTATTACTTTGACATTAAGTCATCCTTGCGAAATTGCAAGAGAGGATCCAAATTTAAGCTTATCAACATATTTAATCAAGTCCATGTTCCTAGAAAAATCAAACTAAATGAATTCGGGGTTATCTAGTTAAAGAACTACTCGTTCCTTATCATTTGCTTGAGAGTTAATATAATGTAAAGTCTCAAATTGGTACACTTATAATAATTTTATCCTAAATTAATTTTTTGACTATAAAAAACTCCTAAACTGATATATTCGTGACAAATTTACTTCAAACTAATTTTTTTTCCATCAAAAATCTCAAATTGATATTTTTGTAACAAATTTACCTTCATTTAATTTTCATTAAATTAAATTAATACCACAAAAAAAAATCAAAACTAGTAAATGAAGAATAAACCCCAAATTAGCAACCTCTTAACTATCACATGTCATCTAACTCAATAATTTGATAATGAAATTTAGGGCTAATATCATGAAAACCCCAAACTAGAACACATGTAACAAATTTATCAAAAACTAATTTTTTTTATCACAAAAAATCCCAAACTATTACATCCGTAACAAATTTACCCTAAATGATCACAAAAAACTTTAAATTGGTACATTTATGACAAATTTATCCCAAACTCCATCAAATTAGATTAATACCACAAAAAAACTATAAAACTAATACAACTATAACAAACGGAGAATAAAATCCAAAATCAGTACATCAGTCAATTGTCACTTGTCATCCAATTTAGCAATTTGATAGTAAAATTTAACAAAAACTAATAGAGAGTAAAATTATTACAAGTATACCAGTTTTGGGTAAATTTTTTAAATGTATACCAATTTGAAGTTTTTAGTGGTCAAAAAATTAGTTTAGGATAAATTTATTATAGATGTATCTGTTTGAGGTTTTACACGGTATTAATCCTAAAATTTTAATGGTAGAATTTAACAAAAATTAATGAAGGATTAATATGTCATAAATGTATTAGTTTGAAGTTTTTGGTAGTAAAAAAAATAGTTTTAGATAAATTTGTTAAAGTGTATCAATTTGAGATTTTTCATGATAGTAGTTTTTACTTAATATGAAACTTCATTTTACCAACACTTCTACACTTCCACATCAACAGGCTTTATGTTATCACCCAACAGTGTGCTCTGTTTTGGGCTGACTGCGAAAGTAGCACGCTCTTTGTGATTCGCGGATGATGACAAGATGGTGCATACATAGCCCATAGACTATAGTTTGGCTTTGGAAATGGGGTTAAGAGAAATGCAAGAGTCTTTTCTCTAAATAGTCTTTGGAGAAATATACAAAATACGATTGGTAAAAAAGTGTTTTATAAAGCAACTTTGGGATAGTACCACCACTTCCGGGTAACATGTTCAGATTGTAGAAGCGTGCCACCAGGATTTCTCATAGACCCAGGACAGGACCACATTCTAAGATCCTGCCACGGTATTGACACGTCCTTCATCAACCTCAATGCGAGAACCTGCAAAATTTATAACTTATGTCTCCTTGGAAATCTCAAAATTACGAACTCCCAAGCTCCCACGAAACACCGAATCTTGCCTGTATAAATCTCCCAGTACACATCCGAACACCTCGTCACCAGTCATTTCCAAAAACAAGTAAAAATCTTACAAGAACCCTCAAAACTCTTCTCCACTTGACAGTTCTCAGTTATGAAGTGCCTGTTTTTCTCGGCCTTGTTCCTCTTTTCCCTTCTCATCTCGGCGGAGGCCACCATCCCATGCAACACAGTCAATGCCAAGGCAGCTCCTTGCGTGACTTTCGCCATGGGAAAGGCTCGGATGGTGCCTCCTGCTTGCTGCAGTGGCCTGCAACAGCTCGCCCGGAGTGTCCGGTCGGTCAACGACAAGAAAGACATTTGCCGGTGCTTGAGGGCCGGCACCAAGTCCATTCGGGGGTTGCAGGACAAGTTCCTGAAACAGATCCCTACAGCTTGCCACATCAATGTTGGGTTCCCTGTTTCAGCCAATGTGAACTGTGAAAAGTAAGTGATCCTGCTTTCTCTCATTGGTATGACCCTGAAATTGCAACAATGTGTTTCAGGGATTCAATCATAAAGAAGCAAACTCGATCCTTTGCAAAATTTGGCTATGGACTTCTGAAATTCTTGATGCAGATCTAGTCCAATCTTGTCATCCCCGAATATATGAAGAACATGACTGATGTTGGGGTGGACACTTTGATTTTGCAGGATTCACTGAGCTTTACGGAGATGATGCAGTGACCACAGTTATGTGATAGAGACCTAAGAGAATAAAACTGATCGGCCTATGATGCGTCGGATTCAGTAGTCTGGCCTTGATTGTTGTAATCAGAGTGGTCAATTGGTTTCAATAAATCAATTGAATTTGCCATTTCATCTTTCAATTGTGAAGCATTATGGCATAAACCCGGGCAGATAATTAAGCAAATTTTATGGTTGAACGTCCTCCCTCGGATTTCTAACAAATTCACCAGCTCCCCTTTCTCTCTCACTGTCCCAGATTCCGACACTGCGCCAATGACCTCGATTTACTTAGCAAACTACCGAGCAGCATCTGAATATGAGCATCTTGGACTCACGTAATCTAAAATCCCACATGTCTATATAATTACTCAGTGCAGGATTAACAGGCATGCCCAAAACATTTTCATGCTGATGATCTCGCAGTAATCCGAAACTTCATCTTGCTGGTGAATCAATCAGTGGAGCAAATGAAATAGAACAAAAGAAGCATGAAGCACTTAACTTGGTGCAGGAAAGGGATAGGTTTATGTATCTGTGCCTGTCTATACTTCCATCTATTCTGAGCATATCGATATGCCCTCTCACTTGAACTAGGAGATCCTTGTGCTAATGCAACAACGATAAACAACTCTGGATTTAATATTTTGTGCACCGCACCCTGCTCTTCTCGAACCGGTTGAATCCACCGAATTTGAAAAGATATATTTTGATCAGGAGACCAATTAGCGTGTCCACACAACTGCCGTCAATGAACATAGGATTTATTTTGGTTTCTAACTTGCCGGGACTAAACCTGAATGCATCTGGCCACTCCTGGAGCATACCTTATTCCAAATTCGAAAAGTTTCCAAGTGCATCTGCCCTTGTAGTTAACATTCCTTGTTGGAAAAAGTCACCTTACGAACTCGAACGGACAGTGATGAATGTCGTGAGGAACCCCCTTTTACCCTTCTTAAGGATATGCACGCAGGCAGATAACTTGTCGACGCCACTGGGGACTGTTATTCCCCACACTTTTAGATTTCGAGGGCGCCGTACTTGACACCGCCTCATCGCAGTTCTGCAAAATTATCTTTTGATTTCGTTCGCTTTGACTTCAAACCATCACCAGGACGAAAATTTCTCCAGGACAAGTTGTAATTAGATCATTGCTTGAAAAGGTTTTTGTCGATGATCGCATGCCAAGATTGCATGGATTACAGTCCTCAAGAATTCTAGCAGCTTGTTGTGCTGTGAAGACGAAGTTTGCATGAAGGGGGTCGGTGCACGTTGTGAGCAATAGAGCTCTGATTATTTGAGAATTGAATTTTAATTAGCATTTTCACATGCTTCTTAACATTATTAGTTTTACCTAGGCTAATAATCCTCGCCATTTGAGGACCCTTTTAGTCATAGATGTCAAAGCCCGGTCTTCTTGGAAATGATCCATATCCTATTATAGGATAAAGCCGGCAATAAGGAAGGAAATTTATAATGTACATCAATGTACCGTATGATCTCTTTTTTCGTCATTCTTTTACACTGATTATGTCGCATAAAATTTTACATTTTTTTTAAAACTAATCTAGATGCGCTTTGCTTTGCCTTGTCAGCTCACTTTTCTCCCTTGGTATACTATTGAGCTTTTCGACATTGGAATTTTTTTATTCTTGGAGAAGAAATTACATGTACATATAGCACTCAACACCATGGAAAGAAGCAGTTAGTCACCTCCACGTTCATCTTATTCATTCGAAATCCTCGCTCATCAAAATTCTCTTCTTTCGATTTAGTTAAGTTTGAGGGTGGTCAAATTGTGACATCTTTTCATCGAACGTGGTCTACCGTACAAGATTTTTGTATTTTTTAGTCAACGAAAGTCGATTGGCTTGAATTGACATGTATATTCTGTGCTATTTCATCAGGCTGGAAGCTGGACGCCAGTGGTGATCGTCCACTTCAATTGTATTGTCCCATCATGAGGTCCGACCGGACGCTTGTTTTCTTTGTAGCAGCGTCAAAATTAAATCATGACTCGAATTAAAAATATAAGAGAATGAAGAATGTGTTTCATTTTATAAACTTGATCCTACGTGGGAGCAAGTTTGGCAATCTACATCATACCTTTCTTCAAATTGGGACATCTTGAGAAGTAGTCAATGGTCTTTTGTTGCGTAGAGCTTGTCTTTCTCATAAGCTAAAACATATTGGCACAAGCCTTTCCCAAAAATAGAAAAGCTAGTTTTAAGATAATTTTAGGTCTATGTTATGAAATTGACGGACATTTTATTGAAATTGTGCGTGTGTATTACCATACCACTAACACAAGACGTTGTTGTCATCAATATAAGCTGCTCTCTCTCTCTCTCTCTCTCTCTCTCTCTCTCTCTCTCTCTCTCTCTCTCTCTCTCTCCCCGCTATACCAACAAGTCATCTTTGTCTATTCCCATCACAATCTTCTCTCTCTCTTGCTCTCTCTCTCTCTCTCTCTCTCTCTCTCTACTATACCAACAAGTCTATTCCCATCATGATCTTCTCTCTCTCTCTTTTGCTCTCTCTCTCTCTCTCTACTATACCAATGAGTCACCATTGTCTATTCCCATCGTGATCTCTCTCTCTCTCTCATTTTACTATGTCAACAAGTCAATCGTTGTCTATTCCCATCACTATCCTTATCAATGTCGATCGCCACTTCTACGGCTTCCATTCACAGTTGTCCTTCTCTTTGGGGATACCTTAGCCTAAGCCACCATGCCTCTATACGACAGTCAAGCAACCCAACAAGTACACCTTCTTTCTCTACCTTTGATCAAAGTCGAGGTTTATTTAAAGAAACCCCTAGCCAACGTTATCAAGGTCAATTTGAGGTTGTTTCTGCTCAACATCCAACGGCTCTTCATCGTGGTAGAATTGCAAAATACAGAAGAGGGTAATGGTTAGACCTGATCATTTCATCGACAGCCCATTACATTGGCCGAGGCCCAAACAAGCTAGGTTGGCATAAAGGGCAAATTGGATGGGCTTGGGTGAGCTATTAATATCTTGGGCACAACTTGTCCACCTTAACATGCTAGGGCCCACCCAAGCCTACCTATTGAGGTGAGAATTGGGTTCTTTCTAGGTATTTACTTGACAAGTGACGCCAATTTCACATTGCATTATGTGGAAATAGGATATGGGTCTACGGCTGGGTATAGGTCCATTCTTTCGGGGCCAACAACCTTTGCTTGCCATGCATCTCGACTCTTGGAATGTCACATGAAACTCATTTCATCTAAAGACCGAGGTGTTCTAAATTACCGGGTGCATCATACTGCTTACATCCAGTAAATTAGTACTAAGTGTTTGAACATTTAAAAGACCGGGTTTTATAAGGAATTCACCCAGATCAAAGACCAAGATACCCACTTGTAATTAGAGTTAGCAAACAATGTTGGCATGTCATAATCATGTAGTTCATGTCGGCTTAAAATATCTCAATTTTGATTGTACACACCTAATAATTAATTCAAGATAAAAACACATATGTTCATGCTAATATGCAAAGTTGGGTTCGTTGTATTGTGTCATATTTGCATTTTTCTTTTTGTAATTCATGTTTTATCTCGTGTGATGCAAAAGGATTGGTGCAACATTGTCAATCCTAATCGTAGTGCCGCCATCTCTATCTTATGCGTCCTCTCTTATAAATGTTGGGCTAGCATCACGTCACTAATTGCTTTTCTTTCTTCTGATTTAGGGGACCCAGGACAATAAATATACAATAATTGTGGCGAGGAGTGAACATACAATTGGTTTTTTGAAATTAACGTTGAGGAATCCATCGGAGAAAATGATGTTGGGAAACGTGAGGGTGTGGGGAGAATGCCAATGTTGACTTGTTCGTGGTACTTCCGGAGGCTGCTGAACTCGTCCTTGATAGATGAATAATGCCTAACTTTCGTGGATATGACATTTTCCTCAAGACTATTCTAAAAGATTTTTGCCTTGGGAGAGTCTTCCATCTATATTGGAAACTTTAAGACCACTCGGTTCGTCCTAATAATCCAGTCTACAAAATTGTTACAAGATACATTGACAAAATATTGACGAAATATGCACATGATAAAAGAGTTCTGCGATAAATTTAGAATCAATCCTTTAAATGTTTTGACTGAAGGTTAATTGAGTTCTTACTTTTTATTTAGATCAATTGAATCCTTTTTCAAAAATATAAAACTAAATAATCTACAATCAGGTACTCAAATCACCGTCTACGAATTGTTGGCGTCGGAAACTTTATGTGGCTCTCAAGGGTGTGGCCACTTGGCATTTGAAAAGGGCCACGTATAAGACATGTTACGGTTTCTGGTGTTGGAAACCAATGGACGACAAGTTGAGGACTTGCTTGTACTTTTTTTTCTTTTCGCAAAAGCTAATTTTTCTTTATCAGAAGCTTAAAACTATATTGATTTTCAATTTATAGAAACATTGAGGATTGATTCTACGCTATCGATAAAAACTATAGTAATTTGAAATTGACACGAATGGAAAATTGAAAATTTCATCATATTAGTCAGAACTTGAACAACTTCAACAAATGGTATAAAATATAAAAATCATCAACTAGAAGAAGATGACATAACTAGGGTTGTTTCTACGTAGAATTTTATGAATGAGTCTCTTTCATGCACTTGTTAAATGTACTTACTAAAGAATTTTTTGATTTTCAAAATACCAATTATATATATTACAAGAACATTCAGTCTTGAAAATAATAATCTTTTCTTATTTGATTGGTTTAACAAGTGTCTCGATGCACTTAATCAAGAAAATCCCCTCACATATTATTATATTACATATATCTATGCTATCTTTGTTGATATTCATCTTATGTAATGCTTACGACAAATGAAGATGCTAGATCAAAAGCAGGCCATGGATAACATTAGTTTCTTTCTCAACTTGGAATCTACTCAAAGCGCCATGGGATCTCCAAAACGATTCCCCAAATAAAGGCCAATTTATAGCCAATTTAAAATATATATTGCATTCTATAAAGTAATTATAAGTTCTCATTTGAAGCAAATTGGAGGACCACCATGCTTTTTGCACAGAGTCCAATGCCTGATTTTTATCCGGACCCAAATCTCAAATCATGTTAATCTATCCTCATGGTCATGGCACTTCCCAATGTGTCTTTCATCTTCTCAATGAAAACCAATTTCATATGGTCTAATTTCCATAATCCTTAAATAGGATGGGGGTCCCTAGGAAGGATCTTCCTTAGTCGATACAACATTAGATTGCAGGTCATGAGCACCCCATTTTATGGTCCTCTGTCTAGGACAAGTAGGGGCAATTTGCGGGTTGGTGGGAATGAAATTAATTATTACAAAAACCCTTTTAATCATATAAAAAAATTTCATAAAGAACCCCGCTAGTTATTCTCTCTTTAATTCCTCTCAAGAATAAGGGGGCTCCATCCAAAGGATCGGCTGAAGTTGCGGTAGATTCATGTGCTGTTTCACCCCCATGGCCAATCAAGCAAGCTCGTGCAAATTGTTTGATTTTTCTGTGCTCCCCATTAATGCCCCTTCATTGAGTCTAGCTGTTCTTTCCATGTTGGAGGAAGAAAATTATAGGGATACAATGTACCTTTTATCTTTCATTTAAATATGTTAATTAATAAAAAAAATTATATGACGGCGAAGGGAGCAAGGTTCGGAACTCAAAGATCTCTGCCCGTTCGTTACTTAGATAGATTGAGGGGAGAGATGAAGATTTGCCCGATGATGGATGTCAGTGGTTCGAATATGCTTAATATGTGCCTTAGTAATCGGTACGCCTTTCACGAGTAACTAAATGTACTTTTAAAACTAGATAATCAAAGTTGCTCTATCTCATAATATTAAAATGCTTCGGCTGCACACTATTGTTATAAATAATAATCTTGAAATGGTTCTTTTTTCCTTTCTTTTCATCTTTCAAATGTCTTGAGAATCCCTCTTTAGTGTTTTTAGTTATCTTTACTGAAGGCGACCGGCCAGGGCGATCCAATGCACACGGCCATCATATGGTTGGGCTTTAGACAATGCCTTTTGTCCAATTAGAGGACCTAAGTCAGAGGAAATTAATTTTATTTTATGGAATCATAATCTTTTTTTGCGTATCTCTCCATTGCAAATTAAACATAAATTGAGGTATTATATAGCTGTGTGCCTTCAATTTTGAATTATTTGATAATTTCGTATCACCACGCCATTATGATGTAATGGTCTCGTGACACTAATTTCTTTAAACCAACGTCCTAACTCTAGGAGATTATAACCAATGTCATAATAGCTCAAATATAAGGTAACATAGGATAACATACGATAAGCATTTGGGGCACACTTTGAACTAGACATGACCAATGGGGAGCCATATTATTGTGCCTTGAATCCTTGCCCATATCTACCCATGATTAAGAAATAAGGAGAATTACCAAAAAAAAAAAAAAATCCTAAATCTATTGTAAATGTGTCAATTCAATCATAAAATTTTTTTCCTAATTGAGTCATAAACCTTTTATATTTATACTAATTGAGTATATCTGATCAATTTTGGCTGATTGACATAAATGTGGACACCAATCATCCTACATAGTGCTATTAGCACTGACGTAGATAATTGCTAATAAATTTGAATAGTTTTTTTGAATTTTTTTTTCTTTCTCCTTTTTTCCTTCCATTATTTTTCTTTCTCTAGCCGATCATCAGACTTCGGTGACCGGCTAGAGGCAAGGGCCAACGAGCCTTGCCCGCCCCTAGCGAGGCTTGCCATTATTGGATCTATAAGTTTAGAACTGAATTGGTATAATTGCAATAAATTTAAAACCTTTTAGGTAATTTTTCCTTTAATAAATACATTAGTCTTTCCACAGATGACGATCACATTAAGGCGGGCCGCGCTCCCTTTCACACAGCAAAGTTCGCCTCTATTCAAGGTATGTTTTTTCTCCGCGAGTTCCGTGCAACATACGCTCCGGGCGCACCTTAGCGAGTTCTGGCTCATGTCTATCCGCTTCTACCGCGCTGCTTTTTCGATGACGTTTTACCGAAACAAAAAAGATAATGTCATACTTTTATATGCATTAGATCGAGCG
Organism: Eucalyptus sideroxylon; assembly: GCA_014182405.2. NCBI lineage: Eukaryota > Viridiplantae > Streptophyta > Magnoliopsida > Myrtales > Myrtaceae > Eucalyptus > Eucalyptus sideroxylon. Next base: position 59,415,981 of record CM024552.2, read on the forward strand.
CATTCAACTGAACGCAATCGTAAGAAATTTAGAATGAGGCAGGGATGTAATCGCCCCGGAAGCCTTGGACCTTTGCTTTGACTTGCAGCTTAATGTAAAGCAGACGGAACACGGGATTAAACTATGCAGGACCATGATGTGTTCGAGGACAAAAGGGACACGAGCAGGTGGCAAAGCGGATCTCCGCCGTCCATGCGAGATCGAGTGCGACGGCCACGATGGGGCGTGACCGGTGGCGATGCCGGTGGGCGGCTCACGTCGGGTGCCGTGGGATGCCTGGCCAAGTGTCCCGCGTGGGAATCGACACTATTGTGTCATCTGGACAGACTGGGGGGCTTATCATTTCGTCGGTTTAATTGTATACTAATGCAATTATTATTTTTCTGAAGGGTATTTTATTTGGGTTTAATCCGAATTGATTTTTTAAATTGCGGGGCATTCGTCAGCAGGCATGTTCGTGAGACCCTCTTAAGTCATGGTTCTGAGCTATTTTGTAGACTTTTTAATTTTTTTGTGGGGGTTATTAAATTGGTGATGATTTGATGAATTGGTCATTGATTTTGAAGTATTCTAAAGAATTGGTCTGCTTCACATGGGACGGATTCTTCTCAAGATAGGACAAAATTATGCCTGTATAGTATATTTTTGCCGTGGGAGAATCCCAGTTCGTTTTGTTCTCTTGTAATGAGTTTGTGTGTATGTGTGTTGGCTCCATCTTCTTCTTCTCCTTCTTCTTCTTTATTATTTCCTTTTGTTCTTTTTTTATTTTTTTTTTTTTTTTGGGAGCATTTTGATAAGGTGTGTTGGCTTGTCATGCAGGAACGTGGGGCAAGTGTTGTCTAGAAGGAGGCCAATCAATCGGCTCACGACTTAACTTTTGGGTGGTTTCGTTTTTTCTTTTTTATTAAAAAAAAAAATAGTTGGACGGGCCATCCAAAATCTCAGTGATTTGAATTAAAAAAAGAGAACCCATAAAAAAATCGGGTGCATAGAAATCGGTCAATACAGAAGGTGCACATTAAAAAGCCACAAAAAAGAAAGGAAAGAAAGACAAACAATCAAGATCATGTAGGGGACCAATTTGGTGTGTTATTTAAATTGAGCTCCCCTTGTAACCAAAAGAGAGATATTCAATGGCAAAAGTACAACAAAAAAGAGAGAGATTTGATAGCAAAAGTATATAATGAGTGCCAAAACTTCATACAGATGGACATTTAAAAGCTAAAACTTTCAAAAGGTACACAAAAGTATCACTTTAAAAAAAAAAAATTAGACACTAAGAGCGCGTTTGGTAATACTTCTATTCCCGAGAACAATTTTTGATCAAAAATGATTTTTTGTAATTCTATTCTTAGGAACAATTTATAAACATTTTAAGTCGTTTGGTAACTGTCAAAAATTTCAATTCTCGAAATTGAATTGCGTTTGGTACTGTCCTCAAATTTTCTACTCTAAATCATTTTGTTTTAATTTTTAAATAATTTTATTACTTTTTTCCTTTTTTCTTCTTTTCTTTTTTTCCCTTTTTTTCTCCTATTCTTCTTCTTCAAGTGGCCGATCACCAACAAGCCAGCCAGCGATCGGTCAAACAAGAGCCGGAGCATCACCTCTCGGTGAGGCCGTCAACCAGCCTCACTCCTTAGTGAGGCCGGCCCTCGGCGGGGCTGGTCGTGCCTCCTCGGGGCTAGGTGAGCCTCGCTGGTGGCTAGACTTGCCTTTGATGAGTGGTGGGCGGCGGCGACGGTGGGCGGCGGACAATCATAGTGGTGGTAGCAGATGAAGAAAAAGAAAAAGGGAATAAGAACAAGAAAAAAGAAAAGAAAAAGATAAAATAGGTACTTGATTCTAGAATTTTCCCGAAACAAGAATCAATTTTTTTTTTTTATCCTCGATTATGTTCCAAATCTACTTCAAAGAACAAAAAAAAATATAAATTTGTTCATGGAAACAAAAATTTTACCAATTGCATTTCTGTTCCAAATTTTCTCTTGAAACAAAAGAACATGAACAAGCACCGTTTGGCGAGTTGTCAAACAGGCCATAAAGTGCCAACTTCGACAAAAGTAGTCAAAATTCCAATGTGACACTATTTTAAAAATAAATGTGGTCTACTTGACTTATAAGAGTTGTCTACTCAGCAATTAATATGCAAAATAATGTCGTTTTGCCCTCAAATTTGATTTTCAATATAAATATTGATTAAATAAAATTAAAAAATAAATTTGAAAAGGGTTGGGGGTAGCATTTAGGCCCTCATCAACAATCTTGGCTGGTTGAGGCCTCACCTTACCCCATTGTCATCAACCCTTTCTAGCAATGGTGGGGCGGCAATGACAAGGACTATGGAGGTCCTTGCTGATTGCTGCCTCCCTTATTTTTCTAATTTAGTTTTTAATTTAATTTATTTAATATTTACATTTAAAAATTAAAATTTGTGGGCAAAACAATGTCGTTTTAGGCTTATCTAGCCACGTCAACGCCACGTGGATAATTTTTTTTTAAAGAATTTCCATGTTGGAAAAAAATTTCGCTGGAAAAGGCCATATCAATAGTTTTGTTTGAAATTCTCACCATTAGCACCTAAGTATTCTTTTCTTCTTTGATTTTGACACTTAAATATACCTTTTGAAATTTTTGGCTCTTAAATGTCCACATATGCCAAGTTTTAACACTTGGAGCGTCTGGCACTTGGGATAGAACTTGTGTTTGCTAAATGTATACAAGGGAGAAGCTTCCATCAAGATGGTTAAGTGACTTGGTCAAAGCTTGCTTCCAAGTGGTTTGGAGTCCCTCTTGATCACCTGTTCGATCCTCCAGTCACTCCTCAATCTCAAAAAATACTAAATGGTCTGTGGCGTAGGGATCGCTCTTATTACTACAATTAGCATCCAATGGTGCGATGGTGATAGGCTCACTCAAAATGAGCAGTAATTATGCCTCAACCTAATAATCCTATGTTGGTATGGAATGTTTGTGTTAACAGTCACCTTTCACAACTTTTCAACTTATCGAAATGGAGAAGCTAACTTTTAAAGCGGCTTCTTTCCGACCCTTTTCTATAAAAGGAATTTTGGGGGCGTGAATTGATTTAGGGTGTTCGCATTTGCTTTTTCTGCATGGCTGATTTTGAGATGCATCAGCTTTGGCTTGATCGTTCCGGCCTTTCTCCTAACAAATTTCTTTAATTATTTATCAAGTATTCGGCATATAAATGTCGAGCTACATGCTTTGAACTTTCATCATGATAGGTTTACGTGTGAGGGTGAATGGTAAAAGCTAAACCATAATATTGCACCTTGTTAATTATCTCACAACCTAAGTTTCCTGAAAATACTGTGAGTCTTCCTTCTTTTATACATCTAGGAGTAAAAAGAAATTACTTTTAGCAACAAATATTGGATTTACATTCTACAATCCTTTCGTAATCTTACTAGTTTGCAGATGAAGAGGAATGTTAAATGAGATGAAAAAAGGGGACAATGTTCCTGGAAAAGGATTCTCGTTTTGTTTATTGTTGTGATTAGTTACAAATAAAGAAAAGATAGTTCAATAAGCGAATAAGGAGCCATGAAAATTTGTGTAATTCTGAGATCACATAACTATCCTTTTTTAGGAGGAAGTATGTCGACAACAAGTAAACGTGCATCGGGCACACTGTGGGTGTTTAAAAGTTCGATAATGTAGTGCAACTGAGTCGGTGTCCTAAAAGTATTTTGTCATATTATATCTTCATTTATCAATGGTGTTATCTGTCCGAATCTGTCTAGTCACTACAGTCCCTCATTGTCGGGATTGAATGTCTTATGGAGTTAGCTTCATCAAATTTACTGCGGTTGGACTCGACCCCAAAAAAACTTCCCGAGATACAACCTCTTTGTCCTTTTATATTTCCCCAATTTGGTGCTGAGGGAATGCAAAGGACTTTCCCTATCATAGCCTAGAAAAGTGCATGGGGTGAATTGAAGTCCCACATTGAGCATAAAAAGATAGAGTTAACTTGCTTAGAGCCGAGGTCGGCAGTTCCTAACATTGACTTATTCAGAATTGCAGTGCTGAGCTCTATAAGATTTTGGCTCGTTTTGTCTTGGAAAAAGTGTAAAAAAGTCATAAACCTATTGTATTTGTATTAATTTAATTGGTACTTGGTATTAATTTAATTTGTGCTAATTTAATCATAAATTTTTATGGGTGCTAATTTAGTCATAAACTTTTATGGTAACAATTTAATCCAAAACATTTTGAGTTGATATCAATTCAATCCTAAGCATTTTTAATAGTGCCAATTTAGCCCTAAACCTTATGAATTGGTGTCAATTCAATCATATCGGCTAATTTTGGCTACATATTGCTAATGTAGATGTTGGCCTACTTATGTAGCATTACCAACGTTGATGTAGATAAATTTTAATTTTTTATTATTTTAATTATTTATTATTTTTCTGATTTTTTTCTTTATATTTTTCTTTTCTTTCTTCTTTTTTTCTTTTGCCGATGATCGGCCACCGACCATGGTCGAGCAGATTGGCCTTGCCTGGCCTTGGTGAGGCCGAGCCCCGACGAGAGCTGTCCTCACCAAATTTGGCTTGGTTGACCTCACTAAGCATCACCTTCGCTCAAGCCATGCCCAACGAGGCCACCTTAGCTTGGGCAAGGGCTCGCCTCATCGGGCCTATCCTGTCCTAAGCCAGGTTCAGGCCAACCCTCGCCAAGGCATGGCCTCGCCATGACTAGACGAGGTCATTGCCTATGACTAGCCAATGGCAGAATAAAGAAGAAAAAAAAAAAAAAAGAAAGGAGAGAAAAAAAAAAAAAATAAAAAAATAAAAAATTATTAAAGTATTATTAAAATTGTCCACGTTAGAATTGGTGGTGCCATGTAAACCAACTAGCATTTATGTCAGCAATATCCAACCAAAATTAATTGAAAAAATTGAATTGGCACCAAGTTAAAACGTATAGGACTAAATCGGCACTATTTCAAAAGGTTTATAACTAAATTAACGCCATTAAAAGGTTTAGGACTAAATTAGAATAAAGTCAAAATATTTAGAACTAAATTGGCACAATTAAATAGTTTAGGACTAGATTAGCATCAATGCATTAGATTTAAGACTTTTTTAATACTTACACCTAATTTTTTTTTTTCATTTTTACTTATCAGATTAGGAAAGATAAAAGCATGTGGGATAATACCCTAAAAAACCCCAAACTGGTACACTTGTGACAAATTTACCCCAAACTATTTTTTTGACCACCAAAAACCCCAAACTGGTATACTTTTGACAAATTTATCCCAAACTGGTACATTTGTGACAAATTTACCCTATGTTAGTTTTCGTTAAATTTTATTCTCAAATTATTAAGTTAAATGACACGTGACAGTTAACCAGTATATCAATTTAGGATTTTACATTCCGTTTGTCACAGTTTACAATTTTTATGATTTTTTTGTGGTATTAATCCAATTTAGCATAGGGTATATTTGTCATAAATTTACCAGTTTAGGGTTTTTTGCAGTCGAATAAATTAGTTTGGGGTAAATTTGTCATAAATGTACCAGTTTAGGGTTTTTTATAATCAGTTGGGGTAAATTTGTCACAAGTTTACCAGTTTGGGGTTTTTCATGGTCAAAAATATAATTTGGGGTAAATTTGTCATAAGTGTACCAGTTTGGGGTTTTTTAAGGTATTATCCCAAAGCATGTAATATGGAGTTTTTAATTTCTAGATTAAGATTGACCAAGATCGAAAGTAAACGTTTGGACGGATCCACTAAATGCCATCTTACATGTTAATTAATACTACCCTTATTTTAGGGTTTTGTCAGTTAAAGTATAGATTATCCAAATTGATAGTTATGATTAATACATCGAGTTCTTGTTTTCATGTGCAGTGGAGGTTTGTGGCCTAGAGAGGACAAAACCATCCATGTTTTAAAAAAGCAAATGAGAGAGAGAGAGAGAGAGAGAGAGAGAGAGAGAGAGATTCTTAAAACGTCTCATCAAAGACAAACAACAGATCGTGATTCTCTGAACGATCATGGGACCATTGAAAACCTCGATCCTTTCTTTAATCATTGCAATTCTGCGGACACTAAACAAAGTCCAAGTCCATAAAATGCATAATTACAAAATCAAGAATGACAAAAAGCACTAAGACACCATATCTACGGATACGCATACGTTCACCCAAACTGCAGAGAGAGAGAGAGAGAGATGTCAGTGATATTCAACATGAAATGAGATCATTACGTTGAAAAGGTCAACGGGAGCTCATACAAACATCTTAACCTTGGACCAACTGTAAAAGCTAAGCATTTGACCGATAGCTGTTCCTTCAACCTTTCAAGCTCACAAAAGACGAGCCCAAAAACCTTTAAAAAAAAAAAAAAAAAAAGAGAGAGAGAGAGAGAGAGAGAGAGAGAGAGAGGAACGAACTCTCTTTAGACCTCTAAATCTAATATTTTGTCCTTAATCATCCCGACATGATGGCTCTAACAGTTTCCTCTCTACATGGACAAGAATGAAGATGATCTCCTTTTGCTGCTTAATTAATTGTAATCCTTAAAGCCAAAGTGGTATATCTTGGCCGAGAGAGAGAGAGAGAGAGAGAGATAGTTTGATAAATGAATCTTGTAAAGGATGTGATTAGGACAACTATCAATTAATCTATATTAGTGCATTGAAGAAGTACCACTAGGTGGTACTTGATGTTATGAAAGGACTATGACAAGTAAGCTCTCGTAGCACAAGGATTCAAGAAAAAACCCTATTGAAATATTGAACACTTCAAAGCTTGCTTCATTGTACAAGAATTTGAGCAATAAGCCAGACTGGACTATGACAAGACTTTTCACCAAGTTATCAAATTTAGTACAACACGTTGTTTTTCTATTGTGATTTCATCAAGATGGGCTATACGTCAACTTGATGTTAGGATTTGACCAAAAAAAAAAAAAACTTGATGTTAAGATTTTCTTTTTGCACGACACCCTTTGAGAGGAAGTTTATATCCACCAGCCTCCTAGTTTCTCTCATACTGAGTTCCTGAATCATGTGTGCCATCTCTGAAAAGCCATTTATGGTTTAAAGCAAGCTCCACATGCGTGATTTCTTCACTTTAGTAGTTTTTATTATCTTTTGGGTTTCTTAGTGAGTGAGGTTGATCCATCGTTGTTCGTCTAAACTCCTTGTCATTAGTGATACTTCTCATTTATTACGGTTATTTATTACTTGACCCTCATAGGAATTTGCTATGAAGGATCTTGAACCACTTTGAGATTTCTTAGGCATTGAGGCTCATCACCGCTCTGACGGTCAAAGTATGTCGATGGCCTTTTGCACATGTTTGACCTTGTTAAGTCAAGCTTGCATCTACTCATTGGCCTTAAGAACTCTGTCATGTGCAAATGATGGTTAGCTTCTTGTTTCTCCCACGTTGTATCAACAAATGGTTGGTACTATACACTATGTCCATGACTACAATTGATATAGTGAATTTGGTTAGCCAACTCATGCATAAACTCATATTACCTCATCTCCAAGCTGTCAAAAGTATATACCGGTATTTACCTGGCACATCCACCCATGAATTGCTCATTAAGTGATGTTCTCCCAATTCATTGACTACTTATGTTGATGTAGACTGGATTGGGTGTTTCAATAGTCAATGTTCCCCCTGTGGTTTTTGTGTTATTCTAGGCACTAATCTTGTTTCATGGAGTACCAAGAAACAACTCACTTTAGCCCATTTTAGTATAGAGGCCGAATATCATGTTGTCACTCACTATGTTGCTAAGAGTAATTGGATTTGTCATTTACTTCATGAGCTCGAAATCACCCTTTTTAATCCTCGTATTGTTTATTGTGACAACTTCTCTGCCACACATCTTGCTCTCAACCCCATGTTTCATTATGCACCAAACACATTGAGTTGGATTTTCACTTCATTCGAAAGCGGATTGCTTCTAACGATCTATGTATTTGCAACATATCTACAGTGGATCAGTTGGTAGACATCTTCATCAATGGACTTCCTAGTCCTCATCATGTACTTTTAAGATCCAATCTCTCAATTATTACACCTACTTCAGATTGAGGATGAGTATCAATGTGTAGTTTATATCATTTATGGGGTCTTTCTGTAATTATTTTTTATCTGTACCCTTATAATAATTAGTCACTTCTATAAATATATATGATACAAACCTAATTGGGATTGAGTTATCATAAACACTTTGTCGTAAATTTTTCTCTAACTTTAAACATTAATAGTCAATTGGATGACGACTTACACCAAAGTAATTATCTTTGTAACGACCCGAGCCCCACTGTATAATATTGTCCGCTTTGGACACTAAGTTTCAATGCTTTAAAACGCGTTATACAAATTAAAGGGACCCAAGCCTTTATAAACTAGCCCAGGACTCCCCCCTAAATGATGTGGGACAGGAGGCATGCCCTTAGCCTCACCCGCATATTGCCAAGGCGATCTCAGTCCATCCCTTCATATTGCACCGGGTCTAGGTCATCACATTCTCCCCCCTTAAGGCACAGCGTCCTTGCTGTGGCCCCCACACACAATTGAGAGTCGGCTTTGATACCATTTGTAATGACCCAAGCCCTACCATATAAAATTGTCCGCTTTGGATATTGAGTCATCACGGCTTTAAAACGCATTATACAAATTAAAAGGACCCAAGCCTTTATAAACTAGCACAAGACTCCCCCCCTAAGCAATGTGGGACAGGAGACATGCCCTTGGCCTCACTCGCATACTGCCAAGGCGATCTCAGTCCATCTCTCCATATTGCCCCGAGTCTGGGTCGTCACAATCTTCATATGATCAAGGTTCGCATTCAAATCTTGCAATTTGTAATTTGTGCTTTGAGCCAAGCTACACTAAAAGAGGATCCTCGGTGGGGTCATGATGATGGCTGCCCCATTTCAAGTGGATAAATTGTGAAGGTTAATGTGTGACCGCTAATGGGGAAGATGCAGCGTCTGACTTGACGTATTCACAAGCCAACCATTCTTAGGCAGGGTACAAAACCACTATGTTGACACATGGGAAACTTTTCTTCATTTAAAAAGGGTCAATGGAACGTCCATCAATTCTTCTTCCAAGATGTTATGTGACATATCTAGCAAGAACGTGTGGATCTCTTTCAAGAGGATCGCGCATTCACTTGTTCTATGAGGATTAGATGTTTAAGATAGTGTAATGTATTCATGGAAATTGCAATCTCCAAGCTCACAAGCAAGTCTTCCATGAACTATCAGATTTGGCAGGATCCATATGACACCCACCATCTTCAATGGTTCGGATTCAATATGCATTATAATGGTATGGTTATATTTTTGTAGCTCATACAATGGGAAGAAATTATTAGAACTACTCTCACATACCACGAACACCTAATCATAAATTCCGTGTAAGCCAAAGGAGAGAATAATGCAGGGTTATTTACCTCTCTTGGATTTGTGACAGATTGAATAATTAACTATGCCTTAACATTAGGTATGATCCTAGACTGATACAAATCCTAATTGGCTGCAAATTAGTCTCGAAATGGACCAAATTTCTAATATCTCTTTTTTTAATATCAATATTAATGAACTTGAAATACAATATATTTCATACCATCATTCAGTCAACGAATGCACTCATTGTAGAAAAATTCTCATGTCCACCGGCATTCGAGTCCAGTGCAATATACCCCTAGAATTGATGGATATCACGTGAGATACAAATGATCTATGGCTTGTAATGCACTAAGCTGACATATACCTGATACACTCAATGATAGCACCTCATCATACAATATCGAACTGCATTAGATAAACTAAAGTTGCGTTGAAATATAGTGAAGTTGTACCACTTGGGACAATTTCCAAGAGCATTATAATTCTTATAAGCACATAAAACTTGTTTTTTTCCCAAATTTCAAAGTTAGGGTGTGAATGATAACCATCCTGTTTTGAAAATCAATTTCTAGCTTTATTCCATGGACAATTTTCTAAGGCAAAATAGGTGTTTGATCATAACACAAAATTTCTGTACCCAAAATAGTTCATTGATAACAAAACAAAATTTCTCCATCTTGAGTGGTGGCAGGAGGTTGGCGACGGGCAAAACAGTTGGTGACCAACGGCGAGCGATGGGTAGTGATGAAAGTGATGAAAATAATTTTTGTTTCTCATTTTTGTTCAATAAATAAGAAAGAAAAAAATTACTTCTAATTTTTGTTCCAAACATATTTTGGAGTTAAAATTTATTTCAAAAAAAAAAAAAATGAAATTACATTACATTACTAAAAAAATTTCTGTTTCAAACTTATTTTCAAGAATAAAAATATAAAATATAAAATATAAAATATAAAATAGTTATCGTGTACATCTCCTAAGGCCACAAAATGCGGCTGAGGAATTCTCCAGCACAGGACGTTGATGGCTTTAACAGTTGTTGCTTTTGCAATCATTATGACGTCTATCACCTCAAGGGTTTAGATACTGTTTTTATTAAAATTTGCACCTCCACAAATTTTGTGACCATCGTCAAAAGTGAGTGCCCTTGCAATTAGTGGGAGAAAAAAAGTGGATTCTTTCCGAACAATTGATTGGCATGGTCTTCACTTTGTTCCACCGGATCATATGTGAAAAACACCAGAACGACTATTTACATCGGATTCCTTATGAAAAGAGCAGACTTTTCGCTACATCATTAAATTTGTCAGACACTTCAATATAAATTGAGTTTAACTAATATTATCTATTAATTAAGGGTGGCACCGTTCTCGTACCATTTTTTGTAAAAGTACACCATCTTTATATTAACTGATCAAATTACCTTTCAATTATAAATTTTGGTTATATATTTATAACTAATATTAGCCTCCACTCTCACAATAACATTAATTGCATAATCTCTCTCCATATACCATATTCGTGCTTAGTCTCCATATTAAACTAGTTGACTTGTCTGCATATCCTTTTGAATCAATGAAAATGTTAATTTGAGTTGTTATAAGATCATTCATCTGTTTTCTTGTTTAAGTATTAAATGATTTTGATGGAAGTCCAATTCTAATCACAACTTCTTCCTATTGAAATTTATACTTATTGATGGAAGATTAATTCGAGGGCATGATTCATGAGTCATATTAATAATCTTCTTCATAATTGAACAATAAAAAAAAAAATTGGTCTCGATCTTTCTCTTTCCTTTTTTTTTTTAGTCTTTTTCTAGTGTTTATGTTTAAAGATTGGAAGGGACAAGCGAATTGAAAGCCTGAATTGAGTTTCTAGCTGAAGATACATTGAGGTTTTGTTTTCGCTGTTTTGGAAGAAAAAGTAAAATTTTCTTTTCAAGCTAGGTTCAAGAAAGAATAAAAAAAAAAGAAAGAGAATTTCGAATAAAATCATATAGGAGATTAGGAACTCATAGTTTATTAATCTGCCTAAAAAAATATATTAGTAAAAATTAATACATAATTAATAAATTTGAAGCTTAATTTAGTCAATTAACCTGGAAAAGTCCTTTTTAGTCAAAAGAGTGTGGCAATAGCGTCACCCAATTAATTTGTTCCAGACATTTCATTCCGTAAAATGTCAATGATGCATTGGCCAAAGAAGTCAACCCCATATTACCATGAATAGAGCTTCTCTTTTATTTTTCTTTTGTTTTCCCATTTAGAAGGGATGAGAATTACCACTTACTGGACGAGTGGGATACCATATGCTTTCTCAAATAATTTCTATGTCATTCTTCATATTTTTCTTTGTTTAATTTGTGGCCAATGGACACACTAAAATAAGTCAAGGCCCTAACTTGTCGGGGCTTTGTGTTTGTGCCATACAATTGGGTTCCGCCAAATTCTAAAAAATATTGCTAATTAAATAGTGAAAGAGTAAGTATATTAGTTTGGAGTGCCATACAATCGGGGCTTTGTGTTTGTGCCTAACACTCCTCAATTTTCTCATGTTTATATTCACAGTACTCTATTTATTTTCTTGTTCCATCGTAATCTTGTTAATGTAGTTTCGTTCAAAACCCGACTTGCACATGTAAGGACCAACTCACACACTAGGGGTAGTGTTACTTAATTAATCTGTTATGAAAACATTATTGGTCCATTTTCTAATAACTTAAACTTTTGAAAAAAGAAATAATTTTTTTAATATTGTATCAGAGCAGAAGTTAAGAGTTCAGATCTTGATACTCTCCTCTCAAGCTCATTATTTGTGGTGGTTTCACGATAATTGGCTCACACAAAATTGGCGCTATGCCATTTTCATGATAACCAAGCCGAGTCTTGCAAGTCTTCTTCAATTTGCATGTGAGGAAGTAACTTATAAATATGTGTGTGTATATATGTGTAATTTTCCTCCTCTGAATAGTTCAAAATTTCAAGACAAATGATTTATCTAACACAAGGGATAGTTTGTGCAAGAAAGAAAACTGAATTTATCTTTGGTTGTGAACATGTATCTAACTGCTCTATGTATAGAATAAATTTTCTTGATCCAATGGATTGAGAAACTACTGAACGATTAACTCTCATAAGTCATATCATCAATTGCGCACTTATAAAAGTTACTTTAATTGAACTTGCTTATTAGGTGTGCAAGATTCTTGTGTCAACCAAATCACTATAGATTATCTTCCTTAACACAAAGTAAAGTAAAACCATAGCAAAGGAGTAAATCCATGTCAAGCGGCAATCCTTAATCCCAGGGCAGAACTCTCATCAACATAAGAACAATCGTCAGCAAGTACTGTTTAAACTTAATTAAAACCCTAGTAATGATATTATCCACTCGTCTAGAACGTTAACTAAATTTTACTGTATCATTTCTTAATAAGTTAATTTCAATGGAAGGCTCTCGATAACCCTAGGCAGGCTAGTAACTAGGAGTGCTTTTTTCTTTGTTTTTTTATTTTGGTTCAACAGTCTCAAAACCCCAAATCACTTCACAGGAAAGGAACGTGCCGAGTAGAGACCAAACGTCTCCGAGAAATGCGGCTACTTGCCGCCTCTTTACTTTCTTATCACTTCATTTCGAATTATGGACTTTCAGTTTCTCTTTCGGAGGGCCTATTTAGCTAATCCATTCCTGTTTGAGAGTGCAATGGAATGGCTCTTGAAATCAAATTAATCAACAATAGTTTAAAAGAAAAATCTAAAATAACAGTCGAGATGCACCAATGATGAAACAAAAATAACCAGAAACAGTGAATGCTTATGTAGTTGTGTGAGTCTCATAAAAGACCGTCTTTTGGCTATGAGGATAGAGGTCCGTCTTTTGGCTATGAGGATAGAGGTCTACTTATCTGGAAATTTATGAAACACTCCTCGAGTCTCTTAAGCCGCTCAAAACCATTGGCTTGAACGGCAATCGTGACCATGAGCAGCAAGCACGATGTGATTCAAATAGAATAAACCATCGTCTTGATCTTAATTTCAGAAGATTGGTACATATAACATCATCGCTTCATAGATCTACAAGTTTATAAAGCGACCTGCTAGGATTTAATTCGTGCAGTACATATTTGGCACTTATTTAACCATTTAATTATAGATATGAGATTGTTGGCAGTGCTCTTACATTTCTATGTACTTTAGGTATTTAATTATTCTTTCCATTTTGCGTATGAAAGCTAGTCGCTTCGTGGGAAAAGTCAGCGACCCTCTCTCTCTCTCTCTCTCTCTCTCTCTCTCTCTCCCCCTCTCTCTCTCTCAAAAACCATTCTTTCTTTGTTTCTTCTTGAGAATACCATCAGGTTCAACCTTCAAAAACTGTTTGCTCTTTTGCTTCCTGATGACCAAAACTCCCCCCATCTCTCTCCACAGCGTCTCAGTCTCTAGTCCCTCTTTTTTGTTTGTTTATTTTCTTTTATCAAAAACATCGCAATAGCTTGATCAAGCATCCAAATAACCAACCTAACTGCGTGTCTCTTTTACTTGGGTTTGGTATACAAAGGTTGTTTTTTCCCTTTTTCTGGTTTGGCCGAACTAGCTGGAGTCAAATGAAATTATTCCCCTCTTACCTGTGTCTCTTGCATTAAGAATTATGTGCAGCTTGTCCAAGCAAGATCAAATCATGGACAACTACCACCAAGGCGATCTTACGGACATCATCCGAGCAGGCGGCAGTGGCATGGTCGGCGAGCCTGCTGTGGCGACCAACACCTGGCAGTTCTCCTCCATGGATAACCCCGAGAGCTTCTCGTCTGCGATGGACGAGAACAGCAACCCACACAGCTTCGGCGATCCCTTCTCCAGCATGCGAGATCCACTCCTCCATAACATAAACATGCCGAATTCGGGCTTCTTGAAGCCAGCAGAGATGGTCAGCCCAAGCTTTGATAGCGCAGGCGACTTTAGCAGCAACAGCAGTGTCATGTATGCAGCACCACCAATTGAAGATGACTTGAAAAGGCCTTGCAATATCTTCACACGGATGCTTCAAATCACTCCGAACAAGCTCCCGATTTCGCCGTGCGGCTCTCCAGTTATGGCTGCTTCGCCCCCCGGAATCCAAAACCCGAGCATCATTCCTAGTGACATGATTAGCCTGAACGGCTCCAAAGGTTGCTTGCTTGATAACTCAGCGATGCAGATCTCGTCGCCACGAAACCCGGGTATCAAGAGAAGGTGAGATGAGATTATTATATACAATCTTGGGCAGTCCGTATGGCTCCGATAAACTAAACCGATAATTAAAATGAAGACTTCGAAATCTGTGTTTTGTTAATTTGCAGTGGTATAGATACTTCTTTTAAGTTTTGTTTTAGCACCATCTTTGTGGCGTTTTACACATGATGATACAACCATCTGTGTGATGAACAAAACTTGCTGATGCTTAGGAACTTGAACTTTTTATGAAAGTTAATGTCCAGATCTTAAATGAAGCTCTCGGCAGCTTTTGTGTCTACATATATCTTCAGTAATAGATGGAATATGAGACACTCGGCAGATCAAATGTCTAGAAGGATTATGATGAAGGGTTTGAATTTACTAAGAAGGTGTTTATGTAGGTTAACTATAAACTTAGCATCCAAATACTATATTTTTCTCGGAATTAGGGTTGAACACAAAGATTAAAGCAAAGTGACCATACTAATCATTATATATTCTGCCTTCAGTTTTTATGAGTGATGTCCAACATATGACTTAACGAATATTCAAAAGATGATAGTTTCTGTTATGTTGACGCATAAGTTTCTCTTCTCTATCGATTAACAGAATTCTTTTTCGACCTTTGATTGCAAAGATCAATCTGTTCATGTCTGCTGACTGTCCAGGAAGAGCCAAGCAAAGAAGGTGGTGTGTATACCAGCCCCAGCGGCAGCGAATAGCAGGGCGGGTGGCGAAGTGGTTCCCTCAGATCTGTGGGCATGGAGGAAGTACGGTCAAAAACCTATCAAAGGTTCTCCTTATCCGAGGCAAGTTTGTTAATTCGCATCATTTTTGCTGACGAAGATGTCCCGGCCATGATTGCAATCGTCGAGTTCAAGATCGTCCTCTTTTTTCTTTCCGCTTTTCTCTTCATCCTTTCAAGAAGGTTATTGGATTGAAGCACCTTTTATCGGTGTACATATTACGAAATGGATCTATCAAATGAATTTTATTTGGTAGATTGGGACTCCCTTATGTTCGAATGCAATTTGCTTCGTAATCATAGGATTAATTAAACGGAGATCATCAGCAAATCAATTCTCTTTTAAACGACAGATCCAAATTGAATCATTGAGCGAACTTCAACTACTGCTAGATTAATTGGAAAATTTTGCCATGTAACTATATCATTTTTTTTGGGCAATTCGTGGGTATCCAGGGGCTATTATAGATGCAGCAGCTCCAAGGGGTGCTCGGCACGAAAACAAGTCGAGCGAAGCCGGACCGATCCCAACATGTTGGTTATCACCTACACGTCCGAACACAGCCACCCGTGGCCAACTCAAAGAAATGCACTTGCTGGCTCGACAAGGTCAACTCAACCATCGAAGAACAGCAATGTGACTTCCAAGAACTCTCCAAACTCCCAAACCCATAAGCACATCAGCCCAAAGGAAGAGCAGAAGGAGGACGTTAACGACAGCACTATCCCAATGGAACCATCTGGTGGGCTGGCGGCAGGGGCCACTGCTGGCGCATCTATCAAAGAGGAGAATGAAAACAAGATGGACAGGCAAATGGAATTCGATGATGAGGAATTTGGCGATGGCCTAGGCCACGGGTACAGGCCGTCGATGCTCGATGCTAACCAAACCGATGACTTCTTCGCGGACCTAGGGGAGCTAGAGGCAGACCCTTTGGATCTCTTGTTCAACCAAGGGTTCCCAGGAGATCATGGGCATGAGAAAGGGGACAAGGCCTTGGACCCTTTCAGTCTTCTTGATTGGTCGGATAACAACAGCAGCAACAACACTTCATTCAACGGTGTGAAGAGGGGTTTATAACAAGGCCATGACTTCAAAAAAGGGAGCTTTATAGCACTAGTGGGTGTAACATATCTCTCAATTCTTGGGTTTTGGTCTTGTTCTAAACCCTTTTGTGTCAAATTAAAGTGAAATTTCATGTGGATGGCCTTTTTTTACTATTTTTTTTTTGGGTATTATTCACCTTTTGCTTCCTTCTAGTTCTAGTTATTTACCAGATCTTGGGATGTCAGCTCGAGATTAGGGGAAAAGAGTTAAAAAGAGAGAATGCTGGGTGATTGGAAGCAGATGAAGAGCCCGAAGAGGAGACCCCACATTCTCTTTTGGAATGTTGCGGGTGTGTCTGTGGATGGGACAGAAAGCTGAGGAACAGAAGGTTTGAACAGTGAAAACAAGTACATCCATCCACAGACATGACTGGAGATAGTGATTTGAGAGAGGGAAATAGAGAGAGAGAGAGAGAGAGATCAGTCACTCACCCTTTTCTTTCTTTCAATTCAATCTTTCAAAGTGGGAAAAATAATTCAAGGATCTCCACTCCTCTTCTCCTCTTCCATCATGTGGGTAATCTATGAAATGAGGAAAAAATAAAGAAAGAAAAGGAAGACTCCGCACTTTAATGAGCTTTTGGTAGTGATGACAAAATTGCATACAGTTAGTTGATTGAAACATATTATAATATTTTTCTACAATGACTTGACTGTTTCCTTCCCTTCAAGTCTTCTCTGGGGATGTGTAGCTTGGAAAAGAAAAAATAGATGTGCTTCGGGTTCCTCAGCTTCCTGATTTCTTTAATTTATCCGCCCAACTAGTTTTGTTTTGTTTTATCTTTTTTTGGGTTTATGTAACTTAAAATATGAGTGATTTATTTTTAAAATGAGAAAAATTGCTGTTTGATCTAGCATTTCTCGCGCAAATGTCTATTTCACCATTCTTTTATCCCCCGCCCACCTTAATTGCACATGGTGAAGGATTTCACCAGTTTATCTGCAGGTCCAGTTGAGGTCCAGTTGTCTTATTTGCATGCATGTAGGTGACGACATCCACTTGCAAAAGACCAGAGATCATCAAGACTATATCTTATTAATAATATTATAATGCTAACAATGTGTTCATTTTACGAAAAATAAATGATTTGGAAAATATTTTCTAAAAAATAATCACTTGTATCATTCCCAAAAATTAATGAATGAAAAAAATAATTGCCCACAAAATAATTAGTCATAAATTGTTATCGATAATAAAAAAAATTTCCATTTACTAATTTTTCTAAACAATTGGAAGGAATCATTTTTGGAAAATATTTTTTAAATCGCTCATTTTTCACGAAAAAAAAAAAAAGTGCCTTAAATGCACTAACATTCTGGTTTTGTTTTGCTCGAGAAAACAAAAAATTAACCTTTGCATTAGATACTCATTCGTTATTCGAATATAGAGCGCACAGAGTTATTATTTGCTTAAATTTGCCACATGAATAATTAATGCCACATACATAAGAAAGTCCATTGGAAGAGAGGTTATTTCCTTTGTTCCTGTCAATTTGTAGCATTAAATGTTACAGATGGGACATAAGACTCATTTATATCATTTTTTCTTTTTTGCCACCAGTGGTTGCTCATCTACAGATAAATTCTTAAGCTAATCCTAATTATTTTGCCGGACTAAGCCAACCATCTCCGTAGAAAGAGAGAGAGAGAGAGAGGTCGGTGGTGCCGTGGCATTAGGTGGTCACATTGGTGGTGCAATGGAGGTCGACAACAGAGTTGGTAAGGTTGAGAGAGAGAGAGAGAGAAGAGTTTGA
This sequence comes from Eucalyptus sideroxylon, assembly GCA_014182405.2. NCBI lineage: Eukaryota > Viridiplantae > Streptophyta > Magnoliopsida > Myrtales > Myrtaceae > Eucalyptus > Eucalyptus sideroxylon. The sequence continues at coordinate 59,434,224 of CM024552.2, forward strand.
TTAGGGTCAAGGTATTTGAAAATTGCATGAATATTTCTGATTAATCTCACACATAACTCTAATTAAGGCTCCCATAATAAAAAAAATGTATAATTTGAAAAATATATTTTTAAAAAATAATCATTTGTATCACTTGAAATAATTAATCGATAAAAAATTTTTAATTAATGACAACAATTTACATCTAAACATTTTCATAGACAATGCAATTTTTTTCATTTATTCATTTTTGTAAATGATGTAAGTAATCAATAACAAGAAAGTATATTCCAAATTATTCATTTTTGAAGAGATTTCATTTATTTCATGAAAAATGAACTATTTGGATACATTTTCTAAAAATGATTATTTATATCGCTTGAAATAATGTTAATAAAAATTTATACCTAAATATTTTTATAAATGATGAAAATAAATTTTTTTCCATTCATTTTTATAAGCAATATAAATATTTATTTTTTAGAAAAATGTTCAACATGCGTTCGGGCAGCCAAACCATTCTCTTCTAGAATTTACTGCGAGAAAGATCTACTTTTTTACGCCATCATTTTAGCGCACACTCGATCATTTGTGTTTAATGTCTCTCAGAAAATAGAGTATAAAAGTTCGTGTTGGTTTGTGTCTATATACCTTGATTTTTCCAAGGGAAATAGCGAAATTTTCATATAGACTACTTGCTTAAATTGAGCACCCAAATTACTTTAGAAAAAGATCAAGTTTAGGGTGATTGGCTACTGCTCAAATTGGGCAAGAACAACGGATCGTCCGATTTCAGAATCAAGTTGGTCTATAAGCTGTTTATTTCGATCTTGGTGTTTATCCGGATAGGGAAAATTATCAAATGAATGTCTTAAACTCATTGTGCTTATGCTAAAATTCAATTATACATCTTTTAATTTTTTAGTAGAGTCCTAAACCTTTTGACAATTTGTTAATGTAATCACTTCAATTGATTTTGGTAAAAACTGATAATGCGGACGTCGGTCATCTTATCCGGCATGACCAATGCTAAGGTAAATGATTTTTTTTTTTTTTTGTGAAATTATTAATTATTTTCATTTCTTTCAAATGTTTTCTTATTTCTTTGTTTTTTTTTCTTTTTTCTCTACTAAGTCTGGCAAGTCTTGCCAACCAACCCTTTGTCAGCCATAGGCAAGGCTACCCTTGCTAGACTTAACTAAAAAAAATAAAGAAAAAATAAGAAAAAAATAAAAGTTCAAAATGTAAAAATTGGCTATGTCAATGCCAGCCATGCCACGTAGGATAGTTGAAATCCACATCATCAATTTCAAGCCAAAATCGATCAAAATGACTATATTGACAAATTGTCAAAAGGTTTATGATTAAATTGACAAACTTCAAAGATTTAAAACTGAAATGACATAAATATAATAGATTATCATCATATAATGAGATTATCCCATTAATCATTTATTGAAAGAACTGTGATAAGAAGACGGTACAGTTATTTGTAATTAATGACGGTGCAATTCTGTCCATATATTTGTTTTGCAGGTTCATGTCAACCGGTTGTTCTTGTGGAAGAATTTAAATATAATTTTGTAAGATACACACACCTTTAATTACTTCTACAGTGTAAGCTAAAGAAAATATGACCAAAAAAAAAAGTGAAAAAGAAAAAGGACTACAGCACCGTAATATTTTTTTTTTCAAATTATTTATTACGGTTAAAACAATAAACAAAAATACTATTTTGTTGACTAGTCACTGTTAAATAGTGGTGCGATTTTATTGTGAAGTTTCATGTTGCTTTTTCAACAAATATAAAACAGAACAAATGTAAAAAAAAAAAAAAATGGTCACGTAACCCTTGGGACGCTCAAGAGAATTTGAGATTTTCCAATTTTACTTTCTTTTTTTTTTTTAAGGAAACCAGTTAAACAGGTTAACAGGTTTCCTTTTAAAAAAATGATGGAGAACCCACCTTTAGAATTTGGGATCTAATGGCACCGTTACCCAATCTTTTCCCTTTTGAAATACCGTAGAAAGTCATACTATTGTTGCTAAACAAACCAGTTTGATAGGGGAGATATGATATTTCCGGTTCCGTAAATCGTGACCTTTCTAGGCTAGAAGTGTAATTGGAGTATCACACAATTATGGCTTACACTTTTTGGTGTGATGATTTTTGGTGTGAAGTGTAATTGAATCCCAAAAGAACATTTATGGAGTAATCGTTTGTTTATATTCAAATATTGTTCTATTGCAGGGGTTAATATTCTTTTGACTTTAAAGAATGACTAAGATTAGTATTTAGGGGGGAAGTAACAAAAATGGTCCCCTAACTATTGCCGCTTTTTAATTTTAGTCCTCATATTTAATTTTGTACAATTTTAGGAAAATTTCCATATTTCCATATTGGTGAAGTATAAAAAAAAAAAAAGTTTATGAAAATATATGAAAATTATCAAATAAATCCTAAACTTATAAACCTTTTCACGGAATTTTATTGTAATCCTTTCAATCAATTATCATTAAAAATCACTGATGTAATGGTCTAACAAAGGAACCATCACGTCAGCAATTCCAGTAACATTAAGTGAGAGGATTAAATTAGAATTTTGTGCAAAAATTTAGGATTGACAAAATTAAAAAGTTTATGATCAAATTGGCATATGCACAATAAATTAAAAACTAAAAGTATAATTTATCCCTGTAAAAACAATCCATATAATAATTGCAATGTTGTTTGGTGCATGTACTTCATTTGTAATAGATTTGGTCCCTATGTTAATCTTTGATCTTGTGTCCATCCAATGTAATAAAATAAAAAATAAAAAAACTTATTTATGCTACTGATTAACATTTGATGTCGAGGTGTTATAATTAGTGCAAAACTTGATGACTTAGCCACATTTTTCATACATAGTCTATTAAGAGCACATGGCAAAAACCCAATACTTTCAATTAGGAAAATTGCCAAGAGGGAGGTCAAATTTAAACTCATCAACATATTCAGTTGGACCACATTCATTCAAAAGCTTAAATTAATGAGTTGACCACACTAATTATTGGATACCATAATTTTTCTAACACAAGTCACACGTGTATCTCAATAATCTTCCTATCATGTGTGAGCTTAGTTTTAGGTATGCTCCCCCTTAATTCAAGTATTCTTTCACACATGCATTCTTCATCTCTTTCTCCATATCAAACCATGAAGGTTGCTATTGGGATTGTGTTGCCACATTGCAATGCCCACTTGATTCCTTCCTTGAAATAAATTAATCAAACATCATAATATATTGGGGCTGAAGCACCAAAAAATCGACTCCAATACCATTTTTGGGAGCGCATAAAAAAAGACCGATATCTTCAACCAAAGAGATTACCAAGAGAGGGCCAATTTCAAACTATCAACATATTTAATTGGATATTGACCAAATAGTGAAATATATTGGGGGTGAAGCACCAATCAACAATCGGCTCCAATACCATTTGTTGGGAGTGCATAAAAGAAGTTCGATACCTTCAACCAAAGAGATTGTAAAGAGGGGGCCAATTTCAAACCATCAACATATCTAATTGAATTCACCTTCATTCAAAAGTTTAAACTAATGAGTTATAAACCAATTATAATTTATTAAATGCTCCACATCACACCAACTATCCAATGTAAAACCTTTTTTTAATACAACTCATTTATCACCTCTTCAATAGTTCTTTCCAAATATTTGGCCGATGTAAATTGAACTGGATTGTTATAGCTTTATGCTTATGTCATCAATTTCCTATTAATCTTTCTGTGAATTTTCCATACTCTTTCCATGCAGAAGCGTTATGTTGTAATTCTGCATATGGCCATGTGTTCATATTCAATACTTAGTCAATATTTTTATCAACAATTGGATAAATCTACAGAGTTTATCATAATACTATGAGAAAATGTGGCTTCCATGATGGAATTTTCCACCATGTCACAAAACTTATGTGACGATTAGACACAATAATCAAGAGGGGGTTAAATTGATTATTATAAGAAATTTTAAAAAATTTCAAGTTTAAATTCAAAAAAAAAAAGTCTAAGAGGTGACATTATGTTTGTACATAAAATTTGCGGAAATTATTCAATCAATTTCAAACTTATTATACATATGTCAATTTAGTCTTAAACTTTTTAATTTTCTCAATCAAGTTTTAAACCGCTATGTTAATAAATTCTAGCAAAAAGTGGCTAAAATGACTACATTTGAATTTTACATGAAAGTTTGGGAGTAAATTGATAAAATTGAAAAATTTTAATATTGAACTGATGTTTGTACAACAACTTCAAGACTAATTGGATAATTCTCCCAAAAAATTGCAAAGACTAAATATATTCTACCGACATAATTATAATAAGAGTAAGGATTACAACATATTGCAAAGTACATTTATAGTGGTTTGGCCTTTTCACTTGGCCTTAGCTAGTACAGACCGAGTAAAGTCCGGCCTATCATGAGAGGACATATGACTTAAAATTTTATAAATAATGTTTAAGTCATAATCTAACCCCGATGCACAAATATACACTCACTAATGAGCATTTACTGAATGCTTCTAGTGAGGGACAATCTCATTTTGCTAGTAATACAGAGGATAATAGAAGAAAAATGCTTGAACTTTAGGTCATTGCTATTCCACATCAAGAATGATGGATTCCAAATCATGTTTGCAAATCCTTTATTGGATTATATATGTAATCTTGATTCTAACTATGGAGATATTGGGGTGTTGTTTTTACAGCTTACACTTTCTCCATGAAGCTCTATACTTCCTTGATAAATACAAACCCTTCACTATACTCTCATGCACAGTTACAATGATTAGAACTCACCCTCAGAAAGAATTGCAATAAGGATGACTCGGTCTTCAAGAAAGAATAACCAAGATTGATTTTCACGTCGGAGACTCCTCCTAGTTCTAGGTCAACCGTAGCCGTTGCTTGGTCTGTCCATAGCTCGGAACGTTTATCCGCAGCTAATTAATGAACAGCATAACTGGAGATAGACAAGACTGCTACTGTTGTCTGCTTGACGCTTCCTCTGCTAGCCAAAAATGGCAAGCCGCTTCTGATCTTCTCTAGTGGTAAATTCCACGACTTGAAACTGGCTACTATTTACCAATTTGAATTTTAATCTAATGGATAAAGATTTGGGTTTTCGTTTCTAGGATTTTGTCCGATTATTCACTTCTGTTTCCGTAACTTCGTCCACGAGCAATCCATCTAGACTTTCTCGTTTCTCGTAGCTGGCCTCCCTCTACACTAGGGTATCTCCACACATATTGAGATCCTTATCTTTTGTAGATTGTTCACCATCCACTTAGTCCATCCAAACTCTTTGACGGCCAAGCATCCTTTAGTTTGTTTGCCATCCGCCAAATCCATTTAAGTATATTGACATCTTCATGTCTTCTGTTAGAGATAAATAGAAATTCTTCTAAGATAATTTCCTTTGTTAAAGATATTTCAATAAATCTATTACTCAATGTGACTTAGTTGAAGGGAGATGTCAAAGATAATTAGGAATTTCTCTAGGATAATTTCCTTTATTAGAGTTCTTTTGATAATTCTAATCCTCTAATCTGTTCACCTCCTATTTCTCCATCCAAACTCTTTAGCGGTCACGCCATCCTCTAGTTCATTCACCATCCCCAACGTTCTTCCAGACATCTTGATATAATCCGCATCGAGTAAGTTGTTCACCTTTGCGAGGTCCTTTCAGTCATCAACACAACTCACGTCCAATATCTCGTTCTCCATCTACAGCGTGAAATCTTTACCGAAGAAAAAATAGTCGTCATCAATCTTTGGCCCCATTTCTTGTAGTCTCAAAATCATGACCAGAGATCAAGTTTAAAAACTAATATTTTCTCAAGATAAAGTATGAGCACCAATTTAGGGCAAAAAAATTGGCCAAAGGCAACCTAAATTTTTTGGTCGCTTTAGCCTACCGGAACGAGAGTTTATTTGTCGCATTAGGTTTGTCGCCTTAGGCAATGGCGTAACCCGCTTTCATCGAGTTTTGGTGATCAAAGGCGACGAAGCTGAGTTTCGTCTCCTTTAGGTAGCGAAAGGTAATGATACCTGCTTTGTCCACCTCTGCTGGCCAAAGACGACAAAATCAAGTAGCCCTCTGCCTTTATAAGGTCACAGAACTTATCATCACCTCATGGAATTTCATGGGAAATTACTTTTTGTTTTAAATGGTTCACATATTTGAATTAGGTACTAAAGTTCCAAGACTGTCATAAATTCTACTGCATCAAGTACACATAATATCTCATAAGGTCGTTGAAGGAAAAAAAAATCATTTATCTTAAAAAGACACAAAAAGACTAATCAGTGTATGCCATATATTTATCAACATGTCCAAGCTTGTTTCAGTGGAAGCCATAAAAATTACCCAACAAATTTCAAACCCATTGCATTTGTGCTAGTTATTTTTTGACGATTTGTCAATATAATCCATCTAACTAATTTTGTCTAGAAATTGACAATATAGATGTTGATTATCTTATGTGACACTATGGATGCTTACGTAACATGATGGATGCTAACGTGAATTTTTAATTTTTTTTTAATTATTCTTTGAACTTTTGATTTTTTATGATTTTTTTCTTTTGTTTTCACTATTTTACTATTAAGAGCCAGTACAGAGCCACTTGTTGAGGTTTGGTGACCCCATCAACAAGTGGGTGAGGGCTGTGACTCTTGTAGTAGTGGGCAATGTTTGACGACCCTCCCTCAAATCTGGTGGAGGGCCACAACCCTCTAAAGTAGCAGCGAGAGCTTCTAGCCTTAGCCCACAGCTTGCAATGGTTCATAGGCTTTCACTAGTGGCCTCAGTCGATGGCCAGCTACCCCTTGTTCATTCAAAAACAAAATTAAAAAAAAAAATTATAAAAATTAAAAAATTAAAAATTAATTAAAAATTAAAAAATTTCCATGTTATCATCGATTGTGTTATGCATGATGGCCGTGCATTTACATCATCAATTTCTGACCAAAATCAATTGGATGAACTATGTTGGCCAAATTTAAAAGGTTAGGATTAAGTTGTTGCAAATGCAATAAGTTAAAAAAAAAAATTGGTAATTTCTAAGCTTGTATCTTTGGAAGCCTAATGAACATCCTTTGTACGTACTTGCTTCTCTTCGCGTTGATTCCACTTGGATGTTGATTCTCGGGCTGCCGTGAAAGACATAATCGGACGAGAAGCAAGCATATGACTAAACATAATTGACAAAGAATTTTCAAGATTATATTTAACAGTGTACTTTCACATGAGTCGTTGTAAAGGTGTTTAAATTATTAACACACTAGTATATTGTGCATTTCTGACTATAGCATGTTCATTGGAATTGTTCATCACAAAAATTGAATATTCCATGCCTCCAACTAATTCTGTAAACACGACTAGGTGGAAAGACTAATATGGGTTCGCCTTAAAAGATGCAACCCCTAGGGTCCTTACACATAGCTTGCGTATCAACAATGATATCAAATAATCATGGAGTTTGCATATTAAGTAATGGTGATCAGCCCCGATCTCAGAGCTCACAGCGGTGAGTGGCCTCGCTGCCTAGCATCACGGCTGCACCGAAGTATATTCGCGGCCGGCCTTTAGGTCAGTGGTCTAGTGCTGGACAAGGTAGGTTAAACCTGGTCAAGACTGTGACCAGGAGGGATGGTCAAGACAAATGAACTTGTCTGTCTAAGAACACTACAGTCATCTGACCTTTTTCCACGGGCTTTTTTTGTATTTTTCTTTTTCCCCCCTCCGTAATGGTTCGCCACCTACTTTATGAATACATGGGGAAATAGTGCCCTTAGGTTCTGTCAAATCCATCAACATCAAAATGGATTCTTTTCCATGCCATTCCAAAATGAAGTCACTTCAAGTGGAGGAAATAGAACAGTCTAAAGTTCTATTCAAATGGGGTGTTTTTCCTCGTTGTGATTGATGGGTAAGCGTCATTATTCATATGGAGGAAAACCCATGGCGCACACAATCTTTGGGCTTATGGGTGTGACTGTTGTAAATGATTCTGATAAGAAAGGATGAGTTGATCGATGGAACAGATAAAGCTTCATCACTACTTTGCCCTTTTGAGGGGTTTGATGCTTCACATCATCTCGTTCTTTCTTTTCTCCTTTAATTATTATCTTAAACACAACTAAGAATCATGCACATGAAAGATGACTCCATCTCATGTCACCGCACAAGGTTTGGTCAAATTCTAATTATAAAAAGGTTAATCTTCATCCCATCATTACCGGAGGTTCATTGCATGTGGAAAACACCAAAGAGAGCCGAAAGCTTTTTCCATTGGACGGAAAGCTAAACGTATCGAGAAGATGAAAACATCGGTGACGTTCTAATCTAGTCTTGATGCCAAGAATATATTGTTGGTATAAAACTTTTTTTTTAACAAGCTGTCGATTGCCGTAGTTGAAGCTACAGTGTTAGGAGACTTCTTGTAATATCGTCCGTTGTTTGTTTACAAAATAAAAGCCCATAAACAAACGCATTATTGAAAGGACGAATATTCCAAAGCCAAGAAGATATATAGTCAACTTTTTTTCCTTGAAAGAAGGTAAAAAATGGACGAAAGTGAGGTCATTTAATATTTTGAATCACGTTCAAGTTATCTTCCATTCCAATAAAAGGCATTTATCTTTGTAGAAAACATTGAAGGAAAATTATCTTAAAAGTCCTGAATCTATGGCACTTTTGTCAATTTAGTTCTAATCTTTTTAATTTTACCAATTGAGTCATAGATATTTTCATTTTTTACTAATTTAGTCAATTTAATCAATTTTGATAAATTCACTGACGTGGATTACGGCAATTCTACATGACATGTTGACGCTAACATGAACAAAATTTATTATTTTTGATATTTTTAAAATTTTCTTTTCTCTTCTTTTTCCTCTCTCTTCTTCCTTTTTACCAATTGCCTAGCCTACGTTGACCTGCTAGAGGCTACAACCCGTGAGGTTGCCCTCACCGTCCTCAAGCAAGGTTGCCCTTGCCGGGAACTAGTAGGAGGTGGCCTTGTCGGCCTCATGTGAGGTCGCCCTCGCGGACCGTGAGCGAGGCTCACTCTTTCCAGAGGGTTGGCCTCGTTGGATCTAGCGAGGGCAAGCCTAGCTTGCGACTGGTGAGGCCGACCCTTTAGTGAGGGCGCACAGCTCGTGAGACCATCCCTCACTAGATCCCAATGAGGTCGGCAAGGTTGACCCTCGTTGGCCTCTAGCAAGGGCAACCTCGTCTAAGGTGAGCGAGGCTAACCCTTGTTGGTCGTAACCTCTGGCTAGTCACTGGAGGTTGGGTGAGCTATAGAGAGGAGGAAGAGAGGAATAGAAAAAAAAAAAAAAAAAAAGACAAGAAAAAAAAATTCAAAAATTTAAAAATTAGAAAAATATATTAAAAATAATAATTTTTATTCCACATCAACGCTAATCGTACCATATACAATGGCCAATGTCACACGTTAGAATTCTAATCAAAATTGACTAGATTGACTCAATTGATAAAAGTGAAAATATTTAGAGTTCAATTGACATAATTGAAAAGTTTGGAATTGAATTGGTAAAATGCAATAGATTTGTAACTTTTTGGATAATTTGCCCAAAATATTGGAATATCAAAAACTTTTTTTCAATACCAAGGAAAAGAAATAGACTTTAAAAAGAAGAAATTACTAATATGACTTGTTGAAAATCATGTAATAATTTGATTAATTATTGATTTAATTTTAATTTTAATTTTAATTTAGAAAGGTATAATCGCTCTTTTCTTTTTCTTTTGAGCTCGACCATGAATCATTTAATAAAAAATGTAGAATTTGTTAGGTAAAAGACTTGGTTTATTTTAACCTTTCGATGGACCTTTTAGATTATTAGACATAGCACAACAAAAACATAGAGATATAGAAAAAGACAAAAACATTGAATTGTTCAACCAATGGAAGTCTTTCACATTCAACTAGAGAAATAAATAAAAAAAATTTAATAGTCAAATCTCTAATTCTGCATCTCTAATTTTTAATTTTGGTAATAAATCCCTAATAAATGTACCCAAAAGAATAAAGTTATGCATATTTTGATAATTATTGTATAAAAGATCTTATATATATTCGAAGGCTATTTTTTTAAATATATTTTTGGGTTGGCATTATTTCCACCTCCATTTTGATTAAGACATTCCTTTTTGCCACTTATCGAAATACCCCCCCTCTCTCTCTCTTCAAGTTATTGTTTCTTTTCTATTAGGGTCACACTCTTCCCACTCCCACCATGGCTAAAACACTCCCCATTACATTGTTTTGACAATATTAACCATAGTGGTCACCTTTTTTAAGCATCCTTTTTGTTTGGTTCTAGTTTCCATTTGTTTTCTTCTTTGTCTTTTCTTGTGGTCTCATTTTCCTCCTTTACTTCTCTCTATTCCTCCTTAATTCTAATCATGGTTCAAGCATGTTTCATCTTGAATCTGGAACCTACCTACTAGAACTAAGTTTCTTATTTTTTGGAATCCAAAACTTACCTTTTATACCTTGAAATTTAGAACATGCCCTATTACAAATTCTAGAGTCGGTTCCAAGCTCTACCCAGGTTTTACTTGTATTATTAATTGAATGATTATTGTTACAATCCATTGATCACAATTTATATTTAGACACATGAATAATATGAAATATTAACAAAGTAAAAGTTTTAGTCATAAAATGAAAGCTTAAACTAGTGGTTCCAAATTATATATTAATCATTGGATGCAATGGAATATCATGGGATTGTACAAAGATATAGATCAAAAAAAGTTTCACAAAATTTTTGAAACTTAGGTTCCAAGTGCCCTGCATACCTTTACCCATCGAGAAGGAGAAGGAGAAGGAGGAGAAGAAGAAGAAGGAGAAGAGAAGAAGGAGGAGGAGAAGAAGAAGAAGTAGAAAAAGAAGAAGAAGGAGGAGGAGGAGGAGGAGAAGGAGAAGAAGAAGGAGAAGCAGAAGGAGAAGCAGAAGTAGAAGGAGAAGGAGAAGAAGAAGGAGAAGAAGAAGCAGAAGAAGGAGAAGGAGAAGGAGAAGGAGAAGAAGAAGCAGAAGAAACAGAAGGAGAAGAAGGAGAAGGAGAAGAAGAAGGAGGAGGAGGAGGAGGAAGAAGAAGAAGCAGAAGAAGCAAAAGAAGAAGAAGAAGAATTTGTGGTTTGCCTCTATCACTTGATGTCCAGGCCACATCGCATTTATCAGTTTTTAAATCCTAAACTAGAGTTTGATGCCCAGGAGCACAATAGGACTAAAGGCTCTTGCAGTGAACATTTTCAAGACAATTAGAACATGGGGATCCAAACAAATATTGGGCAACAAGGCCACCTCATCGCATAAGGACTTGGACTTGACAGTCGAGTTCGTAATCACCACTTCAACCTTATTAATCAACAGTGATGGCATCTTAGCAATTGAGATTAGTGTGGAAGTAGGAGAGATCGTAGGGGCAAGGAGGGGCAAATCCTCACTGGTCTTGAGGTTGGAATTGTCATTCTTGAAGGAGGCATTTTCGATTTTCATAAGCAACTTAGTGAGAGCAAGAATAAATTTGGGCCTTGGATCTTTTGGCTAGTAGATGGTGGGGAATTGGTGGAGAAGCTAACATTTCTGATGAGAGGTTTTGGCAAGGGCTTCAGTTCCTGGATTCTTTAATGGGGTTTTTCCTGTCTTTATGATCGATCAATTAAAGAGTCTAATGCGAATGGGACAGCAAATAACACAAAAGCGAAAGGAAATGAATGAGGATGAAGAGTGAAGAGATATGAGATGGGTTTTCATTTATAGTTTACTTTTGAGTTGAAGAAATGGAGATAAAAGATGACTAGTTGGATGAGGAGGTTTCAGCTAATTTGGGCTTCAACTTAGTGACTTGCTTGTGTCGGTGATGGAGTTTTTTTTTTTTTTTTTTTTTTGCGTGTGTTGTTAACGGACATTGTGATGTAAAAAATTTGTCTATTATTGACATGAGATGGGCGTTTTAGAAAAGAGAGAGAATAGGGAGGATTAAATGAGAAGAACAAAAGTAGCATGTCGAAAAAAGAGATAAGAAAAGTAACTGAAGCATGCTAAAAAAAATGTGGGACCCAACAAAAGTTAATATTGTCAAAGCATTGCGATAGGGAGAGTTTTAGCCATAATGGGAGTAGAAAATAACTCATTTATAATGATATTTTGAGTTGATGAATGCAAAGTCCTGCATCCAAGTTACTTACCCGAGATAACTTACCACTTGAAATAAGATAAATTATAATGACCTAGTTTTCTAAAACAGCACTAATTTTCGGTCAAGTCCCAATTTTGACCATACATTTTTGTCTCGTAAAAAATCACCAATATATGCTCTGTACCAAAACTTGTCAACTTTATGTCCAATGTTGCCTTTATTGGTTTAACCTAGCTATTCCATGCAATATTCTTTTTCCAAATTAGAATTATATATTTGTTTTCTATTTGTTTTCTTTTTTTTTCTTTTTTTCCTCTGTTCTTCTTCCATTTCACCTATGTGATGGACCCTTCATCATCTCCCTCTTCAAGGTCGCTCACCACCAGTTCCAAGATCAATGGCATCAAGGAGTTCCCCAAGGGTAGTAAGCTCTTCGCTAAAATCTCCGAGGGCCGCCTCTGTCACACCCCAACTCTATAAAATAAGAGAAATAACATGATAATCCTCCTATCTAAATGACAGATCTTCAAACACAAATCAATATAAACTTAAACTTATTATAAAAAAAAATATCCATCAATATATATGAATAGTGAGTTGGTTATAGAATCAAAGTTCTAAATCCACCAAAAGAATGTATACATATATCTCCAAACTAACAACTAAACCCAGTAAATATCATTTTAGAGATATACAAATATTTTAACTCATACCCAAAATTTAACTATTGAAAATTCCTAACAATAGCACCCTTGTCCTACTTGCTGCTAGCATAAGAACTTGAAAAAGATTTGAAATAAATGACATGTGCGACTACAATTTAGTGAGTAATGCAAATCTCTTTTAAATAGATCATGTATCCATTATGCATGGTATAATGTAATATTAAAAACTTATTCATTCGAATTCAGTATATAATATAGATAAAAATCCAAATATGAGTAATATAACTTCCACAATTTTATACACATAAGAAATGTTCAATTATGGTCCAGTCCATTGATTATTCTAGTGCTCAATTTTGAATTATGATTATACTTATCGCCCTATGAGAAGACTCAAGAAGATTCCCCCTTGACTAGTTCTTCACTTTTATTAGTGAGTATCTTGGCCCATATGGGATGTCTTGAGAACAATATGTATATTCAATCCCTCGATAGGTTCAAAACATAACGATAATAAGCACAAAATCACTAACTCATCTTCCAAATAATCCACATACTCACTCCAAAACTCAACAAAAAAATTACCTAATCAGTCCTAAATTTATTATATGGATGTCAATTTAGTTTTAAACCATCAGCAGTTTCCAGTGAATATTGAGAGTATTACATTGTTCTCACAAAATTTTAGTACTAAATTGACAAAATTAAAAAGTTTATGACTAAATTGACATTCATATAATATATCTAGGATTGATTGAATAATTTTCTTGAATTTATCTCATAATTCATGTTCACAAACTCAAAGCATAAAACCCTTCATAATTTAATTCATCAATAAAAATATTTCATAAATCAGGTTCATAAATTAATACAAATAACCTTTCAAAAATCCTTTCATAAGCATTTCTCAAACCATTCAAAAACAATCAACTCAAACTATTTGAAAAGATACTTTGCCATTTCAAATGACCAAAAGGGTTGTAAACACCTAATTTGGCTATATGCAACAATTATGCTCTAAACATCATCTTTTCTTTTAGAGGAATATCAAAGCATGTAAGTTATAATATAACTAATCACTATCATTTTCAGACATAAGTTTATAAAATCATAGAAGAGTAAGTGTTTGGGGCTAATAATACAACTTAGAGAGGGGTTAATAGGTTGGTTTAAAGCAAGAAATGTTTTGATAGTAAAATAAACAAATTAAAGGAATCAAGTGCGCCATGCAACTATCAAACAAATACTAAATTAGTGAGTAATTAAAATATAATAATACATCGATTTATAGTGAATTGGTTTTATCCCTAAGCCTATGTTGACTCTCCAGGTAACAGCCTCAACAGGGTTGAATCCACTAGCAATTTTCAAGACAAATTACAATCAACACATACTACTTTTATCAAATGATAGATCACACTATAGGGATGAAAATAGTAAAATACTGCTGTCACTATTCTACACTTGATCCTATCAAGATTACAAGGCAACGAGAATACCATAGAAAATTTTGGATGGACATAAGTACAATATGCTCACTAGAGAGAGATAATAATCAAGAGAGCTAGTATACACTTTTTCTGTCCAGACTTTTTAAGCTTCTTTGATCCTCTTTATATAGACATCTTCAATCCAACCATTGGAAACTCTTTTGTGGAGTTAGGGCCCTTGAGGGTTGATTGGAACAGTTGCTAAGGTCTGGTTTGCCTACATCATATGTTCTAGCAGAAATAGCAAGGTTTCCCAAAAATGGAGTCCGCTAATGTTGTCAAATCTATTGTTCCTCGTACCGGTTATTCAAAATTATCAATTATTCTCTAACTCTTTCCCATTTCACCTACTGTGATTTCTCAACCTATCAACGGCTACATTCCTTTTGTCTAATGGTCATCCCCTAAACAAACAAGCTCACTAGCATCTCTCAAGATTCAATATCAGCATATGACCAAATGTTCCTCATCCATTGATAGTAGCAAATGAATGTTTTGTACTATTTTCGAATCAAAATTCCAGAAACCTTTTTGGCATGCACAACCATTTAGGTTGGAGATGATTATGTAAAGAGATTATATTATAGTGTTATTAGATCTCTGGTTTTGCCCGTAATGCTAAAGTCTCTATTGAGAACTGTCGACCTCCAGGATATTATGCCAAAATTGCTGCCAAATGCATTTACATGATTTATTTCCACCTTTGAAATTGGAATTGGAATTTTCACCTTCAATTAAGGTGATTATGCTTTTTTTTTTTTTTTGGGATAAGAAATAAGGTGAGGATGCTCAAATGCAAATAATCGTAGATTTGTTGTGCATTTGATGTGTAAAAATTGGTAAGTTATTATTATTGTGGACCTATGTTGGAAGAGATGCTTGATTTCTCGATCTTGATCTGTTTAAGATTGAAATCAATTAATTTTTTAAACCTAGGATTAGATTTGATTCTTCTTGATTCTTCTATATTATCCTTTCCTTTATTGTTGGCCTTTCCGTACTATATGTTGGGGCTATACATTGAGGATGTAATTATGAATATACAAAATACCAAATCATTTTCTTCATCTTTTCACTTTGTGTCATGGTATCGAGACACTGATCTCGACCTTAGCTTCCGCACATTTTTGCTTGCCCTCGGTCTTCTTTGCCTCTTGTTGTTGCAAAGGCTAACCTGCAAAACAAGATTAGCACTTCGGTGTAGGAATCAATTTTTTGAATCTCACCAAACACAAAATCCATTTACCCTTACCTTTATTTATCGATACCATGACCAAAGATTAATTAGCAACTTCTAAGGAACGAACTTCAAAGAATCTACCTGTTGAAGAAGCCATGAATTAGGAGCAGCATGTCCAAACCTAGGCAATTCCATGGCTTCCTTTCGAGGCCTTGCCAAATCAAGGGTAGCCTAGCATGGGCCAACCCACTTCGGGTCTACCCATCACAAGCTAGTCCATCCAGTGGCTGCCTTTCTAGGTACCTTTTGGCCCATGGTTTTATGGGCCGGTGCAAATTGCTCCACGACAAGAAAATCAAGGCCATGGGAACAAATTGGGCCCAATGGAGGCCCACCAACCATGGGGGGCAAGCTATCCACTGAGTCGGAAGGGATCCATGCGAGGCAAGCACCCAATTGAGGGCTACAGGTTTGAGGGGGAATCCATACCTGATTCCACAATTTGGTTTTTTCCCGTACCCAATCTTCAGCAGCCGATGGCCGGCCGGAGCTTGGCGGCCCTCTTTACACGAGCACTGCCGATGGGCCTAAGCTCTGACTCATCACCCATCAACTCACCGACTCAAAAAATTACTAACATGGTCAAAGGAATTCCGACGGGTGCTCGTCACAAAGGACAAGGACAATTTCCTCGATGGCACCGTCCTTGTACCCATCGACGAATGGCTCACTTGACTATGGAGGAAGTGTAACCAGCTTGTCTGATTTTGGATCGGAAATTGTATAGCTCCAAAAATTGCAGCTGGAGCTACCTTTGATCCAAAGAGTCGAGAGTTATGTGGAAGAATATTGAAGAGATGTATGGCAAATTGGATTGGGTAAAGTTGTTTTCAATAACCCAGGTGATATATGAACTCAAGCAAGGTAATATGTCGATCGCGGCTTGCTTCAACAAGCTTTTGGCGCTCTGGAACAAATTATAAGCAGTCAAAGAAAAGCTTGATGGGCTAGACTCAACTTTGCAGCAGTACAAAGCGATTAGAGAATGAGAAAAAATCACACGTTTTCTCTTAATCTTGAACGACAGTTACCTCACTTTTCGATCCCAAATTCTAGCCATGGATTTGGTTCCCTCGCTCAGTAGAATATATTAGCTCGCGATACAGGAAGAAAGTCAGCATCTTGCGTTGTCAGAACATGCGAAGGCTGGAGAAAGCATTCTGCTTGCTGCTCGTTCGACCACCCGAGGACCCATGACCAGATCTCAGCATGAAGGGAAGAGGCGGACAACCCTAGGGTTCAACGAGGAAGAAGAAAGGAGCATTAAAAACTCTAGAATGGATGGTCTGGATCTTTCAACCCGATTGGATGACTCTTAGTTGTCCTCTTCAACCGCTGGATCGATGGACAGTATGAGGCCACGTCAGCTCAAGCTTCAAGACATCCAATGGTCCACATTTTGCCACGTCATCAAAGATTAATTGGTAGAATAAGGAAAAGGTAAATTATTTTGCGATAATTGCAAACGGCCACATCATATGATTGATACTTGTTGGAAATTACATAGAAAGCCTAGAGAAAAAGGAAAAAGGGAAATTGCAATTGATTATCAAGTTACTGGTGGGTACCCATGACTAGTATTAGCAACTTATGAAGGCCCTGAAGAAATTGGATACTTCTATTAAAAAAAATGGAGTTTTTCAGGTACCTCTTATTGCTTGATGACCTACATACCAAATGATGCATGGATAATTGATTTAGGTGCTAGTGACCATATTATCTACAATAATTTTTTTTTTTCTGATATCCATGAACAATTGTCTTTTCCTATTTCTGTCCGTCTTCCAAATGGGAGCGTGACATCTGTCACTATGACTAGAATAGTAAATCTTAGTCCCCTCATTACATTCCAAAATGTTCTCTATGTTCCTAATTTCCATTTCAATCTAATTTTTGTTGCTAGAGTTTGCAAGGAAAATTCCTGTCATGTCTCCTTTAACTCTGATCATTGTTTCTTTTAGGCCCTTTCGATTGGCAAATTGATGGGCTTGGGTAGTGTCTCAAAAGGTTTATATTTTTGGATCAATCTTCCAAGTGACTTGGATTTGTCTTATGTTCCATTGAATGAAAATTCATTGTGTAATGTTGCTACCAATAATAAAAATTTCATTTATCATCAAAGATTGGGACATAGTGCTATTTTCCCTTATCCCCGGTGTCATATTTGTCATTTAGCAAAGTAATCTCGTCTTCCTTTCCCAGTAAGTAAAACTCATGCTACCAGCATCTTTCATTAATCCACGCTGATATTTGGGAACCTTATCATACTTTGCATCAAGATGGTTCCCAGTTTTTCCTCACAATTGTAGATGACTACTCTCATGCTACATGGGTTTTTCTTATGCACTCAAAAAGTCAAGTTTTCCATCATTTAAAAATCTTCATTTATCTACCAAAAATCAGTTTGGAAAATCCATACAATGGATATGAACTGATAATGGAAGAGAATTCTTCAACAATGAGTGCAGTTCCCTGTTTTCTTCCCAAGGGATCCTTCATGAAAGTTCATGTACCTACACTCCTCAACAAAATGGAATAGTTGAGCGAAAACATCGTCATTTTCTAGAAGTAGCGAGAGCACTTAAATTCCAAGCCTTTATTCTAGAAACTTTTTGGGGAAATTGTGTGGTCATAACTACTTACCTAATCAATCGCATGCCAACTCGTATTCTTAATGGTCAAACTCCGTATGAGTTACTTTTTGGGAAGAAACCAGAGATTCATCATCTGCGTGTTTTTGGATGCTTATGCTATGTCACCACTATGAGATCTCGAGATAAAATGGGACCTCGTGCTTGTCGATACATATTCATGGATTATTTGAATCTTCCGAAAGAATATCATGTCTATGAACCATCCACATGTGATTTCTTTGTAAGTAGGGATGTCATTTTCCATGAAGACAAATTTCCTTTTCATGACTAGGCACCTTCAAATGGGAATTCCGAAGCAAGGGCAACTCCTTCTTATAATGATGAGGATCCACCTTATGATCGTCAATATGTCTCCCTTGTGCCTCTAGAAAATCCAGTAATGCCAAAACCTTCTAATGGTATTTCAAAGGAGGCATCAAATAACTTGATTGAGGAATATGTCATGCCAATCAAGGAAGACTACGATCATCCTACTAAGGACATTCCTTCAGCTTGTATTTCTATTGATCAAACAAATTATGTGCCTCATCATGATCCACCTTGATGCTTCGGTCAAATCACTCGTCCTCCCATCTAGACTAAGGACTATGTTTGTGCTAGCTTGAATTCTCCAAGTACTTATTATCCCATTTCTTTGTGCGTTTCTTTTCATTGGTTATCACAAGAACATATGTGTTGTATTAGCCGAATATTAGAGGAACGAGAACCTTCCTGTTATACTAAGGCAATCAAAGACAACGTTGGCAATGGGCCATGGAAGCAAAATTACATGCTTTAATTAAAAATCAAACGTGGGATATCGTACCATTACCATCTCATCGCAAACCGATAGGCTATAAGTGGGTCTACAAGATCAAATACAAAGCAGATGGGTCAGTTGAATGTTACAAAGCCTAGCTAGTGGCTAAAGGCTTCACATAGCGAGAATGTTTTGATTATCACAAGAATTTCTCACCAGTGGCCAAGGATGTTACTATTTGATCCTTCTTGTTAGTTGCTGCCTTTCGTGATTGGCCATTACATCAAATGGATGTTCACAATGCTTTTCTTCTTGGCGATTTGGACGAAGAGATATATATATGGACCTTCCTGAGGGCTTATGGAGACAGGGGAGACTAAAGTATGTTGTCTCCGAAAATCCCTTTATGGTCTTAAACATGATTCTCGTCAATGGTATGCCAAGTTTACCAATGCACTCACTGCTACAGGTTTCAAATAATCTAGGCATGATTATGCTTTGTTCACATGGAAAAAAGGTATGTCATCCATTCATTTAATGATATATGTTGATGACATATTTATTATGGGAAGTGATGAGTCCGCCATCAATAGTTTAAGGAATATTTGCATGCCACATTTCACATCAAGGATTTAGGATCACCCAAATATTTCCTTGGGATTGAAATTGCCCGATAGACCAAGGAATCTCCCTTAGTCAATGGAAATTTGTATTGGAGATTATATCAAAAACGGGTTTATCTGGATGCAAACCAGCTATCATTCTTATTGAGCAAAATACGAAGTTAACCATAGTACATTATGATGTGGGTTTATCATCTCCAGACAATGATCCATTGCTCAAGGATCCATCAGGCTATCAAAGACTTGTTAGGAAGCTTATTTATTTCACAATGACTAGACCAGACATATGTTATGCAGTATAGATGCATTGCCCGAAACAGTCCCATATGAATGCCGCTCTTAAAATTGTAAGGTACTTGAAGAAATGCCTAGGACTTGGGATACTTCTTTCTTGAAGTTGTAATATGGAAATGACAGCTTTCTGTGATACAGACTATGCGACTTGTCCTATAAGCCGAAGATCCATCACCAGTTTCCGCATTAAACTTGGGGAATCTTTGCTTTTGTGGAAAACAAAGAAACAATCCACTATGTCTTTGTCATTAGCTTGAAGCTAAGTATCAAGTGATGGCTAAAACTACTTGCAAAATAGTATGGATGCAAGGGCTACTTCTGGACCTTGGGGTATAAGTTAAAGGACCAACTTTGCTATTTTGTGACAATGATGCGGCTCTCAAACTTGCGGTGAATCCCATAGTACATGAACGGACGAAGCACATAGAAGTCGATTGTCACTTTACTCATGACAAGATTCAAGAAAGGATAATTGAAGCAAGAGGAATTGGAATAGTAGAGCAATCTGTAGATATCTTTACTAAGCCCCTATGTTAAAGACAACATGCATATCTATTAAGCAAGCTGAGCATCTTGGACATATACAAGCCATCAGCTTAAGGGGGAGTGTTGGAAGATATGTTTGATTTTTCGATCTCGATCTATTTAAGATTGCAATCAATTAATTTTGTAAAACTAGGATTAGATTTGATTCTTCTTGATTCTTTTGTATTATCCTTTCCTTTATTATTGGCCTTTTTGTGCTATATGTTGGGGCTGTACATTGAGGATGTAATTATGAATATATCGAATACAAAATCATTTTCTTCATCTATTCACATTGTGTCAACCTATCATATTATTTTTTTTCTAGCTCCAACAATGATATTACTTGTTTCCGGTTGATAAACTTGAATCTAAACAAAATTTATCAACTAGCCACATCTATCAAATATCTACATCGAAACCATTTATAATTAAGGCAATCAAGATGAAGACAAATCAAGTTATGATAAGGACCTAAAGCATACAAACGAGGAAACATCAAATTGAAATCAAACATGGAGAATTGTAACTCGAATTAAAATGTCCACAATGACAAATCATGTCTGTGTTCTCAGTTTGGGATTGCAAGCACACCTGGGAGACAAGCATTTGCATCAAATCTACAAACGATGAGTAGGCTTATGCAATTGAAACAATTTCAACTTGCAATACCAAGAACAGCAGCTGGTTTCGGTCAACTGCATTGGCAAACTTTGGTTAGTGACGCAACGTCGAAAGCTCGCCCTTTATTTGGCTAAATTAGAACGACACAAGAATTGTACATGTGAACTTGGGTCAAACCAAGGTAAGCGAGCGTGGCCGAATTCCTTAAATGGGCTGAGCTTGTTTGGGCTTGATGTTGAATGATAAATTAAATTTAGGGCCTAAATTCAAAGCCTGATCATGTATTGGGCCAATTCAAATAGAATTTATAATCTCATATATGTTTATATATGAATGCGGATATGCTATTTCTAAACAAGAACTGCCCTAATTTATAAATGCAGAAGAATGCAGTAAAGAATGAGAATGCAAGACTCTGTAATATGGATATCTTTCTCTAGGGCCAAAGTTTTTCATTATCGACAAATTCGATCATAGTTTTCTTATGAACTCCATGAGAGCTCTTTAAGCAAAAAATTGTAGTGTCAACAGGGTATGCCTGTTGAGGTTCTGCACATGATTATTCATAACAATTTAAACAGGCATAATCCCTAAAAAATTGAAGTCGATCCATTGTCTTTGATTGATGTGTTGCCAAATCTCTATTCATAAATGTCAATTGAATTCCTTCAAGTAGTTGTTGGCACCTAAGTTTTGGTGGCATAATAAGTTATAAAATTAGGGATAAATTTTAACCCCTAAAAAAATATTATAATTAAATTTCATAACATATATTTTTACATCCATTTATTTTTTAGTTTAAAATTTTCATTAATTGCATTAGCATTTGACCGATAGTAGACATTTTTTAGCTTAAAGTTGAGCGAATCAAGCCCGTGAAGGGGGACCAAAATTCGGCTGAGCTTAGGGTTAGTAATGGCCGAAATTAATGGGGTAGAAAGGCTTTAATTGGCCTAAATTGAGCTTA
This sequence comes from Eucalyptus sideroxylon, assembly GCA_014182405.2. Taxonomy (NCBI): domain Eukaryota; kingdom Viridiplantae; phylum Streptophyta; class Magnoliopsida; order Myrtales; family Myrtaceae; genus Eucalyptus; species Eucalyptus sideroxylon. The sequence goes on from CM024552.2 coordinate 59,456,262, forward strand.
ATTCAGCCCACTAAAAGTCTAACTAGGGATTGGCCTTAGCTTAATTCAGCCCATCACATTGAAAAAGGCCTAGACTAAGCTTGTGTAATTAGGTTAGGCCTAAGATTGCACTATATATACGACATTATGTCTCATAAATTAGAAGTCCACAAATTATTTCTCAAGGCTCTGTATATAGTTGAGAATTGAGAAGCTGAAGAAGGATTCACGGCAAAATTCAGAGGGTTCTCAATCGGCAGAGCACTCGCACAGAAGTCCATTGATAAAGTGGGATGCTTTCACTGACCGCTCGAAGAACAAAATATTCACTCCGACTTGCAAAAAGATGTCAAAGCCAAGATGGTGAGGTTGGAAGTCCACCTTCAGGCGTGAGGGCAAAGAGTCAACCCACACTTGGACGTGTTCCCTCGTTGCACTAGTGAACACTTCACATATTCAACATAGAGGCCAGCTCGGTGTGGTTCCTTGCACTCGGTGACGCGGTCAATTTATAGTAGATAGGCTCCTTGCCACGTGGCCTGTCAAGCGTGCTGTCGCGATCGTGATTTTTGTCGCTTAGCCATCGCGCCCTTGGCGACGCCACTCCTTCCTATCTACTGTTCTCTTTTCGTTCCTCGTCGAGCCGCTGCGGTCCCCCGATTACCGTTTTGCCTCACTATCTTGGCTTCACACCGTGGTTCTTCCTTGACGATGATCGGGCGAGCTGCTTGCCCTTCATTGACGAGCCATCCTTGGCTAAACACCACCGCATGAGCAACATTGACGAGCACAAATTTTCTCACATATATTGTCTAATATTGCTTGTTTTGTTTGAAGGAAAAATCCAGGGCAAGAGAAGGGCACACAATCTTTCGGTAAAAGAAAACATGGAGAGAGTTCTTGTCTTCTTTCTCTGCAGGTCAACAAAGGACATGCACAAAGGAGCTTGATTACCCAAAGAGAGGAAGGAAAGCAGAGATTTTTGGCTTGGTCTGCCTAGTTCTCGCAGTAAAATCAGAATCTCCAGCAAGCCTTGCGGTGACACCTTGCCATATGCTCCAGTCACGCCCAGATCAGCAAGGTCGGTATCCTCGCGGGTTCTTGTCGCTGCGCCAAACTGCTCCTTGACCGACGTTCAACTATTGCGACGAGCTCCTAGTTCCGAGTCACCATCGAGCCACCTCACCGTCTGCTGCTCCCTCGTCCTTTGTCGTGTCGTCCATGACTAACGCAAGCCCCGCTGTGTTGAGCCCGCTGACCCCATCGTCCGTCCACGAGCTGGGCCATCCCGTGAGACTTCTATTTTTTGCAGGTTCCTTGGCCATGCCACCACCCTCCATTGCCATCACCGCTCGGTTGCAATCAGGTCTGATAGCATTGCATTCAAATTTGGAAAGTAAATCCTCAAATTAGCTAAGATTCTTATCCTTAGCCGATTTGATATACTTTACTGCCTATTTGGAGTGATTTGCTATCTTTCCTTAAATATTTATTTAAAAAATGAATATCCGAAAAATCCTAAGATATTAAGTTAGGGAACTTTCTTAACTTAACAATATGTGTGAACAATTGATATGATGTCTAGTTGCATGGAAATCTTCCATCTTATCCATAACCATTTGGATATGATCATTGATTTAACAGTTTCCAAACTTAATGAATAACCTTCCATCAATATCCATAGTCACTTGAATATGATGGATGATTTATTTTGTTTCTAAATTTAAATAAGATAATCTTTATGGATTGCATTATTTATTCGAATATCTATCCATTGATTAATTGTTTCCATAAAAAGAAAATCCAAAGAATATTGGAATTAGATTTTATTCTTGCTAAAAATACTACCCGTATAAATTAGATTGCATATTTAATTTAGGTAATTTATTATTCGAATTTTAAGGTTTCCTTTTCTTTATATTCTTGTTTAAATATCAGGCATTTTTTTATTCTAAATTTAAATTAAAAGAAAACATAAAAACATCATGTGTCGTGTCACATAGAATTAGTTCATCCATTGCACATCATTCAATAGTTGCATGTTTAGGGCTATTTAAATTTAAATGGGTGACATGTTAAGATAATTGCATTAATATTTGTCTATCACTAGATTATAATTAATATCGTGTGACATATAGTTTGCATAGTAAGTTGCATGTTGCATGTTATTTTAGTTAGGCATTTTTTTATAGTTTCCAGATTAAATTTAAATAAGTAAAAATTGAGTGATGGCTTATTAATTAAAAATCATATATAGGGTTATTTATGTGAATTTTGAGCTAACATTGCATATAATTTCATAGCTATGAGATAAGCCTTGCAATTTATTTATCTCTTTATTGGGTATTAAATTGGGCGCATTCGCAAATCACCTCATGTTAGGGAGTAATAAAATAAGTTCAAGTTGTCTGCTAAATATTTTTTTCATAAAAGAAACGGTACCAAAAGGTAATAGAAAAATCTAAAGTAATCAAATCCATGTACTCAAAAACATTGATTTAGAAGTAAAGCAAATTGCCCAATACTTTACTTGGGATTCTAATTAGTTCATCGTAAACTGATTAGTGACGACTCCTATTAAAAATCATTCGCATTTAATAACTTAAACCATAAGTTGCAAATTGGTATGAGCTTAGGATAGTCCGACTTGGGCTTAAGCTTAATAATCTATTAGCCAAATCCATAGGCAATGCACCTTGAGGGTAGATGGCGACAATAGTTAACTAGTAAAGGCTCTTGTTGATTGTCGCAACCTAACACTCATGGTGCATCACTTAGGGTTCAGCTAATGGATCATAAACTTAACTTAGACTCTCTCAAACCCATATCAATTTGCAACTTAAGATTCAAGTTCTCAACATGAAATTGATTTGCCATAAAAAGTCACACAAATCTTTTACAATGGGTCAACTAGAAACCCAAATAAAGTGCAAGAAGAAATTTTTTACTCTTGCAAACCAAAGATTTTGGGAAGAGGGACTTGATTACATTATATTTATCCATTGTCATTTTGGTACCATTCTTTTTACGGAAAAAACAATTAGTAGATAGCTTAGATTCATTTTATTACTTCCTAATATATGAAGTAATATGTAGGTGCACAAACCATCAATGTAACACCTAATAAGCAATAAATAAATTGCATGACTTACCTCATAAAAACAAAAGGATCTAAAAATGTTAGCTTAAAAATAACATCAACAATTTTAAATATGATTTCTAATTAACACGCGGTCACTTAATCTATGTGGAATGCAATGCAATTATTCTAAATGCAACAATGTGCAAAATATCTATATTAAATTGGCATGCGGCATAAATCTTAACGTGCAAACTATTTGTCACACAATCTTTATTAAATGATATAATTCTATTGATGGGCACATATTTATGCAACTATTCTAACAGGTCACACATTTTAATTTAATGACCCTAGGCATGCAATTACTAAATGATGTGCAATATATGAGCTAATTGTACATGATATGCACATGATATTTTATATATTTTATTTTTAATTAAAATTCGTAATTAAAAGTACCTAATATTTAAACATGCAATTTAGTCACAAAAAAAAAAAAAAAAGAAATCTAATATATTCAAAGCAATGTTTTTGTGTTTTTTATTTTAAAATTTGGAATAAATAAATTACCTAATTTAAACATGTACTAAAATAGATAGTATTATTAACAAAAATCAAATCAAATTCTATCTATTTTTTATTTTATTTTATGGAAAGCAATCAAGTAATGAATAATTATTCAATCAAATAATGCAATCCATAAACTTATATTATCTATTTAAATTAGGAAATGGAATAAACCAGTCATCATATCCAAATGGTTATGGATATTGATAGAAAATTATCTGTTAAAATTTTAAAATAGGTAAATTAACAATCGTATCCAAATGGATATTAATAAAATGGAAGACTTTTCGTGCCACTAAACATCGTATATCTTAGTTAGATATTGGACGGCAAAATAGCAAATCACTCAAAATAGGGAGTAAAGTATATCAAACTGATTGTCAATAAGATATTTACCTAATTTTGAGGATCACTTTCCAAATTTGAAAGCAACACAATTGGGCTGGAATTGCGATCACGGGGCCTGACGATGGCAGATGATGGCGGTCTCTATGGCGGCGAGCGGTGATGCGAGCGTTGACAACAGCCAATGAACCTGCAAAAACACAAACTTCAAAGGATCATCTTGGTTAAAGGACGAGCTCAACAACCACGGTGGGCACAGCATAGCACAGCTTTCTCTAGAGCAATACACTAGCCTCGTGGCTTGAGTAGCGAGTTCATTGGGACTCTCACAGTTGGACTTGGGATAGTGACAACTTGAGCAACGGCTCGAACAATGGATTGACAATGCAGGGATGTTTTTTTTTTTTTTTTTTTGGTGACCCAGGGAACTCCGCATGGCCGGCAGTCGGAGGTAAACCACTGGGAGCGACACGTGCTAGCCACCATACACGTGCCACCGGGTAAGTCGCCAAGAGTCTCAAGCTAGCCTTCCTGCAACTTGCATTGCAGGAGCTTCGAACACTAGACCTCCTCAATGGAAGTCTAGCGCTTACCCAGCTGAGCCACCGTGGCGGGTGGTGATGATGCAGGAATGTTGTTTCTTAAAGAACATAAGAAGAATTGACAGCAAAAGCTGTATTTTTTTCTTATTGGAAGGGGATTTTTTTTTATTCAAAAAACTAAAATTGCTTAAATACATACTAAAACTTCACCATAAACACACGTTGTCCACTAACTAACAGCTTGCTTGGTCCACAAAACCAGCAACAAACCAACATAATAGCAAAAAAAAAAAAAAAAAAAGATGTAGCTAAACACTCCTACAAGATAAGATTGACCAAGTAAAAATGACGACTAATTAACTCCTAGAAAATAGGACATTAGCAAACTAACTTAACAACAAAAATAGATAGTGCAGCCTTGATACATCAACACTCCCCTCTTGGATCAAGTACTGCACACTCCTAGTTTGCCCTGAGAAGTTCAAATCAACCAACATGAAATGACTTAGTGAATATATCTGCAATTTGGTTTTATGAACTACAATACACTAGTTTTACCTCTCAGGCCTTCTGCACTTCTCTCAAGAAGTAATACCTAACCTTAAAATGTTTTGTTCTTCCATGAAATACTAGATTCCATGAAATGGCCACAATAGCTTGATTTTCCACAAATACTTCTATCTCTTCTTCTTGTAGCAAATGCAAATCATCCATCAACTTCTTCAACCATAATGCTTGATTCACAGTTGCGGTAGCTGCAATGAACTCAGCTTCTACAATTGATTGAGCTATTATTTCATGCTTCTTTGAACACCAGGAAAAACATGCCGACTCAAATGTAAAGCAATAACTTGAAGTGCTCCTCATATCATCCACTGATCTTGCTTAGTCACTGTCATAATACCCTCGCAACTTAAACTTCTGAACTCTGCAAAACTTAATCCCATAGGAAAGAGTACTACAAAACGAGAGCAAAAGTACTTTACCAAATGTGATTTTTCCAAACACCATTTAAACCAAAATTGTTTCCCAATGTACTTTTAAATTACAATTTACCAAACACTATGTGTATTTTGAAAAACCCCTTTAAGATAAAAACATTTGCATTTTCCAAAAGACTCTCCCCAAAAGCGAACCAAACACACACTAAGACTAAAATGTAATTCAATGACATGATAGCTTGATTAGAGCATTAACATTACAAATGCCCGTTGGGTATTATAACTTGTTCAATTCTTCAATTCCAATGAATGAAACCGAGGGCATATGACTACTATTATGAGATCCATTTTTTACCTAGATTTTAGCGGCATAAATCAAGACACACTTCTGTTATCGACCTCAAGTAAACTAAATTTGTGCAAAGCTCGATATTTAGCTTGAACTTGATTTAGTTTTCAATAAATTCAAGCCTGATTACTTGACTCTGCAATTAGCAAAAATTTATTTTGAGCTCAAGTCAAATTTGAGTAAGAATTATGAAAATACTGCAAGAAAATATCGATGAAAAATATTTTTTTTTTTCGTATACTGTATTTATAGTTTGATTTTTATGCCATCAAATGTAATTCAGCAGCTCTATCAGCTTTCTGCAATTCAAAATATTCAAGTCAGGCATTTTTCGAGCTTTTCAGCCCATTAAGAACATCTTACTTGAACTCGACAAGAGTTTATGAATTAATCCTGGGTATCTCATGAGTACCTTGATTTGTTTCCATTCGAATGACCAACCTCTTTGTCATGTTTGCCTCAGAAAGACTATCGCTTGATTTTTATTAATCTAAAAGTAGGCAATAGATTTGCATAAACGAGGTGCGCACATTGAGTTTAAGAGGAAATGGGTGACCAATTATGACGTAAATTAAAAATCAATCATGACGTAAATTAGGAGAATGGAAATAAATTGGAGAAAAGGCTACAAGTATTTCACAAGCCCAAGACAGCGTAAAGCCTCACGCATGCCATAATAAAATACCTCCCCATGGTGGGCCTCCCACGCATTGTCCTCGGCTGCACAAAATGATCTTACAGAATGTCAGTATGATTTAAAAACTGGTAACCGGATTTCGTGTTGTTTTTAGTGATCTGAGATTATTATTATGGTCATCTTATATTCTTCCGGTTCTTCATGAATTAAAAAAAAGTTTCGAAAAAGAATTGGCGAATATGCTCTCCAACGTAGATGGTTTGCTATAAGTAGAGCCATCAATATGGCCGTTGGCCCATTTTTTAACTCACACTTATTTAAATGGGTTGTTACATAATTGAAGGGCTAAAATGGAAGTGGGTCCAAAATATTATGGTCCAATCAGTTTGGGTCTACATAAGTTTGTACAAGACTCATTTTCAAACTGATTTCGGCATGAGAGTGACCTTCTTCCACTTTTGCTCTCCAATGCTATGAAAAATCTTACTACTCTACCCACTTTCAGTTCAAACCCTAGAAATGGGTCCCCCTGCTTGAAGCCCTGATCCTACAGTCCCCACTAGAAGATGGCGACTGATCGGCCGTCACAGCACTCTGACAACAACCAGAGCAGAGGCGAGCTTTGTACCATCAAACCTCTCCTCCACGGGCGAGCCCATCTAAATTGAGGGCTTCAACCTCTTCAAATTTTCTCTTCCATTATTGCTATTGTTTCACAAACTTTGTGAAAAATGGCTGACATCATGATGGTCTTCAGCTTTGACGAGAGATCATCAATTGCGCGTCAGCAACGGTAGGGTCGTCGACAAGTTGGGCTTCGCTCCTTCCTACCAGGTCTTCACTGAACGTTTTTGTCCCATAGAACTGGTTTTCATGTCATTATATTTCCTGATTTTGAGTAACGTAAGAGATGAATTTTTTGTGAACAATTACCTTTTTTTTCTTTGCACTATCTAGTATAGCTCAATCTGGTCTATTGTATTTGACCATATTCAACACTATCCGATCCGACCCGGTCTACTCGTAAGTACCATTTTCTTTATATGGTGCTTACTTCAAATACAAAATGTCAAGTAGTTATCAGTTGATCATGCAGGGAATAACCAAAGGTGGGGGATAAAATAGAAAAGTTGAGAAGTCCGAAAGTACCTTCGTAAAATGAATAAAAAGTGAGGTATTTATAAGGAGATGGCCAACATGGTAAGAGACTTTACCAAGTGGCAATCTAATCATAGGGACATCAACCAATGGTGCGCCGACATGAGGCCGTAGATAGGTGACCGCACATGAGACAGGCATGGGCTGGCATAAACCAACTAAAAAGTTAAGGCGTAGATCTTGCTAGGCACTTCCGGATAGCTTGGCCCTTTCTTTCTTGGTATATTGCTTTGGTGTTTTTATAAATAAACTAGAGTTGAGCCTGTGCAATGCACAGCACATGATGGGTAAAATATTAAGTGGAAACATCATGCTCAATATATAAATGATAAACAATTAAGAAGCACACTTTTTTTTCTTGTAGATTCGACATTAGTTATTTTATTCAATATCAGATCAATCTAAAAGAATGTAAAAACATCAAGCAAAATAAAGCAATCGAAATGGAATTGCTTGGACAGCATGAAAATATCTTTTTCACTTATATCATTCTACACTTTGAAAAAATTCAATATCCGCTTAATCGAATTTTTCCTTTTAAGAAAATTTTTCTTTTCTTTTTTTCAGACTCTGGAGGATCCAGTGGCTAGAGAATTACATTTCATGGACTCACATCATTCAAATTGTCAAATATAGTTCTATATATTCCTTTAAGTAAGATTAGCTTTAAGTTTCTAGAAAATTTGAGCAGATAAAATTTTACATCAAGTTCTGCAAATAAAGTAGACAAATTCACTAATTGTGAGTTAGATGATGATCAAAAAATTAAAATTAATTCCACATGCAAAATCAAGTTCATTTTTATTTCATTGAAAATAAACTAAATATGTTGGAAGTTTTTCTCACTGACTGAATTTCTTTTTGCCGACTAATTAATTTTGACCCTCGTATAATGATTCACCTAGCATCATTATGTAGAGCCAAAAAGGCGCGCCATCAGACAACAATACAAAAGCAAAATTGTGAGAAAGAAGTTGATCCATCATGGCCAATATAGCCACGATCTCAAGCTCTAATCGTTCAACCTCAAGTTTTGCCGATTTTTTATGGACTTCACCGAAATGTCCACTGAAGCTCCTGATCATGGTTGGAAAAATCGATTGATCCAGCGACCATGGCTATGAGATCTTTTCACGTCGCCAAAGCTCAGTGCAGCCAGCAGCGGCCATGGTCAAATATATTTCCGAGCTCGCGGCAGCCATGGCTGCTCAATTAGCGCTTGCGGCCATAGCCACTTAATTGGTAGTCGTGAATGGGATCAACGATGACATTGTCCTTTAAGAAGGAACTGAGTTGATTTGCCTTCCGCTCCTCCCTCCGTCCCTCAAACCTAAGATTTTCGATGCATGAGGATTGAGCATAGTGCTTGCTAATTTTCTTATTTAAGTTAAATTCTTTCCAGGAAAATAATATTCTTAAGAAAAAATAAACAAATCTTGTTGATCTTTTTCCATTTGTTTCCGAATGATCAACTTATTTCTCAGCAAATAAGTCTAGGGGAAATGATAAAAGAAAAGTGACCTTTATTACTTTGCATAAATGTGCATAACAAATGATAAAATTTGCCCAGTTTAAGAATCTTTTTATTTATAACAAAAACTTTTGATTGGTTTATCAAAAAAAAAAAATCAAATACATTATCAATTTTCAAATAGTTAGGGACTAAAAGAAGATGGTGGACATTAGATGAAAGTTCATGGAGGCCAAGCTTGAGTAAACATATTCCATGTTATCGCATGTTAACAATAACAATATCGATTGCAAATTAGGATGGTGGTCAATGATGAATTTAGGTGCATCTTGGAGGAAAGTCTTATTAATATGCCGTTGCATGATGTTTGGCGACTTCGATTGTCAACGTGGATGAACGATCTTGTAACCTCATTTAATTATGCACACACTTTGTAGGATTAGAGAGCAATTTAGTTGTTTCAAGTTGTTAGAATATTAAATAATAAAGCATGTTTTCATCTAATATATTAAGCTTTTAAAATAGTTAGTAGTGGTTCCAAAAAATCTTACATGGTGTTAAAGTACAAGGTTTTGAGTTTAAATTATTCCAAGCTCCATTTGCCCTCTCTATTAAATATGTCCATGCTTAGTTTTGTGAATGTAAGCAATCAAACAGTAAAATCAATGGAATAAGAAAATAGATTGGACACTTTTACTTGGCTTGATGTAATAACTTATATCCACGGGAGAGCAATGACGAAATTTACTATAGATTAGATGATATAATGAAGATTACAACCACACTCGATTTACTCAAACATTTTTAATGTTTTTCAAGCCCCAATCATATCTAATGATTCATATAATGTCTAATTTACTCACTAAATAATCTCTTCTTATCACGAATTAATCAAACACAAATTATTTTCATAAGAATTTAATTAGCTTGAACATGAACTCTTTGGAGATATAATTTACGAATAAAACCACGAAAATAACAGCCGTCTGAGCACTTACTTGGAAACAGTGCCTCAAATATTTCTTCGTAATGAACTCTGCAAATACTAGGCCACGAGTTCATAATTAAATATATGTGCACTCTGCCTCGATTACCCAAACCGACATCTGTAGGGGGATCTTTTCTTTCTTTCTCTCACCCATCGTTGTTTGTTGACCGAGTCAAAGGATTCCATGCCGATTGGGATCAGGAAACAAATTCTACGCTTTCGTCCTTTATTTTATTTTATTTCTTCTTTCCACTCGGCAACAAAGGAGACAATAGCCTTTCCTTTTCTATATGGTCTCGTTCACAGTCCGATCCAACAGCCTCCAGCGTGGAAATATCAAATCATGCACCGACTTATATACGTAATTTAAGTAATATCGAGCCAGATTTCATTTATCAAGCTCAAACTCAATATATATTTGAACACTATAACTAAACGTAGGGAGAAATATTGAAAAATTAAATAATAAACTATTTATTTATTTATTTATTTAATGGTTTAAACTTTTAACGATCTTATAAAATTTCACACGAATGTTACGCTTATAAATGCATTGAATTAAACTACATTGCTTAATTGATTGAATGGTGGAATGATTGATCTTAGTGTCGAATTGCTAGTTTCATAATCGAGTAGATGCATGCCAAACATCCTCGGGATCGTGATGTTCCGACCAAGGGAATAAAACAAGGTCATGTAATATATTTACCTGATTTTCCTCTTTTTTGTTTAGCCTTTAATTGGAAATGTAAGAGGTCATTATTTTCTCCTTGCTAGAAACAGGCTTGAGTCTGTGAATTTTGTAATAGCCAATGCATGTGCTTGTTTATTCGTTTCCCGTTTGTTAGATAGGGGCATGCTCCTCGTTTGCTAATTAAAGTTCAAGACTAGGTGTAAAATCAATAGGCAGTAGTGCGTTCCCAGAGGTTTCAAGATCACATCTAGAGAGCTCTCGTTGAAAACACGGTATCAAATTCCGAGCACTGAACTTAGAGTTTCTAGTCTCGCGCAAACTAGTGGCTTAGATCTAGGTTCGAGACGTTTCACCCTGCTTCATAACTAGATCTATGTAGGGTTCCTAACAGACCTAGAAAATAGGTTAGTCGCCAGTCCTAAGCAAATATATATCACGAATTACTAAGGGGCGACCTGCGCCACCGGACATGGGAGAATCTGAACGAGGTATGTGCCTCGCTTCTTTGTTAGGGACAAGTGCTGCCTCGTCCCCGTCGACCTCTTCGGACCCGCTTCAAGAGTCGCGAAAATGGGCTCGCAGGTGTTTGAGTTCATGGGGCAAGGCCTCTTTGGATCTCTCGATATATTTCATATGAACTCTCTCTCTCTCTCTCTCTCTCTCTCTCTCTCTCATGCACGAGTTACATCGCAGAGGGCCGGATTGTTGACTGGGCCATGATGCTGATTTGAGTTGGACCTTGTGGAGCCCATTAGGTATCCTGTACCTGACCCTTCTTACTTACTTTGTCCTTAGGATGCATTTGGTTTAACATTCCCGAAGGGCTTCCTTGAAAAAATACTAGACCGTTTGATAATTATTTTGAATGAGTTTTTACTTGAAAGTTAGCATTAGGAAGGCTGAAAAACAAATACTAGTAAGAACTACCTTTAGGCTTTCAATATTTAGCCAAATACTAAACTCATTTTTTTCTTTGAAAACTACCATCACCAATTCTTCAATTTTCCGATTTTGTACTTCATTATTTTTTTAATTAAAAAATGACCAAACCCTTCGCCGGTCCAGGGAAGGGTTATGGGCAACGACTAGTGAGGGTCGTGCGACCTCGACGAGGACTATTGGAGGTCACATGACCTTGGGCAACCTAGGTGATGTGATGACCCAGCGACCGCCACCTAGGTCTCGTGGCCTTAGGTGGCCCTCACTTGGGTCTCACAAGGGTTACACAACCAATAGCCACCTAGGTCGCATGACCCTCCTCGTGCGATCCTTGCCGAGGGTCACTTGAGGTCAAGCAACCTTCGGTGGCCCTCGCTAGGGTTGCATAACCCTTGCTAGAGGTCACTCAACGTTAGGCAACCTTGATCAATAGCCACTAGCACTAGATCTGGCTTGTCAAAGGCCATAGCCCTTCACCGTGCTAGTAAAGGGTTTGCTTTTTTTTTTTTTAATTATATATATTTGATTTTTTCAATTTTAAATAAACAAAAATTAAAAAAAATAATATTAATCATGAAAGGGCTTTTCAAATATATCTTCTACCAAACAACATTTCTCTTAAATTTGTTTCTCAAAGCATAGTTTACCAAATAACATTTGTATTTACTGAAGGCCTTTGTATTAAATTGCTTTACATTTGCCATTGAGTTTTAAAAATGCTGAACCAAACACACTTAAAGACTTCAAGTTATTGTCCAAACATGAGCATGATTTTAGGACCCTCTCTCGTCCCTCCCACTCCCTCCAAACATACATAGTGTATAACATTTCGATCGTTGACACTTAAAATTTTCCCAAAGATTTCAGATAATATTACACAGTCCATGTCGAGTTGATCAATGTTTGAGCGACGAGTTACAAGGTTGATAACGACTTTTCAACTTTAAAAATGGGTTTATGTTCGTCGAAATGAGCCTTTCAACACTCATATTGCCATTCAAATCCAATAGTCAGTTTTCAATCCCTTCAAGACTGATGGGGCGCATTTTTCACCGTATCGGTAGGTTTGTAATATCCGGATTTCGGACTCACGCTAAGAAATTAAATGCTGCAAAAATTCCAGCGCAATGAAAATTGGGTCTATCGGACGACGAATGAGGAAATTTCAGCGGGTTAAACATTGATCGAAGTTTCTTAACACCCGAACTAGGTCCAGGGCCCAAAAACCATATTTATATACATCCGAATTGAATGATACTTTCCAAATCTCTTAGGATGCGTTTAGTAACGTTTCTGTTTAAAAATTGTTCCAAGAAACAGAAATAGAAAAAATTATTTCTGTTTCGGGAACAATTTTTTAACAGAAAAATACGTTTAGTAAACTTGTACAATTTTTGTTCTTAGAATAAAAAAAAAATAGAAACACATTTGGTAAACTTGTATAATTTTTTTGTTTCTTTTAATTTTGTAATATTTTTATTTTATTTTTCCTTTTTTCTTCCTTTTGGCCGGTCGTCGGCCTCGGCCATGGCCGACGACCGGCCAACAAGGGCCGGCAGCCTCCTAGCCACGGCGAGGCTCGGCCTCGCCGGGGCCGACAACGCTTCGGCGAGGTCGCTAGCCCTTGACGGTTGGTTGTTGGTGACCGGCCAAAGAAAAAGAAAAGAAGAAGAAGAAGAAAACAAATAGAAGGAAAAAATAAAAGAGAGAAAAATTGTTTCTGGAAGTATTCTCGATAACAAAAAATGTTAGGGGAAAAAAATAGATTTTTTGAGAGAATTTTTTTCTTTTTTTTTTTTTGTTACCAAGAACAAAAAAAAAAGATTTTATGTTCTCGGAAATAAAAGTGTAAACAAACGTGTTTTACGTTCTCTTTTTGTTTCCCGAAATAAAAGAACATAAATTATGTTTTGGGGAACAAAAAAAGAACACAAACAAATAGGCCATTAGTCGAGTGTTTAACAACTTTTTATGGCTTGAGGTCGCCTATTTGATGTTCAATCCGTAGACCCGTGCTTTAAATCACGTCTTCAGCTAGTATTTCGGATCCCTAAATTTGCAATTTCGCCAATCAATAATGGGTTCTTCGGAAAGCTTCCGTCGTTAGCTTTCCAATAATATAAGAGATCATGTGAATCGAACACCAAACGCCAAAAGATATGAGACTCGGAAGATGCAAACTTTCCAATAATGAGGCGCGCACGCCTCGAACCGAGCCGCCTCCGTAGACTAGGAATGGTGAGGGCACAGAATTGAACAGATAAATACGTGTCACAATTCTACGGTGGAGATAACGAATGAGACTAAAGTAGACATTGCATGTCCTTCCTAAATCGGGGAAGATGGATGGTATTCTCCCTCCTATTCACAAAGTACTACGGCTAAAATCATTATCAAAATGAAAGTCGGCACACCTATGGGAACATCTAAATCGTCATATTATGTTTTTCCCCCTCGACATCCGTACTTTATACATGCCATCGCCATACTAGCTTTACAAGATTAATATAAGCATCATGTGTAGCGAAAAGTTCGCGGACCACCAAAGCAAGACTATGATGAGGATTAATACCCTCATATAATAATTAGGTGGGTAAAAGTTTCATAGTATATTTAATTTTCTAAAACCATGAAAAGTTTCAAAATTTATTTTATTAATGCGATGTTTGTTTTGCGGAAAATAAAAAGTTTGGAATATATATTTCTAAGAATAATCATTTGTAATGCTTGAAATAATCGATTGATAAAAAATATTTTCATTACTAATAACAAGTTATATATAAACTTTTTCATGGATGATCATAAAAATTTTCGTTCAATATTTTTAGTAAGAGATACAAGCAATTTTTTAAAGAATTTTTTTAAATCATTCATTTTCTATGAAACAAATGAAACATATATAATTTATCATTGCATACTTCTTTCTCTCACAAATATTTTGAAATTAATTAACTTGATAGTGTCATATCAATGCCAGAAAATGAATAAGACCTGATAAAATAAATTAACTTGATAGTGTCATATAAGTGCCAGAAAATGAACAAGACCCGATAAAACTCACATCGTATTTTGATGTACTTCAGACGCTAATGCAACCATCTTCTATGTGAGGATGAGGAAAATCTACGTGGAAGCGGCAACAGATTACAGTCTATCTTTCGTAAATCCAACTATCTTAGCTGTACAACACTCAAGTGGCACCTTATAATCAAGATGATGAGAATGTAGAGTAGTAAACTCCTCGGGCTAGTGCAATTGATCCGGGCATAAGAGGAATTCTAGCTTAGAAATTGGAGCCTACTATGTTCAAAAGTCTCAAATTACATGCCAACTATTCAAGATTAAGATTACTTGCCCATGCCAAAGGTCTGGACTTGACATGTTCTTAGGGTTTGCGGGTTTTTCATGCAAAAACCTCCAAATAGTTGAGTACACAGTCTCGTGCCCTTTATTTAAAAAAGAAAGACAGAATGAATGAATGAATGTAGAGCGGGAGAGTACAACATGGATTAAGTTCACCTTCCTACCTAAGTAGTCTTCTCATTAGAGATCTACTGAAGCTAATAATTTCCTCGAGTACTCACTCACCATCATAGGCTTGCTTCAATTACATGTGAGATTTCATACCAGTATCAAATGTATAATCATCATGACTATCTAGTTTTGCAAAAGTTTCTACTAATTGGTCTTTGATATATATGATATGATATACTTCATGGAGAATGTCCTTTTTTAGGTGAAACATAGAGACTGTCTTAACTACCAATTAGTAAAGATGATGGCACTTTCAATGCTGAAGGATGGTACATAGCAACCCAAGTAGAATTAAGGGTGCATTTGTTTCATGGAAAACTCAACTTTTAAAAAACATTTTGTAAAATAATTGCTTTTGTCGCTTATAAAAATAAATGAATAGAAATATATTCATCACCCTCATAAATAGTTGTGTCTAAAATTATTCTTGATAATAAAAATATTTTCTATTGACTAATTTTTCTTAAGCGATATAACCAATCATTTTTTGGAAAATATTTTCCAAATCTTAAGTTTTCTGTGGCATTTGTTTCACAAAAAGTGAACAATTTGGAAAATATTTTATCAAAATGATCATTTGTATAACTTGAAATAATTAGTTAATAGAAAATATTTTTGTTATCCAAATTATCTGAATATTTTCATAAACGATTAAAATATTTTTGTCCATTCATTGTTGTAAGCAATATAGGTGATTATTTTAGGAAAATATTTTTTAAAGCATTTACTTTCCGCAAAATAAATGGAGCCTAGGTGTGAAAAGGTTCAGAATATAACATAGAAATATATTTCATATTTTAACATTTCCATAATGTGAAAATTGAAAGTATGACCTAGGCCTTAAGCATATTTACCCGACACATGCATATGAAACAAAACTTATATACTGTTGAAAGAGCATTGCGAGGAATCAAAACTCCATACATCTGTTTCACAACGGTAAAAAATTAGTCATTGTTTCCTATGTTTTTGAACAAATAATGTCTCATATGCTAACTAAACGAATATGCTGTGGTTAAGTGACACATGCTTTATGGGTTACATATATAAACTCGGTTGTACATAGAAATATATATTTGTCTTGAACAAAAGAAAATTAACTTAAGATATTATATATATTTTAAAGGCCAGAAAGTTGAACCATGAATTAGGCAAATAACACCCGTTTTTTTCAAATTGAATGTTGTAATTTGTAAGCAGGCCACCTCTTTAAAAATAGCCAAAGGAAGCCCTGGAAGACCCGTCTTTCACTTTTTCGCCCACACACTAAACCTTTTTTTATCGAGGACTAGACGGTGCGTCATCGATTGAAATCCCAGGGAAAGTGAGGTTGATGATTGTAGAATCAGCTGCTTTTGAGACAACATGTGAAGAAGCCCAACGACTATATTATAAAAGGAGAAAAAAGAGGGGCTCTTGCATAGTGGATGATTACATAATGACAAGGTCCCACCCCACTTTTGACGGGCAATTAGAATTTGAGCCAAGAAAAGGTGATTCCGAGACCATAGTGGCGCCCTAATCCATACTTCACTTTTTGGTTAGGTAAAAGGGTTTTAATGTATGTATGCCAACGGTATTATGAGCAGCATTTAGATCGTCGTGTGAGTGCGATTGATTTTCTATTATGGGATGTGATACTACTTACTCGAATTTTGCCAAATATGTATCATCGAGATAAAATTGCAGTTGAAAGGGGGTGTAAAATGATAATCCACTACCTACATGGTCGATTGGATTCACTTTGATTTTTAGCCATGTGTAATAGTTTCTGACCGTTTGAAATGTAAACTTTATTTTACAATTGGTTAGGTTTTGTCGTCAATGATTTCAAAGTGGAATGTTTTCTTTAGTTGTTGGAAATATCTTGACATTTTTCCAATCAAAATGATTTTGCCGATGGCAAAAAGTTGAATTGGTTGTTATTCATCAATGGCATTTATTTTAAGAAACTGAATAATAACTTCTTGACAAGAAAAGCCACTAAATTTAGTGCGGAGACTTTGCATCTCTACCATCATATCGCTTTTGGAGTAAAAGCCGGGAGTCAAAAGGGTCCGAGTGTGCCTTTGAGAACCTTTTCTAAAGTTCTTTTGGACAATTGCAAGTACTATTTGATAATTTTTTTTTGGGAAAGTTTTGGGAAGATATATTTACATTTCTAGAATCCTCTAGAGGCTTTTAGCCTAAAGTCAGTTTGGATGTGCTTCGAGTTTTGAATTTTGAGCATTTCTGAAATGAAAATACATTTATTTTCCTTTCAACGTTAACATCTCTAACCTTGTACGATATCAAAAATGTCCACCTCATGTGATGTAAACGCTAGATCTAGCTGTTGGCTAGCCTTACCTGAGATTAAGCGAGGCTAGCAGCAATTTGGCTTGGATTTCCACTGGCAAAGGTTAGAGATTTTTTTTTTTGAAATAGCAAAAGTTCTTTACGAAATGCTTTTTTTTCTTTTCTAAACAGCATTTGGGTTAAATTATTTTTCAATGTATTTTTAAATCACACCTTACTAAACACTATTGCATTTTAGAAAGACCCTTCCACCCATTTTTTTTTGCATTTTGCACCCAAAAGCTAGGTTGCCCAGCTTCTGATTCGTGGCTCTCATTTCATTATTTTAATTTGTAACATGACTAACGGCAACCGACTCTAGGTAGATCTGTGGGTGGTGTTGAACTTATCCGCAGTGTATTATAATCGATCAATTAAAAAAAATAAAAGGTGGAACTCCAAATGGCACAAATCCTGCTTTTGTAAAAGTAGGAGGGCCTCTCTGGGGAATAAAATCCAATTTCCCATTCCACGCATCACTTTCTAAAGCCATTTGTCTTTGTCCCGCCATCAAGTCCATCACATGTGTGCACTGACTGAGCACCGACCGCCCTATAGAGGAAGAGACAGAGAGAGAGTAGCCGATGCACCACCGTCCCACCACCACCCCGCCCAGCCCGGTGGCGCTCACGGACAAAAGACGCGAAAATAATCGTTGTCCAAAACCACACACAACCGCAAAGATCACGCCCCTTGTTAATTGCAGCGGATGTCTTGTCTGTCGAGAAAGGAGAGGAGGTGGATTTGGAACGTTGGAGACAAATGGACAAAAAAAGCAGGAGAGGAAAAGGCCAGGAATCAAGGGGGGGCGGGGGGTAGGCTAGGCATGCATGCACCCATCATTTTCACCGCAATTAACCCAACCCCCAATCATTCTTTCTCACCCAATCCGCACTGTTCATGATAACCTAATTTCTCTTTTTTTTCTCCTTTTTGGAGAGGAACCCTCCGGCTCAGAATTTCCTGAAAAAGAATAATGTGGAATAGTTAAAGATTGATATACTAAATGAGTTTACAAAATGATAGGATGGGTATTTATTGGATGTTCAAATGGGAAGAGGGACACCGTTTCCAGATCCTAATCCATATTCATTCACCCTCCAGGTACACCATTGTGTGCAGGCTGCGAATCCACTCTGAGTCAATGTTTGTAATAAAGTCATAAAACCCTAAAACACACCTCTGTCTGTATTTCTGCTAGCTCTCCGCTTGGCTCTCTTTCAGCCGCCGCAATCTTATTCTCGAGTCGATGACTACCACCGATCCATCTCCACCCCTCTCCGACCCTGGTGCCGACCCATTACCTTGTTTTCTTTGATTTCTCCATGCGCACGCTTATGCGTGTAACAAAATGAAGCTCGAAAGGGGCACCATTCCCTGAAATCAACGGAGCTCGATTCTAAATGGAGCTCTTTGCACGAGATCTATCGAGGGCACATGAGTTCGTGGCGGATCTCTTGCACAGAGCTTACAACATCGAGCTCAAAGACTACTAGCACTATGCACGTGAGCTAGGTGACTGCGCGTCGCCGTCATTGTCCCGAGCAAATAGAGAAGGGGGCGGCTATTGGAGAGCCTAATATTGATTAAATCATCGGAGATGATGATCGTGGTGACGACGGAGAAGAGTGGACAATTGCGACTAGAGACACACAAGAAGGGAAAGAGGAGTACAAGTGTGCTAGGGTGTTTTTTTTTTTTTCTTAGGTGAAGGATAGACATGCTGCACAAATCAAATAGTTCAAAAATGGTGACAATGATGGGCACGGAGTATGGGAAAAGGTGCACTCTCATAGTTGGGTTTTCTAACTTTAATAAACACTTATAATTACAACTTGTCCCATCAATTAAACTAATTAATCATAGATCCATGTTTTCTTCTAACTTTAATCGGAGGGATCTTCCTAAGTCATATTTTTGATTGATGGGTTTAGGATATGGACATCATCTGTCATTAATTTCGGTTAAGTTTGTATGTGGATGATATCGATGATTTATTACCCAACAACTGAGACATTATTGGAGGGAAAAAAATTGTCTTCTAGTAAATTGGCTTTATTGTTCCCGTGATTACTCATTTTCTAAATGGCCATCCTTCTTGATGGAACTTTTGGTAACTTTTCCCTTCCAGTGATGCTGTGAAAAGATCATTTTCAAGATGGGACTTGTTAGTGCTTGTTAATGTTCCTTCTATCGTAAATTACAAGTTTCTCTTAATCTCAATTAGTTGTAACCGCCATTTCCTTTCTTTTCTTGGATTTCCATGAAAGAACTCAGGTAGAATGACACGAGGACTGGAATCCCTGTTAAACATAATAACTGCCAATGATGGTTCACATTAACCTTAAATCAACTCACCGATACTTTGTCATTATGTAATTATTAAACATCTTAACAAAGTATTAGTATTGCGCATCTAAGTACTCGACTAATATATGGACAAAGAAAATGCTCGAATAAGAGGGAAAGATGTTAGGAAGAAACGGTGTAAGAAAGTATGAGAGTTTCGTTGCTCAGAATAAGAGGGAAAGGAAAGTGAAGGGAAATTATTGTACCTAATACCCCACAAAAAATTATTTCCCAATGAGGAGAGAAAAGAAACATACAGAAGTGAGGAAATTCACTTTCTTTAATGCTGTTTTTGGACGCTCCATCAGCATGAAATGTTTGTGAGAAATTACAAAAAGCAAGTTATATCGATATTTCCATCCCTTAAAATGGACGGAATTAATGAAAGTATTTGATTTGAATTTTTAGACGAGTTTTATGAATTTGATTACACTTTTTGAAAATTTTAAACTTTATATTTCAACCTTTTTTTATACAAATTTTAAAGCTTACAATGCATTTGTTTTGATTTTCTAAATTGGTTGGGTACAATAATAGGAGATTCTTTATCTTGATAAATTAAGAAATTATCCTAAAATTAAGGATAATTTCTTGGTCTTAGCGTTGTGACTATGAATTTTCTTAATTAAGACATGGAATGGAATGAAAAGGCAAACGTTAGAGTCTTGAGACATGTTTCAGTGTTCTGACACTGATTTTTCCTTAGTCAATACATGGAATAGAAGATGACAAAGCGGCGTTGGGTCCCTAAACAAGCAAGGGCCAAAGACAACGACAACAGTCAAACAAGAAGGGGAGGGAATAAAAACAAATGACAACGTTCGATTCTCATCTGCATTTCTTCCTGTAAAGAAAGCAATTTTTATATTAGCAAATTTGTTCAATCGAGGAAAAGCTTTTGCAGATTCTCCATGCTCTCCCCTCCAGCTATTAATACTCTGCCTGCGCACTCCTCCCCTCTTTTCTTCCCGGAAAGCTAATAAAGAAAGAAGGGCCTTTTTCTTTCTCGCCCCAGATAAAGAAAGCCCTTCTTCCTCTTCTTCTTCTTCTTCTTCTTTTTCTTCTGCTTTATCACTTCACATCAAATGGAGGCCTCAATGTGAAGCTTGCTGCACTTTCTCTCGCACCAGCTGTCTTCACATTCTAGGAGAGGTTGTCAGCTTTTCTGGGCTCTCTTCACTTTTCAACCCACCCCTGTCTCTTCTTCTCGTGGCTGTTGCTGTGGAGAGATCTTGGGGAAGTCAAAATGGAGGCGACGTGAGGTCTTTTCCTTCCGGGGGTGTTCTGATAAAACTAGGACTTGGGTTTCTCTTCTTTCTTCTTGCTCTGCCCCTGCTGTGCGTATACACGGATGGAGAGAGTTTCTTGGCTCTTGCTGGTGTTGGTCTCCATGGGGATGGTCGTGTGCACTTGGTGCCAGAATAGTAGCTCGGAAGCAATCACGGCTGTTTACATTGTGACCCTCAAACAAGCCCCTGTCGTCCATGACTATGGTGTGCTGAAGAAGGAGACGAATGTGTTCAGGCATGGAGGTTCGGGGAAATCCAACAGAATGGACAAAGCAAGGTACTTTCTTTCTTCCCTTGTAAATGCGGGCTGTGGTTGGATTCTGTTTAGTCGTTTGTAGAATCGGGAGACCAAACTGGGAATTGGTTTATTTACTTACTTCCTTTGGCGATAGCTACTGAAAGGGTTAAATTGCAATTTTCGAAAGTTGATTTTTGCTTCGTGAGGTACATTTTTACCTTTGAGAGTTTTGTAGCCTCTCAAGTTCGGCAACTATTTCGTGGGGGTCCATTCATTTCTGTTTCTGCAGTGTCTATAACTGTCTTTTACGTTACTATGGCTGATATCGTCGGACGTCCCTTTCTTGATTGGCAGTATAAAGAATTGGTCATGTGTAATTTATTGAGACTTTAGTTTAATGAGGGCGCTATGACGGGAACTTATCTTGATTAAGCTTCATTTTTTAGCGTTTGATTGGTTTTCTGAGCTTCCTACTCTAAATTCAGGCACAGGAACACTTCTCGTTCTGGTGGGAGCTCTGGTTCTTATATTGCTCGAGTTCATGATTCGTTATTGAGGAAGGCACTGAAGGGAGAGAAATATCTGAAACTGTACAGCTATCACTACTTAATAAATGGATTTGCAGTACTTGTCACTCCCCAACAGGTATATCAGTACCCAACACCGTCTTTTTCCTTATGATAGTTCTTATCCTTGTCTGCTTGGCAATTATAACTGCATATTGGATATATGGAGAAAATATTTTGGCTGTCCTGACTGTGTTATCCATAATTATGGCAAAAATTAATGCATGTCCTGTGTTGCTGGTGATTGAAGTTTTGTTGCTGAGTGATATAAAAATAGTCTCTAGAACCTCACTTTAGTCTGGTAATATTACTTGAAGGCCGACAAACTTTCACAGCGGACAGAGGTGGCAAATGTAGCTTTGGATTTTTCAGTTAGAACAGCAACAACTCATACTCCACAATTTCTTGGTCTACCAAATGGAGCGTGGGCACAACGTGGTGGGTACAACTCAGCTGGAGAAGGAGTTGTGATTGGTTTTATTGATACTGGCATTGATCCGACACATCCCAGCTTTGCTGACGATGTGTCTGACCGTCCGTATCCAGTCCCTGCCCATTACTCAGGGATTTGTGAGGTCACCCCGGATTTTCCATCTGGATCATGCAATAGGAAGCTTGTTGGCGCCCGGCATTTTGCTGCATCTGCCATAACCAGAGGAATTTTCAATGCATCTCAGGACTACGCATCGCCATTTGACGGAGATGGTCACGGGACGTGAGTGTTTTATGCAACTTCTCTCATCTTGTATGCTTGTCTCTATGTCATTTTTTTGTCAGCATCTCTTTTGCTCAATCTGCAACTGCAATAACTGTAGCTTTGTAGTTCCACAATATGGGGACGAGGGAGTAAAAAATGCAACTGTGGGAGGAAATGAGAGTTTGTGATCAGTTTTCCCTTTGAGCTCCTATGATCAGCTAGGATTTCCTCTATTTTATTTTCTATGTGGATAATGGTGGTGATCTGTTGCTGTTTGCCACTCATTTTTCATGACCTGGGCTGAGGACTTGAAGTGACGAGAGGAGAAAAATGGTTTCTGCTTCAGTATCTGTCCTTATCACCACCAACTGGAATTCTTTTGTAGTTGACATATATCTCTTTCTCATTCTTCTATTCAACATAAAATTATTGTTAACTGCATAAAGTAAAAACCTTTTTTTCATTTTCTATCAAAAACAAAGAGCCATTATTTTCCCATTTTTTATGGTTAACTTTTGAGAGTAAAAACATGTAAAGCTTTGTGAGCTGGCAAGATAGATTTGGTGATATGGGAAAGCTAAAAGAATCTCACTTCATGGCCATGTATAATTTGTTATCATATTGTTGGCATCAAAGTTACAGCAACCGTTGTCTGGTTACTAGCTTCCACATTGTCAATTAGATGGAAGACTTGATAGGCAATTGATGGATTGAATAGTGGAATTACAGGCACACGGCTTCAGTTGCAGCAGGAAACCATGGGATTCCAGTTATTGTTTCTGGTCATCACTTTGGGAATGCTAGTGGAATGGCTCCTCGCTCACAGTAATTTATCTGGACCAAGTCTCTCTATACTCTTATTATTTATCTCTATTCATTATTAACAGTGATTATTAAGTACTAATAAATGATAACTGCTTCTGTTTACCTGCTTTGCTCAAAGATGGACCTACACCTCGAGCAAAATATGATTGAGTACTTTTTTATGTTAAGATAACATGGTTACTCAATTTCAATTTTCAGCATCACTGTTTACAAGTCATTATATAAGAGCTTTGGAGGCTTTGCTGCGGATGTCGTTGCTGCAATTGACCAGGTTTGTGTCTACATGATTTGACTGACCAGTTTCTCTTGCTTAGCTAATCTATGGGTAGACATTTTAAGACTTTAGAGAGCCTCAACACTTTGATGTGCTGCTAGTTGACTGTATTTCTCTGTCTTGCTATTTGACAGATCGCTTTCAGATTACACTTTGACATCAAAATATTCTTACTCTGCAAAACCAAAGTTTCTTGTTCTGGTTCTTTTGCAGTGGCTGTTCATTGGCTGTTTTATCTAAAGATACTTGTGTTTTTGACTTCTTTGTAGTCATACCAAAAAGAGAGTATTATAACCCTAAAAGGCATTGTGCTTGCAACTGTTATGATTGCTATTCTGTTTCCCCTTGGTACCCTTGTCTTTCCTTTTCTATGTGGAAAATATCCAATGCAAGATAGGTACTCATAATAAGCGGCAATTTTCCCTAAGAGAAAAATAAATGAGCTTTTCAGAGGGAGTGTAACCTTAGTAAAAATGTCAAAATCATTCAGGCTCTCTATTTACTCTACGATTGAAATAGGCATTCCTCAATAATAGTTTATACTGGTTGTGAACGGGTGCTGTACCAGACTATACGATACAAACAATAATGATTCAGCGCACTTCTTGGTATTCTCTGGTTGTTTGAGGAATTATATTTGAAAGATTCTACACAGAGAGCTGTTTCGGTTTTGAATTTCTACGAATCTGTGTAGCACCAGTTCCATTTGTAGAGATGTATAATTAATTACCCTTGGCTCATGTTCTTCAATCAATACTGCAAAAGAAAATGGGAAAAAAAAAGTGCTTTTTGGGGATCGTGAAACATATATGTCTCGGTGTTACCATTCGTAACTGATTTTCCTCTTTCTTTGTGATGAGTGCATTTACAGGCTGCTCAGGATGGCGTTGACATAATAAGCTTATCAATCACTCCTAATAGGCGTCCTCCTGGAATTGCAACGTTCTTCAACCCCATTGACATGGCTTTATTGTCAGCAGTAAAAGCTGGCATTTTTGTTGTGCAAGCTGCCGGAAATACTGGGCCTGCACCAAAAAGCGTATCTTCCTTCAGTCCATGGATTTTCACTGTTGGTGCTGCTGCTCATGACCGAGTGTACCAAAACTCCATAGTTCTTGGAAACAACCGATCAATTGCTGGAGTTGGCCTTGCGCGTAAGCCATCTGTTAGCTGATGCTTATTTTCTCTCTATCTCTCTCTCTCTTTTTTTTAGTGCTAATTTTGGTTCACTTATGTTTTGCAACTGACTTTTCTCAAATAACCCAAAAAGATCAAGTTGTCTAGTTTAGCCTTTACTTTTGGTTCCCAAACTGGACTTAAATTTGTATTGCCTCAGGATTTTAAAAAGGTTCTATGTGCAGATCACTTGCCTCTTATTTAAAACCCAGATCAAGATTGATGGAAACTGAGATTGTTTGGTTTGAAGAGTGATAGTCTGTGGATTTCTTTCACTATCAAAATTAATTTGCTGAATCTGATGACCTTTTGAAGATATGTTGATTCTCACGGATGGGGGTTGTTTCCTGTCCAAACTAAAAAGGGAAAAAAATTGGATCATCAGATAAAAACCAAGGAGCTTATTCTATGGTAAAAACCAATAAAAAGTCGAGAAAGGAATTTGGGATCACACTTCTCACTAGTCTTGCAGGAATCAGATTTGTTGATTATGACTCATCTCCATTATCACAGTATACTTGGTTCTGGTAGTGAGCTAATTTATGTGGATGCACATGCTTGGTGTTGGGTGGTTGTGGAGAAGTACATTTTACCCTTAATCCCTAAAAATTTACTTACACAGATTTACTCTTTACACCTGTCAAGATGCAAATAAACATTTCATCATTCTTTTTCAGCGGGAACCGATAAAGATATGATGTACAAGCTAGTATCAGCACTCGATGTTCTGAACAATGACACTTCAATTTCCAAAGACATGTATGTCGGTGAATGTCAGGACTCTACAAACTTTGATCCAAATCATGTCCAAGGGAACCTTTTGATATGCAGCTACTCAATCCGGTTTGTGCTTGGACTCTCCACCATCCAACAGGCCTTAGAAACAGCAAATAACCTTAGCGCAGCTGGTATCGTGTTTTGCATGGATCCTTTTGTGATTGGGTTTCAGCTTAATCCAACTCCATTGAAGATGCCTGGCATCATTATTCCAACATCAGATGATTCCAAGGTACAGCCAATGCCAACAGAGTCTTGTTGCTTTTAGTTGGCTGTTGATTCAAGAATGAGTGCCAAAGAACTGTATTTGCTATATAGTGATCTTTCTCATATATTTGACAGATACTGCTTCAATACTACAATTCTTCTGTGGAGAGGGATGGACAGACAAAACAGGTTGTTACATTTGGAGCCACTGCTAGCATCTTGGGTGGGCTGAAAGCCAACTACAGCTTTTCTGCTCCAAAAGTCATGTACTACTCGGCCAGAGGACCTGATCCAGAAGACAGTTCTCTCACCAACGCAGATATATTGAAGCCAAACTTGGTTGCCCCTGGTAATTTCATATGGGCTGCTTGGAGCTCTGTTGGCACTGATTCTATGGAATTCGAAGGTATGACCGTCATAATATATACAGCAATTTGTGTTGATTCATTTGACCAGTGCAATGGGTTTCTGTTTTAATCCATTACTGCATGAAAGATATTCCTATAAAGCATCGGTATCTGCAAGACATTTAATTATTCATATAGGTAGCTTGATATTCTTTTGCTTGTGCATGTATTGATTGCTTACCTAGTGATCGAGGCAAGATTTCTTCTCTCCAGTGCCAAATGCAATGGAATTGCAGAGTCTGTTTATCCTGGTTCTCTTCTTCTTATATGCTGCCTCCTAAAGTAGATTCAATGATTCAGGTGAAAACTTTGCGATGATGTCTGGGACAAGCATGGCTGCTCCTCATATTGCTGGGCTGGCAGCGCTAATTAAGCAAAATTTTCCAAGTTTTAGTCCTTCTGCCATTGCATCTGCACTTTCTACAACGGCTTCTTTATATGACAAGAACGGGGGACCGATAATGGCTCAGCGCGCTTATGCCAACCCAGATCAAAATCAGTCCCCAGCAACACCTTTTGACATGGGCAGCGGTTTTGTGAATGCAACTGCTGCTTTGAATCCGGGACTTATTCTTGACTCCAGTAAGTTATTCTGCCTATGCCAGTTATACTCTTTTGTCTGGAAACATCCTCTACCCAATCAGATGCGAAAGTCAATTAAATTGATAAAATTAGGAGTGTCCTGAGTCATCTGCTTTTTACAATGGTAGAATTCCAAATCATGGATATGTCCTTTTCATTGGCCCAAAATGAAGAATATCTCTTGTAGTCCAACCATAATTTGTTGTGATAAGTCTGTTATTTGCCTTTATTGCATAATGGGTGCAGCTAAGTCCAACTCCAACTATACTTTAATTTTGTCATGCCAATCAAGCCAAATGGCTCATGGGTCAGCATAACCGGTTTATGGTCAGATTTACTTATCCGAGAACGATTGAGTTTGGACTTGACTGGTGCAAGTGCTGAAGTACCAATTCCAAAATTTTTATCAATTGCAAATATATATAATGAAGTGAAAAATCGATGACTATTAATTAGTTTGTCATTTTGAGAAATTTATTCAACGGAAGGATATCCTCAAGGACAGTAATCAAATGTTTAATTATAGTCAACAGTTAATGTACGAGAAAAAGTCCTTAAAGAATAAAGTACATTTTTATAAGTTTCTGTTGTGAACAGATTTCTTTCAACACTAAAAGGATGGCTTTTTTGAATAAGCAACTGATTTTATACTCAGAATACAGAAACAATGTGCCCAATTTGAGTATCTTTTCCTTGTCTGGTAAGGAACCAATGTGCTTCGTGTTATGACATATTTTCTTGAGTTACTTTTACCTCTAGAATAAAATCTGCTTTGTCTGTTCTACTGAGAGATTGACACCACGAAAATGTCCACAAAATCTCTAGATAAATCGATTTTTATACATCCAACTCATCGATTTGGTGACCCGGTATTGACCCAAGACCATAGAGTTTTCTTTCTTTTCTTGATTTTTAAGTTCTGTCAATTCCTGTGAAACAACATAACATCAACTTATATTTTCAATTAATGAAGAGTCCTCACCAGAATTTTCAAGCTGTGCATGTGATAGGTATCCTGGTTCTCTCTAATTGACAAGTAGCAGAGTAATGGACCGTTACATCATCTCTCTTTTGCGTGTTCTTTGTTCTGTTCGATGCTTGCTTACATAGGGGGCTAACATGAGCCTGTCTGATGCTGTTCTTGTAGGTTATGATGATTACATGTCATTTCTCTGTGGCATTAACGGTTCGGCTCCCATTGTTTGGAACTACACCGGCCAAAGTTGTTGGGCTTACAACAACACTATTAGTGGCGCCGACCTGAACTTGCCCTCTATCACAATTGTGACGCTCAACAGTTCTAGGACAGTTCAACGTACAGTCACCAATATTGCCGGAAATGAAACTTACAGTGTTGGTTGGACCGCCCCTTACGGGGTCTCCATGAAGGTAGCTCCGACTCGCTTCACCATCGCCAACGGCCAGACGCAGGTACTGAGTGTCTCCTTTAACGCGACAGTCAATAGTTCCTCGGCCACCTTTGGGAGAATTGGGCTGGTTGGAACTCAAGGCCACGCTGTAAATGTACCATTGTCGGTCATCGTAAAGATCTTTTATAACTCTACTAACAGCTGAGTGTAGAGATTTTCCTTTTTTCCTTTCATCTATCTTGTCTGTAACCTTCTGTGCTTCCAGGTTTTGATTTTTTTGCTCCTCCGATTTGTGGCAAGATCTGTAATGTAAGTCGAATGTCTGTTCATAGTCGTGTAAATGCTTAGCAGATCATGTAACAGTGTTCACATACGCTGCTTCGCTTCAATGCTTCTCTTTCTTGTCCATGGCCTGCATTGGCAGGAAAAGGGGCGGGTCGTGACCGGGAATCTCAGTGAATTGGGATGTGGGTAGAAAAGATGAGACCATGGATAAAAATTAACAATCTCTCTAGGCAAAAAGACAAACTGATGAAGGATAAGACGATATCTTGTTGGAAGTAGTTTGTGGTAATAATATTGTGAAACTGATGATAGAGACCCCAAACAGAATATTTACTTTTCTTGGTTAGCATGATAAAAAAAAAATGACATATCGAAGAGAGGGGAACTTCAGACGCTTAATTAAAGAAATTAGTGTCTTAGACAAAATGTGGGTGGAAATAGGCCAACCGATGTCATTCAATTGCCGATCTAGGTTTTTTAGCAGCCATTTTCTGTGTTCCTCCATTTTAATGGCGCCTTTGATGGTGGTGTTAGGAGGCGGCGGCTTCCCCGTTTGCAGTCTTCACAAAATTCTGCAATTCTTGGAGGAATACCAGCGTTTAACCTCCCGGAGGCCAGCCTCTGTATGGAATGGAAGGTGGGGAGAGTGCATGCAGAAGCTTATGAAGGAACTCAATTCTCTTAATGTAATCTAAACTGGATTAATGTAGACTTAAATGACTGCTCTTGATGACAGGATTTTCCTTTTTGCATTGCACTTTTTATCTTTTCTTTTTTTGGAAACTCCGCTGATAATTTGTTTGTAAAACAAACAAAAGATACCTTATCCCGTCTTCAAAATATGTAAGTGTGGAAGTCTTCTAACATTGCAATTGAAAATTATAGGCTAAATGGGCTGGACCTTATAATACCCACATGCACCACATTCATACAAATGATTTTGCATCTTCTGCTACAAGAGATGTAGATCCTGAGGTTAAGTGTACGACGTTCATACAGATGATATGTCTGCAACATTCCATAGAGAAGCAAGTGCTCTTTTTTTTTTCCCTACGCTTCACGGATAACGGAGGAAACTCATTATGTTGCCGAATAGTGAAATATTTACTTTGCAAATATTGTCAATCTTTGACGACCTATAGGTGTTTATAAATCCGACACAAATAAAACATAGAAGTATGATGAGGATAAAAATGTCTTTCAAGCTCTCTCTTATATATGGAGATGCACTTCTTTGTAGTTCCTACCCCGTGCACGATTTATGGTCACGTTGAAACAGGCCCTTGGGGTTTTCATTTAAATTTTATAAAGCCAATTTTCCATCGAATTGGGCTGTGATTGGGCCCTCATCCGGTTTGGGCCTAGCCCGGTTAGGCCCATAGGCCCTAATGTGCTAGCCTCAGCCCTATATATATATTTCTTTAATGGAATAAGGCCAAAATCCAATGGTCGGACACAACATGAAATGTGACCCAAAAAACTCGTCAATTGCTGGTGATCATCCCTAACTGGCAACAGCCGACCGTTTGGGCTTAAAATGTATACATAGATCGAATAGTCTCCTATCAATGATTATTGAACACCCAACAATTGACCATTGTGGTTTCAATAAATTAGATCCATCCTATACAGGCATCAAGAGCTGGAGGTCCTATACATAATATAGAGAAGGCGAGTTGAGAAATTCTCTCCGGACATAAGAATGAGGTGGAATCCAACGTTAAAAATTGCTAAAGAAGGAGTGCAAGGAGATGGGTGTGCTGACTCCTCTATTCCACCATTGCTAGTAGAAGTGTTGGTTACTCAACGTTGACCCGATAAAATTGGAGGGTTGGTGAAAATTTTAAAGAATTCTTGCGTGATTTCAATGATGCAATAGATGATTTGTCGTTCAACGATTATTTAGTAAGCAATTTGCCATATCATTTCTATAGGTGATGTTGGTTGAATAGATGAATAAAGATGGTGAATCCTTCTTCAATGAAGCAACACTTGCTATGAAAGCGAAATTCCTCAAATATTACAAGGACACTTTGCCTTTTTTGTTTGTTTTAATTCGTTGTCTTGGATCTGAGATTCAAGTTGGAGGGGCTCAAAACCCTCCTTGTTCCATATAACGAAAATTTGGGACCGGAGAAGGAGGTCCAATTGGAGCAAATATTGGAGAAAGTAAGGAATTGGCTTAAAATATATACCGCATATGCTAGTCGGTTCAATATATTCCAAAAACGCAAGCCGGCTCAGAAGTTTGTATGTTCTTTGCTTCATAAGAACCCCCAACAATCCCCCAACAATCTTCTGCTAGCTTTCTCTTCATCTATCAATGAGGTGGAGATGTACTTAAGAGTAAACTGCTCCAGATGCATAGAAAGAGATGTTAAAGACAACGCTGACGTTTTGAAAAGTTGGAAAAGAAGAAATTAGTTTTTGTCAATTCTTTTCAACATGGATCGTGACTTACTAATCTCACTGGCATTTACAATCCCATCCAAGTCTATGTTCATTGCTAGCCAATGGATCGTGGAAAACAATAGGTGGAACTTGATTGTGAAAAATATAGAAATGACCATTTATGGGCATGATTGGTTATTGCAAAGAAATGATTCCAGCTGATGGTGCCTAACATGAACAAGATGACAACCACAACACTTCATCATCCAAATCATGGTGAAGAACATGACATTTGATAACATTATATTATTAGACATTTTTCTGGGTGTAATTTGTATTTAAGCATTATTACGGCACTAATATGTGTAATATTTTCTACAAATCATTTGGAGATGTGCCTTTACTCAATGCATGTTTAATTGAATGAGTTCTGCTCATTAATTGTCCTCTGTAATTTTTTGTATTGTTCTTAAGATTTCGATACTAAGAAGAATCCGGCTCGGGCCAACCACTCCTGGACATGGCACGTGGGCCTGGCTGGCCGTGCCTAGCCCAGCTTAGCCCGGTGGCCACCTCTAGTCCCACTAGATATTTTCTAGGCAAGACAAGAATCGTCAATCCCCACCCATGGCCAATTCGAAGCGAAAGATTAGTCGGTTTGGATAAGTCCTTCCCTTTTTGGCCTAGCTTGTCCAATTGTATGGCCGTCAAAGCCGTCTAGATCGGTTCAATTATATATATCTTGTATTTTCAGGACAAAAAAGTACGCCTTACATGTGAGGGGAGTGCGTATCATCGGAATTCAATCTCGCATGTTTGGTCCATTTCATGGCAATTTAAAATTTTCAGGTCAAATTGTGTGCTTTTGTTGCACTCTACAAGTTTGTAAAACGTCCTAGCAACTTGAAAAGTGAGTCTGACATTTGATTGTTAAAGGCATATATGATAACCATTTTATTTTTATTCAAAAATTGTTTTTTTTTTCTATTCCAAAGTTGTTTTCGAAACAAAATCTGTTTAGTAAAACTACTTCACTTTTCCATTTTTGGAATAGATTTTTACTCCAGAAATAGTTTGAAATAGAAATAAGAAGTGAAAATTTCTTACTTCTCTATTTTTGAAACAAAAATGAAAAATAAAAACTCTTCTCATCTTCGTCCTCGCTACTAGTCGGCCGCCACCTAGTGTACATCCGATTGTCGCCCATTGCATGTTGCTCGCTGTCAATCGTCGCCGCCACTTGTAGTTTGCCTAGCCGCCATCCGCCACCACCCACCACCATCTGGTCATCGTTTGTCGATCACCATCCGCTGCCCGCCGTACGCCAATTGCCGCCCACCGTATGTCGTCACTTAGAAGAGAAAAATTTTGTGTTGTTATCAAATGAATTTCTATTTTGGAAGTAGAAATTTTGTATCATTATCAAATGCGAATTTTGCTTAAAAACTCATCCGAGAATAGAAATAGAAAAATGTATTCTTCTTCTAGAAATTAATTTTTAGCCGGAATGGTTATCATTCATGCTCTAAGTCATACTTGTACTTTTCAGAGAAAATTATCCAAAAATCCTAAACCTATTGTATAACGATTGGTTCAATCGTAAACTTTTCAATTTTATCATAAACTTTTTGACAATTCATTTCGGCCAATTTTCACCCAAAAATCGCTGATTCAGTGATCAAAATGACTATTGGAAAATTGTCAAAAGGTTTAACACTAAATTATCCAAATTGAAAAGTTTAGAATTCAATTAACCGTTGTATAAAAAAAATACCAGAAAAGTCTTAAATCTATTGCACTATTGTCAATTTAGTCATAAATATTTAATTATTCTAATTAAATCCTTAACATTTTCACGTTTTATCAATTGAATTAATTCAGCCAATTTTGGCTGGAAATCATTAATGCGGATGTCAGCTATCATACATGACATAGTTGGTGCTAATGTGGAAAATTTTTAATTATATTTTAATTTTTTTAAAATTGTACTAATTTCTTCCTTTCTTTTTTTTTTCTTTTCTTTGATTTTTTTTTTCAACTTTGGTTGACGAGGGTTGGTGGACCTTGCATGGGTTGGGCAAGGGCCGACGCCCTTGCCTATTGATTGGTGGTGGTCAGCCAACCCACAGTTGGGGAAAGAAAAGGAAGAAAGAAAAAAAGAAAAAAATTCAAAAATAAAAACTAATAAAAATATTTCAAAAATACTTAAAAATTATTCAAATTTATAGTCAAAATTGCTTGGATGAATTCAATTAGCAAAACATAAAAATATTAAGAACTCAATTGATATAATTACAAAATTTAGGACTTTTATGATAATTTTCTCGCTGTCATACAATAGATTTAAGATCTTTTGGACAATAGAACAAGTAGTATTGTCTAGACTCTTTCTACGAAACCAGGCCAAGCATACGTCTAGAGCATGTGGATGCTCGTTTCAATCTCTAGACTGTCTAGCCAACATGTGTACTTGACTTTACTAAGTTCCTCGCCGAAAACTTCTGTCGTCACGAACTATTTTTACATTTGTTGCTGCTCTAAAATCCCTTTGAATTCGAAAACGATGTGTCAAGGCTGCTGCTGAATATGATCCGTCCTTATCAGGCAAATTCAATGTCGGGCACAGCCATCAAGAGGAGTCCGAACTTCAACACAAGCAATTCCTCTATAAATCCCATGGACAACACACCAAAATTGTCTTGCAAAATTACAAGCAAAGCTCGAAACCCCTCTTCTCCTCAAATCTCATTATTTATGGCTCGTCTAGCTCCCGCGACATCGCCAATCGGTCTTCTTCTGGTCCTCCTAATTCTGATCGCCCCAACTCACAGCATCATCACCAGCCGCCGCATGCTGGAGACACCGCAGCTGAGCCCGCTAGGCGCGACGAAAGGCACAGCTCGAAATGCCGGAGATGATGATCGAGTGAACATGGTGAAGAATGATCACAACAATGAGGTGCATGGCGATCGCTCGGGCCTGGGAGAGAGGAAGGATTTGCCTCCGTTTCCGAATTGGCCGTTCGCACCCCCGATTCCGGCATACTTACTCCCCCCACCGATCCCTCAACTGCCGTTTGCGCCTCCCTTTCAAATCCCACCAATTCCTAGTGTTCCTTCGTGGCCCCAGTTTCCATTCCCTCCTCTCCAAATGCCCCCCTTCCCCTTTGTTAATCCTTCTCCTCCAGCTTGAGCCTCTATGTCTGCTGTTCTTCTTTCTTCTTCACCTTTGCTTATGGAGGGAGAGTGGCGTAGGGTTTGTAACGTGCGTGAGTTATTTTCGCGTTAAAGTAACGGGCATGGCCGCATCGATGGAAGTACTGTTATCCTAAGAAGATCTGTACATATTTAAAAGAAGCAGTCGTGTTATCGGAATCGAATGTCGTGTATGTTCTTCGTTCAATAAACCTTAATATTCGTGAGTCTTGATCTCCTTTCTTACATCTTTTAACTATAATTGGTTTAATATTCTACGAAAGCAATTCATAGCGACATATAATTGATAATATATACAACAATTTATGACCATCCAATTTGAATGCTCCTTAAGAAATAGTGTCTGTGTATCATCCTCGCCTTTAGGCTCAGGCCGTGGAAAATGCAGGTTGCATGGGCATTGTATTCCAACGATTTCTGTACATCAATGATCTCCCAAATCCACTTCAAGGGAAATTACCTAAAATTTTTGAAACATACCGTAATTGTATCAATTTAATCCTAAACATTTTAATTTGATCAAATTAGTCATATATCTTTTGCCACTTTAGTCTATCAAGTTAATTTTGGCTAGAAATTGTTCACGCGGATGCCAGTCATCCTATATGGCATCGCTAATGCTAACATTGATGATTTTTATAATATTTTAAATATTAATTATTTTATGATTTTTTTAAATTTTCCTTTTTAAATTTTGTTCTTTCATTGTTGTCGGCAACCCTCGCCGTCATTGGACAAGGTCAACGAGACTCAACCTCGTAGCACAACCGGTGGTGAGGTCAACCTTGCCTAGTAACAGCAAGGCCAAGCCTTGTTGGCCACAATGAAGAAACAAAAAATAAAAAGGAAAAAAATATAAAAAAAAAAAAATTGTCAACGTTAAAACCAGTAGCATCACGTAGAATTATTAGTGTCCACTTCAGCGATTTCTAGCTAAATTTGGCCAGATTAATTGAATTAATAAATTGTCAAAAGATATAATACCAAATTGACCAAATTAAAATGTTTATGACTGAATTGGTGTAATTGTAATATATTTCAAACCTTTATATATATATATATATATATATATATATATATATATATATATATAATTTCCTCATCCATTTTGACGATGACATGTCCATTTAATTCAGATTTAACCTCACAAATAACTGCAGTTGAATTTCCCGTTAAAATAAAATTATTATCTTATTTGTAAAAAGTTATTAAAAAAAAAAGAAGAATTTGCTAAGATTTAGGTATTTTCACCTAGTAAACCACCATTAAATTGGCTAAAAACATTGTGGTGTTGGTGGCCGAATTTCGAGAGTAGTCCCAAATATGTTGGGGAAAAGTACCCGCTTCATGACCCTATTTACCCGCTCTCTGACCCGATCCTCGCGTTGAATTCAACGTTACTGTCTTAGGAAGAAGAAACCTTCACCGCCAAAACAAGATGCACAAATACTTTTTCACATCATCACCTCATGGGGCGATTGAAGGCCTTTGTGAAAATGGTACTAATCACAAAATCCTATAGAGCCACATCAAAATTGGTTACGTCAAACTATCATTAATATAGTATTCTATGCAAAATAAGTTCAGCAAAGTCACTAAAACTTTCTTGAACTTCCCACAACGAATTGTAAATTAACATACTAATTTACAATAATAAATAATAGGGTTAATACCTTGAAAAACCCTAAACTGGTACACCTGTGACAAATTTACTCCAAACTATTTTTTTGACCACTAAAAACCCCAAACTGGTATACCTTTGACAAATTTATCCTAAATTGGTACACTTGTGACAAATTTACCCTCTATTAGTTTTAGTTAAATTTTTTTGTTAAATTATAAAGTTAAATAACACGTGACAATTGACCGGTATATCAATTTGGGATTTTACACTCTGTTTGTCATAGTTTATAATTTTTGTGATTTTTTTGTAGTATTAATCTAATTTTTCAAAGGGTATATTAGTCACAAATTTACTAGTTTGGGGTTTTTTGTGGTCGAATAAATTAATTTGGGGTAAATTTGTCATAAATGTACCAGTTTAGGGTTTTTTTATAGTTAGTCGAGGTAAATTTGTCACAGGTATACCAGTTTGAGGTTTTTCATGGTCAAAAAAATAGTTTGGGGTAAATTTGTCACAAGTGTACCAGTTTGGGGTTTTTTAAGGTATTAACCCTAAATAATATTGAACTTTCAATAATTAAACATATATATTACACTAAGTAATATATTTAGAGGAAAAATATCAACATAGAAATAAATATTTACACCTAAAATATCTCAAATTAATCTAAAAAACAAGGGAAAAAGTCACGAAAAACCCTGAATTTTGCCAAAAGTGACACATTTACCCAAAACTTTTTTTTTTTTGTGACATGAAAAGCCTCAAACTTTTCAAACTGTGACACATTTACCCCATTAAAGGCATTTTTGTCTTTTGTCTTTTTTTCTTTTTCTTTTTTTCATCTTCTTCCCTCCGTCGGCCATGGCGGAGCCAGCGGAAGGAAGATGGTGTCCAGTGAGGGTCACCCTTGTTGGCGTCGGGCGAGGGTGGCCCTTTCTTGCGTCAGGCGAGGACCTCCCTTGCTAGCGTCAAGCAAGGGCCTCCCTCGCTAGATTTGGCAAGGGCGGCCCTCATTGGCGACGGGCGAGGACGGCCCTCGCTAGATCTGGTGAGGGCGGGGACACGCGCGAGGGCGGCCCTTGTTGGTGTCGAGCGAGGATGACCTCACCAGATTTGGGGAGGGCACCCCTCGCTCGATGCCGGTGAGGGCGGCCCTCGCCTGCGTCGAGCGAGGGTGTCCTTGCCGTTCTTGCCCGTCGTCGGCGGAGGGAAGAGAGAAGAAAAAAAAAGAAAAAAATTTTAAAAAATAAAAAGACCAAAATGCCCTATAATTTTGGGGTAAATGTGTCACATAACAAAAGTTCAGGATTTTTTGTGTAAAAAAAAAATTTGGGATAAATGTGTCACGGTTGGCAAAATTTAGGATTTTTCACGTCACAAAAAAAGTTTGGGGTAAATGTGTCACTTTAAGCAAATTTCAAGATTTTTCGTGGCTTTTTTCCCAAAAAACAAATAGTGAAAGTCTATTCTAATCTCTTAGTAAAATTCTTTAAGAATTCTAAAGGCACATTGGTCAACCACGGAAAAACCTTTAGAGAGCTCTCATGCCACCTCCAAGGCGCATTTACTCTGTGCCATGTGACACTCAACCCAAGGGTTGAAGTTTTGATTAATTCGATCATATAGTATCCTCTTACAAAAGCTACTGCAAGCCTCCTATAATCCGAAACCACGTTAACTTCCCATAGGCGATCTAACATTACTTGCCATTCAAATGGAAGAGTGTTCATTTAAGTTGGTACCTTCTCAAAATCTAGCATAAGACAACCCATCTAGATGATTTTTTATATCATCTGATTGACCCTAACCATGTGTGATAGTACATCACTGTCATTCCATCGATAATTAGCTAACTTTGTCATTAACCCTTTAAGTCTTGCATTTTCTTTGTTTATTCTTGAAAATGCAAGCATGTGTGCATAATGTATCATAGTTCCTACAACAAATGCAGAATAAAAAATGATTACTTATAATCCACAAAGAATAAAATGGAAAATACAGAATTTTCCATGATTCTTGCAACAAATGTAGAACAAAAAAGGAGTACTTATAATTCCTAATGAACAAATTAGAAAATACAAAATTTTCAATTTTTTTTGGGGCTAGTCAATGTTGGTCAACAGAGGTCAACGCCGGTCAACGATGGTCAATGCAGGTCAACGGTGGTCAACAACGGTCAATGGTGGTTAACACCGTCAACGGTGGTCAACGTAGGTCAACGATCAACAGCCAAAGTCAATGGTCAAAGTCAACGATCAAACAAATCGGGTTGGGTCGGACGGACCAACCTGGCACGTGCCGCGCTCATGCTCGGTTGATGTCACGATGATGTCATCTAGCACAGGCCACGCGCATGCGTTGATAATGTCACGATGACGTTAGTTGGCGCGTGCGTCACACGTGCACTGGCAACAAAACGGGTGCTTCGCATGTGACCGGGGGAAACCATATCAACCACATCTCCAAATCTCAACCACTATCCATGAAGTTACAAAACGTGATATAAACTCACCACACAATTTATTAAGGAGATCCGATACAACGGATCACTTGTAGACATCACACAATCAACTACAAAAATCAAAGATATCAATCTAACATCTGACCTTGTCGAAAGCTCCAATACTATACTGTTAAAGGCTTGCATGTCTTAGAAAGAGCTCAAGAAAAGAGAGATACCATCATCATTTACAACCATGACTTTTGTCCTTTTCCTCTAAGTCCTTATCCTCTGAGTCCTCATTCTGTGAGTCCTTATTCTCTAGCTTGTACATATCACCTAGGAGGTGCAATCGAAAAAGGAATACAAAGAAAAAATTAATAACTACTGCCAACAACCTCTGTATCAGTAGAAGAACAGCTGATACAAGTAAAGTCGGGTAGGGAGTTTGAAGTTAATAGCAGGGATGTCGTGAAGGTAAAGTAAGTTACAACCATTGCGATGAGGGATAGCATAAGGGGTAGCCTAATAGGGAGATCTTTGGTGAGGCAAATAATCATCTGGACTGACAGAAAGAACCCGAATGTGTTGCTGCACAGGAAGACACCATACACCACGAGACCAAATTACTTGGAGAAGTGCCATAACTTAGAGTAATTCTAGTCACTTTATAGTTATAGTTGCTCTGCTCAACTTCCTTGGAATTTTTGTCATTGACAACTTCTACGATTTTTGGAGGTTGAAGCACGGATTGTGTCGCGCTCATAATGAGCATAGCGACCACCAGTAGGGCTTTGCGTATTTCACCCAAGGACTCTCCCCCTTGGTTTAATTTTCTAGATGTTGAATTTGATGATGATTAAGGAGCATTTGTGACTGGTTCCCCATTTGATTGGTGACTGTTACCTCCCTCCATATCATCATCGTCCGCTGAGACTAGTGTTGAGAAAAAGGCGTGCCAAGAAAAGATTCAAAACTACCGCCAACGGCCTCTGTATCGATAGAGGAATAGTTGATACAAGCAGCGTCAGGGGCCTCGTAGGTGAGTGTGAAGTTAATAGCAGGGATGTCGTGAAGGTAAAGTAAGTTACAACCATTGCGATGAGGGATAGCATATGTGATAGCTTGAAAGGGAGATCTTCGGTGAGGCAAATAATCATTCGGACTGACAGAAAGAACCCGAATGTGTTGCCGCACAGGAAGAGACCATACACCACGAGCTCGACATTACTTGGAGAAGTGCCATAACTAAGAATAATTCTAGTCACTTTATAGTTATAGTTGTTCTGCTCAACTTCCTTGGAATTATTGTCATTGACAACTTTTACGATTCTTGGAGGCTGATGCATGAGTTGATACGTCACACTCAATATGAACGCAGCGACGACCAGGAGGGCGTTGCGTATTTCGCCCAAACACTCTCCCCCCTAGTTTAATTTTGTAGATGTTGAACTTGAAGATGATTGTGAAGCATTTGGGACTGGTTTCCCATCAGATTGGTGACCGTTACCTCCCTCCATATTGTCATTGTCCGTTGAGACTGGTGTTGAAGCGAGGGAGTTTGATCGGCCTCCTCTGCGCACAGCTTTGGCTCGTGTGAGAATTTCTCCGATCTCTCTATCTCGTGCTCCCCTTGGCAAGGGAGTTGAGACATCTAGAGGTGTCAAGCCCCTCTCGTTCAAGGCGCTCACCACCATGACCTCAGACTCCAAAGAATGTCCACAAAACACGAAGTCGAACACCCCAAACTCCTTCCCATCTTTGTTTTACTCTCGTTGATTTTTAGGCATTTAGATACTGTAGAAATGTTTTTGACATAGACGAGACATCCTATATTCTGGTGATGATCAAATAAGTTCCTTTGCTTAGAAGATTTTTGCATATGATAGGGACAGGGACCCAAAATAACACCCTCTCTGAAATAAAGCACAAAGAAAAGTGCGATAAAATAAGGGAACCGCGAGTATTGCCTCCAATTTTTTGCTCATGACAGCAAGATGCAAGGCAGCGTCACCTTTGTGGTCATTCCAATTGATCAATTGCTCCTTGTGCCGCCTCAGATGCTCCACCAACCGAACAACAATTTAAATCGGTTGTTCTGCACGGCGAGGTGAATCGCGGCCTCCTCTCAAGTGGTTGTCAACGATCAAATGGGTTGAGTGAACCGGGTCGAGTCGGGGTGGGTCGGAAGGACCGACTCGGCATGAGCGGTGCCCCTGCTCGGCTAACGTCACGATGATGTCATCTAGCATGAGCCACGTGCATGTGTTGATCACGTCACTATGATGTCAGCTGGCAAGTGCCGCGCACGTACCAACAATGGCTTGCGTTTGTCACACGCGCCTTGCACCAAAACTGCACACACGTCGCACACGCCTTGCACCGAAACTGCACGGACGACGCACCCCCCGGGGAAGACCATATCAACCCCATCTCAAAAGCTCCAATACTATACTGTTAAGGGCTTGCATGTCTTAGAAAGAGCTCAAGAAAAGAGAGATACCATCATCATTTACAACAACGGCTTTTGTCCTTCTCCTATAAGTCCTTATCCTATGAGTCCTCATTCTCTGAGTCCTTGTTCTCTAGCCTGTACATATCACCTAGGAGGCTTAATCGAAAAAGGCGTGCCAAGAAAAGATTCAAAACTACCGCCAACGGCCTCTGTATCAGTAGATGAATAGCTGATACAAGCAGTGTCAGGGGCCTCGTAGGCGAGTGTGAAGTTAATAGCAGGGATGTCGTGAAGGTAAAGTATGTTACAACCATTGCGATGAGGGATAACATATGCGGTAGCCTGAAAGGGAGATCTTTGGTGAGGCAAATAATCATCCGGCATGACAGATAGAACCCAAATGTGTTGCCGCACAGGAAGAGACCGTACACCACGAGCTCGACATTACTTGGAGAAGTGCCATAACTTAGAGTAATTCTAGTCACTATATAGTTATAGTTGTTCTACTTAACTTCCTTGTAATTTTTGTCATTGACAACTTTTACAATTTTTGGAGGCTAAAGAACGGATTGATACGTCGTACTCACAATGAGCGCAGCCACGACTAGGAGGGTGTTGGGAATTTCGCCCAAACACTCTCCCCCCCGGTTTAATTTTCTAGATGTTGAACCTGAAGATGATTGAGAAGCATTTGGGACTAGTTTCCCATCAGATTGGTGACCGTTACCTCCCTCCATATTGTAATCGTCCGTTGAGACTGGTGTTCAAGCGAGGGAGTTTGATCGGCCTCCTCTGCGCACAGCTCCGGCTCGTGTGAGAATTTCTCCGATCTCTCTATCTCGTGCTCCCCTTGGCAAGGGAGTTGAGACATCTAGGTGTGTCAAGCCGCTTTCGTTCAAGGCGCTCACTTCGAGGACCTCAGACTCCAAAGCATGTCCACGAAGCACGAAGTCGACCACCCCCAACTCCTTCCCATCTTTGTTTTACTCTCGTTGATTTTCAGGCATTTAGATACTGCAGAAATGTTTTTGACATAGATGAGACATCCTATATTACGGTGATGATCAAATAAGTTCTTTTGCTTCGAAGATTTTTGCATATGATAGGGATAGGGACCCAAAATAACACCCTCACTGAAATAATGCACACAGAAAAGTGCGATAAAATAAGGAAATCGGGAGTGTTGCCTCCAATTGCCGCTTCAGATGCTCCACCAACCGAACAACAATTTAAATCGGTTGTTCTGCACCGCGAGGTGAATCGCCGCCTCCTCTCGAGCGGTTGTCAACGATCAAACGGGTTGGAGTGAACCGGGTCAGGTTGGGGCGAATCAGAAGATCTGACTTGGCACGAGTTGCGCGCCTGCTCGGCTGACGTCACGATGACATCATCTAGCACAGGCCACGTGCATGTGTTGATCATGTCACGATGACGTCAGCCAGTGGGTGCCGCGCACGTGCCAGCAATCGCTCGCGTGTGAGTTGCACGCGCCTTTCACCAAAACTGCACGCACGTCGCACGCGCCTTGCACTGAGACTGCACGCACGACGCACGCACCCGGGGAAGACCGTATCAACCCTATCTCAAAAGCTCCAATACTATACTGTTAAGGGTTTGCATGTCTTAGAAAGAGCTCAAGAAAAGAGAAATACCATAATCATTTACAACCATGGCTTTTGTCCTTCTCCTGTAAGTCCTTATCCTCTGAGTCCTCATTCTCTGAGTCCTTGTTCTCTAGCTTGTACATATCACCTTGGAGGTGCAATCAAAAAAGGCGTGCCAAGAAAAGATTCAAAACTACCGCCAACGGCCTTTGTATCAGTAGAGGAATAGCTGTACAAGCAGCGTCAGGGGTCCCGTAGGTGAGTATGAAGTTAATAGCAGGGATCTCGTGAAGGTAAAGTAAGTTTCAACCATTGCGATGAGGGATAGCATATGCGGTAGCCTGAAAGGGAGATCTTTGGTGAGGCAAATAATCATCTGGACTGACAGAAAGAACCCGAACGTGTTGCCGCACGGGAAGAGACCGTACACCAC
The DNA here is from genome assembly GCA_014182405.2 of Eucalyptus sideroxylon. NCBI lineage: Eukaryota > Viridiplantae > Streptophyta > Magnoliopsida > Myrtales > Myrtaceae > Eucalyptus > Eucalyptus sideroxylon. Next base: position 59,499,029 of record CM024552.2, read on the forward strand.
GGGCCCGACATTACTTGGAGAAGTGCCATGACTTAGAGTAATTCTAGTGACTTTATAGTTATAGTGTTCTCCTCAACTTGCTTGGAATTTTTGTCATTGACAACTTTGACGATTTTTGGAGGCTGAAGCACGGATTGATACGTTGGACTCATAATGAGCGCAGCGACGATAAGGAGGGCGTTGCGTATTTCGCCCAAACACTCTCCCCCCTGGTCTAATTTTCTAGATGTTGAACTTGAAGATGATTGAGAAGCATTTGAGACTGGTTTCCCATCAGGATGGTGACCGTTACCTCCCTCCATATTGTCATCGTCCGTTGAGACTGGTCCTGAAGCGAGGGAGTTTGATCGGCCTCCTCTTCGCACAGCTCCGGCTCGTGTGAGAATTTCTCCGATCTTTCTATCTCGTGCTCCCCTTGGCAAGGGAGTTGAGACATCTAGAGGTGTCAAGCCGCTCTCGTTCAAGGCGCTCACCTCCAGGACCTCAGACTCCAAAGCATGTCCACGAAGCACGAAGTCGACCACTTGCAACTCCTTCCCATCTTTGTTTTACTCTCTTTGATTTTCAGGCATTTAGATACTGCATAAATGTTTTTGACATAGACGAGACATCCTATATTCCGGTGATGATCAAATAAGTTCCTTTGCTTAGAAGATTTTTGCATATGATAGGGATAGGGACCCAAAATAACATCCTCATTGAAATAATACACACAGAAAAGTGCGACAAAATAAGGGAACCGTGAGGTTGCCTCCAATTTTTTGCTCGTGGCAGCGAGATGCAAGACTGCGTCACCTTTGTGGTCATTCCAATTGATCAATTGCTCCTTGTGCCGCTTTAGATGCTCCACCAACCGAACAACAATTTAAATCGGTTGTTCTGCACGGCGAGGTGAATCGCAGCCTCCTCTCGAGTGGTTGTCAACGATCAAACGGGTTTGAGTGCAACGGGTCGGGTCGGGGCGGGTCGGAATAACCGACTCAGCACGAGCTGCGCGCCTGCTCGGCTGACGTCACGATGACGTCATCTAGCACGGGCCACGCGCATGCGTTGATCACGTCACGATGACGTCATCTAGCACGGGCCATGTGCATGCGTTGATCACGTCACGATGACGTCAGCTGGTGGGTGCCGTGCAGGTGCCACCAATTGCTTGCGTGTGTGCCACTCGCCTTGTACTAAAACTGCACGCACGTCACACGCGCCTTGCACCGAAACTGCACACACAACGCACGTGCCCGGGGAAGATTGTATCAACCACAACTCAAAAGCTCCAATACTATACTGGTAAGGGCTTGCATGTCTTAGAAAGAGCTCAAGAAAAGAGAGATACCATCATCATTTACAACCACGACTTTTGTCCTTCTCCTGTAAGTCCTTATCCTCTGAGACCTCATTCTCTGAGTCCTTGTTCTCTAGCTTGTACATATCACCTTGGAGGTGCAATCAAAAAAGGCGTGCCAAGAAAAGATTCAAAACTACCGCTAACGACCTTTGTATTAGTAGAGGAATAGCTGATACATGCAGCGTCAGGGGCCCCGTAGGCGAGTGTGAAGTTAATAGCAAGGATCTCGTGAAGGTAAAGTAAGTTACAACCACTGCGATGAGGGATAGCATATGCGGTAGCCTGAAAGGGAGATCTTTGGTGAGGCAAATAATCATCTGGACGGACAAAAAGAACTCGAATGTGTCGCCGCACAGGAAGAGACCGTACACCACGAGCTCGACATTACTTGGAGAAGTGCCATAACTTAGAGTATTTCTAGTCACTTTATAGTTATAGTTGTTCTGCTCAACTTCCTTGGAATTTTTGTCAATGACAACTTTTACGGTTTTTGGAGGCTGAAGCACGGATTGATATGTCGCACTCACAATGAGCGCAACGACGACTGGGAGGGCGTTGCGTATTTCTCCCAAACACCCTCCCCCCCGGTTTAATTTTCTAGATGTTCAACTTGAAGATGATTGAGAAGCATTTGGGACTGGTTTCCCATCAGATTGGTGATCGTTACCTCCCTCCATATTGTAATCGTCCGTTGAGACTGGTGTTGAAGTGAGGGAGTTTGATCGGCCTCCTCTGCGAACAGCTCCCGCTCGTCTGAGAATTTCTCTGATCTCTCCATCTCGTGCTCCCCTTGGCAAGGGAGTTGAGACATCTAGAGGTGTCAAGCCACTCTCGTTCAAGGCGCTCACCTCCACGACCTAAGACTCCAAAGCATGTTCACGAAGCACGAAGTCGACCACCTGCAACTCCTTCCCATCTTTCTTTTACTCTCGTTGATTTTCAGGCATTTAGATACTGCAAAGATGTTTTTGACATAGACGAGAAATCCTATATTCCGGTGATGATCAAATAAGTTCCTTTGCTTATAAGATTTTTGCATATGATAGGGATAGGGACCCAAAATAACATCCTCACTGAAATAATGCACATAGAAAAGTGCGATAAACTAAGGGAACCGCGATTGTTGCCTCCAATTTTTTCCTCGAGGCAGCGAGATGCAAGACAGCGTCACCTTTTTGGTCATTCCAATTGATCAATTGCTCCTTGTGCCGCTTCAGATGCTCCAATTACCAAACAATAATTTAAATCGGTTGTTTTGCACGGCGAGGTGAATCGCGGCCTCCTCTCAAGTGGTTGTCAACGATCAAATGGGTTGGGTCGGGGCGGGTCGAAAGAACCGACTCCGCACAAGCTACGCGCCTGCTCGGTTGACGTCACGATGACGTCATCTAGGACGGGCCACGCGCATGCGTTGATCACGTCACGATGAAGTCAGTTGGCGGGTGCCGCGCACATGCTAGCAATCGCTCGCGTGTGTCGCACGCGCCTTGCACTAAAACTGCACGCACGTCGCACGCGCTTTGCACCGAAACTGCACGGACGATGCACCCCCCCGGGGAAGACCGTATCAACCCCATCTCAAAAGCTCCAATACTATACTGTTAAGGGCTTGCATGTCTTAGAACGAGCTCAAGAAAAGAGAGATACCATCATCATTTTTAACCACGGCTTTTGTCTTTCTCCTGTAAGTCCTTATCCTCTGAGTCCTTGTTCTCTAGCTTGTACATATCACCTTGGAGGTGCAATCAAAAAAGGAGTGCGAAGAAAACATTCAAGACTACCGCCAACGGCCTCAGTATCAGTAGAGGAATAGCTGATACAAGCAGCGTTAGGGGCCTCGTAGGCGAGTGTGAAGTTAATAGCAGGGATGTCGTGAAGGTAAAGTAAGTTACAACTATTGCGATGAGGGATAGCATATGCGGTAGCCTGAAAGGGAGATCTTTGGTGAGGCAAATAATCATCCGGACTGACAGAAAGAACTCGAATGTGTTGCCGCACAGGAAGAGACTGTACACCACGGGCTCGACATTACTTCGGGAAGTGCCATAACTTAGAGTAATTCAAGTCACTTTATAGTTATAGTTGTTCTGCTCAACTTCCTTGGAATTTTTGTCATTGACAACTTTTACGATTTTTGGAGGCTAAAGCACGGATTGATACGTCGCACTCACAAAGAGCGCAGCAACGACCAGGAGGGCGTTGAGTATTTCGCCCGAACACTCTCCCCCCTGGTTTAATTTTCTAGATGTTGAACTTGAAGATGATTGAGAAGCATTTGGGACCGGTTTCCCATCAGATTGGTGACCGTTACCTCCCTCCATATTGTCATCGTCCGTTGAGACTGGTGTTGAAGGGAGGGAGTTTGATCGGCCTCCTCTGCGCACAGCTCCGGCTCGTGTGAAAATTTATCCGATCTCTCTATCTCGTGCTCCCCTTGGCAAGGAAGTTGAGACATCTAGAGGTGTCAAGTCGCTCTCGTTGAAGGCGCTCACCTCCACGCCCTCAGACTCCAAAGCATGTCCACAAAGCACGAAGTCGACCACCTGCTACTCCTTCCCATCTTTGTTTTACTCTCGTTGATTTTCAGGCATTTAGATACTGCAGAAATGTTTTTGACATAGATGAGACATCCTATATTCCGGTGATGATCAAATAAGTTCCTTTGCTTAGAAGATTTTTGCATATGAAAGGGATAGGGACCCAAAATAACACCCTAACTGAAATAATGCACACAGAAAAATGATATAAAATAAGGGAACCGTGAGTGTAGCCACCAATTTTTTACTCGTGGCAGCGAGATGCAAGGCAGCGTCACCTTTGTGGTCATTCCAATTGATCAATTGCTCCATGTGCTGCTTCAGATGCTCCACCAACCGAACAACAATTTAAATCGGTTGTTCTGCACGGTGAGGTGAATCGTGGCCTTCTCTCGAGTGGTTGGCAACTATCAAACGGGGTGGAGTGAACAGGGTCTGGTCGGGGTGGGTCGGAAGAATTGATTCGGCACGAGGTGCATGCCTGCTCGGCTGACGTCACGATGACGTCATCTAGCACGGGCCACGCGCATGCGTTGATCACGTCACGATGACGTGAGCTAGCAGGTGCCGCGCACGTGCCAGCAATCGCTCGCTTGTGTCGCACGCGCCTTGCACCAAAACTGCATGCACGTCGCACACGCCTTGAACCGAAACTGCACGCACGACGCACGACCCTGGGGAAGACCGTGTCACCCCATCTCAAAAGCTCCAATACTATACTTTTAAGGGCTTGCATGTCTTAGAAAGAGCTCAAGAAAAGAGAGATACCATCATCATTTAAAACCACAGCTTTTGTTCTTCTCCTGTAAGTCCTTATCCTCTAAGTCCTCATTCTTTGAGTCCTTGTTGTCTAGCTTGTACATATCACCTAGGAGGTGCAATCGAAAAAGGTGTGCCAAGAAAAGATTCAAGACTACCGCCAACGGCGTCTGTATTAGTAGAGGAATAGCTGATACAAGCAGCGTCAGGGGCCCCGTAGGCGAGTGTGAAGTTAATAGCAGGGATGTTGTGAAGGTAAAGTAAGTTACAACCATTGCGATGAGTGATAGCATATGCGGTAGCCTGAAAGGGAGATCTTTGGTGAGGCAAATAATCATCCGGACTGAAAGAAAGAACCCAAATGTGTTTCCGCACAGGAAGAGACCGTACACCACGACCTCGACCTTACTTGGAGAAGTGCCATAACTTAGAGTAATTCTAGTCACTTTATAGTTATAGTTGTTTTGCTCAACTTCCTTGGAATTTTTGTCATCGACGACTTTTACGATTTTTGGAAGCTGAAGCACGGATTGATACGTCGCACTCACAATGAGCGCAGCGACGACCAGGAGGGCGTTGCATATTTCGCCCAAACACTCTCCCCCCTGGGTGAAGATGTTGAACCTGAAGAGGATTGCGAAGCATTTGGGACTGGTTTCCCATCAGATTGGTGAGCGTTACCTCCCTCCATATTGTCATCATCTGTTGAGACTGGTGTTGAAGCGAGGGAGTTTGATCGGCCTCCTCTGCGCACAACTCCGGCTCGTGTGAGAATTTATCCGATTTATCTATCTCGTGCTCCCCTTGGCAAGGAAGTTGAGACATCTAGAGGTGTCAAGTCGCTCTCGTTGAAGGCGCTCACCTCCACGCCCTCAGACTCCAAAGCATGTCCACAAAGCACGAAGTCGACCACCTGCAACTCCTTCCCATCTTTGTTTTACTCTCGTTGATTTTCAGCCATTTAGATACTGCATAAATGTTTTTGACATAGAAGAGACATCCTATATTCCGGTGATGATCAAATAAGTTCCTTTGCTTAGAAGATTTTTGCATATGAAAGGGATAGGGACCCAAAATAACACCCTAACTTAAATAATGCAGACAGAAAAATGATATAAAATAAGGGAACCGCGAGTGTAGCCACCAATTTTTTACTCGTGGCAGCGAGGTGCAAGGCAGTGTCACCTTTGTGGTCATTCCAATTGATCAATTGCTCCTTGTGCTGCTTCAGATGCTCCACCAACCGAACAACAATTTAAATTGGTTGTTCTGCACGGTAAGGTGAATCGTGGCCTTCTCTCGAGTGGTCGGCAACTATCAAACGGGGTGGAGTGAACAGGGTCGGGTCGGGGTGGGTCGGAAGAATCGATTCAGCACGAGGTGCACGCCTGCTCGGCTGACGTCACGATGACGTCATCTAGCACGGGCCACGCGCATGCGTTGATCACATCACGATGACGTGAGCTAGCAGGTGCCGCGCACGTGCCAGCAATCGCTCGCTTGTGTTGCACGTGCCTTGCACCAAAACTGCACGCACGTCGCACACGCCTTGAACCGAAACTGCACGCACGACGCACGCCCCTGGGGAAGACCGTGTCACCCCATCTCAAAAGCTCCAATACTATACTTTTAAGGGCTTGCATGTCTTAGAAAGAGCTCAAGAAAAGAGAGATACCATCATCATTTACAACCACGGCTTTTGTCCTTCTCCTGTAAGTCTTTATCCTCTAAGTCCTCATTCTTTGAGTCCTTGTTTTCTAGCTTGTACATATCACCTAGGAGGTGCAATCGAAAAAGGCGTGCCAAGAAAAGATTCAAGACTACCGCGAACGGCCTCTGTATTAGTAGAGGAATAGCTGATACAAGCAGCGTCTGGGGCCCCGTAGGCGAGTGTGAAGTTAATAGCAGGGATGTTGTGAAGGTAAAGTAAGTTACAACCATTGCGATGAGTGATAGCATATGCGATAGCCTAAAAGGGAGATCTTTGGTGAGGCAAATAATCATCCGGACTCACAGAAAGAACCCGAATGTGTTGCCGCACAGGAAGAGACCGTACACCACGACCTCGACCTTACTTGGAGAAGTGCCATAACTTAGAGTAATTCTAGTCACTTTATAGTTATAGTTGTTTTGCTCAACTTCCTTGGAATTTTTGTCATCGACGACTTTTACGATTTTTGGAGGCTGAATCACGGATTGATATGTCGCAGTCACAATGAGCGCAGCGACGAGCAGGAGGGCGTTGCGTATTTCGCCCAAAAACTCTCCCCCCTGGTTGAAGATGTTGAACCTGAAGAGGATTGCGAAGCATTTGGGACTGGTTTCCCATCAGATTGGTGAGCGTTACCTCCCTCCATATTGTCATCGTCCGTTGAGACTGGTGTTGAAGCGAGGGAGTTTGATCGGCCTCCTCTGCGCACAGCTTCGGCTCGTGTGAGAATTTATCCGATCTCTCTATCTCTTGCTCCCCTTGGCAAGGTAGTTGAGACATCTAGAGGTGTCAAGTCGCTCTCGTTGAAGGCGCTCACCTCCACGCCCTCAGACTCCAAAGCATGTCCACGAAGCACGAAGTCGACCACCTGCAACTCCTTCCCATCTTTGTTTTACTCTCGTTGATTTTCGGGCATTTAGATACTGCAGAAATGTTTTTGACATAGACGAGACATCCTATATTCCGGTGATGATCAAATAAGTTCCTTTGCTTAGAAGATTTTTGCATATGAAAGGGATAGGGACCCAAAATAACACCCTAACTGGAATAATGCACACAGAAAAATGATATAAAATAAGGGAACCGCTAGTGTAGCCACCAATTTTTTACTCATGGCAGCGAGATGGAAGGCAGCGCCACCTTTGTGGTCATTCCAATTGATCAATTGCTCCTTGTGCTGCTTTAGATGCTCCACCAACCGAACAACAATTTAAATCGGTTGTTCTGCACGGTGAGGTGAATTGCGGCCTCCTCTCGAGTGGTCGTCAACGAACGAATTGGTTGGAGTGAATCGGGTGGGGACGGGGCGGGTCGGAAGAACCGACTAGGCACGAGCTGCGCGCCTGCTCGGCTTACGTCACGATGACGTCATCTAGCACGGGCCACACGCATGCGTTGATCACGTCATGATGACGTCAACTGGTGGGTGCCGCGCATGTGCCATCAATCGCTCGCGTGTGTCGCATGCACCTTGCACCAAAACTGCACGCACGTCGCACGCGCCTTGCACCGAAACTGCACGCACGACGCATGCGCCCGGGGAAGACTATATCAACCCCATCTCAAAAGCTCCAACACTATACTATTAAGGGCTTGCATGTCTTAGAAAGAGCTCAAGAAAAGAGAGATACCATCATCATTTACAACCACGGCTTTTGTCCTTCTCCTGTAAGTCCTTATCCTCTAAGTCCTTGTTCCCTAGCTTGCACATATCACCTAGGAGGTGCAATCGAAAAAGGTGTGCCAAGAAAAGATTCAAGACTACCGCCAACGACCTCTATATCAGTAGAGGAATAGCTGATACAAGCAGCGTCAGGGGCCCCGTAGGCAAGTGTGAAGTTAATAGCAAGGATGTCGTGAAGGTAAAGTAAGTTACAACCATTGCGATGAGGGATATCATATGAGGTAGCCTGAAAGGGAGATCTTTGTTGAGGCAAATAATCATCCGGACTGACAGAAAGAACCCGAATGTGTTGCCGCATAGGAAGAGATCTTACACCACGAGCTCGACATTACTTGGAGAAGTGCCATAACTTAGAGTAATTCTAGTCACTTTATAGTTATAGTTGTTCTGCTCAACTTTCTTCGGAATTTTTGTCATTGACAACTTTTACGATTTTTAGAGGCTGAAGCAGGGATTGATACGTCGCACTCCCAATAAGCACAGTGACGACCAAGAGGGCGTTGCGTATTTCGCCTAAACACTCTCCCGCCTGGTTTAATTTTCTAAATGTTGAACCTGAAGATGATTGAGAAGCATTTGGGATTGGTTTCCCATCAGATTGGTGACCGTTACCTCCCTCCATATTGTCATCGTCCGTTGAGACTGGTGTTGAAGCGAAGGAGTTTGATCAGCCTCCTTTGAGCACAGCTTTGGCTCGTGTGAGAATTTCTCCGATCTCTCTATCTCGTGCTCCCCTTGGCAAGAGAGTTGAGACATTTATAGGTGTCAAGCCGCTCTCGTTCAAGGCACTCACCTCCACGACCTCAGACTCAAATAAGTTCCTTTGCTTAGAGGATTTTTGCATATGATAGGGATAGTGACCCAAAATAACACCCTTACTGAAATAATGCACATAGAAACGTGCGATAAAATAAGGGAACCACGAGTGTTGCCTCCAATTTTTTGCTTGTGGCAGCGAGATGCAAGGTAGCGTCACCTTTAAGGTCATTCCAATAGATCAATTGCACCTTATGCCGCTTCAGATGCTCCACCAACCAAACAACAATTTAAATCGGTTGTTCTACACAGCGAGGTGAACCGCCGCCTCCTCTCGAGTGGTGGTCAACGATCAAACGGGTTGGAGTGAACCGGGTCGGGTCGGGTTGGGGCGGGTCGGAAGAACCGACTCTGCACGAGTTGCACTCCTGCTCGGCTGACGTCACGATGACATCATCTAGCACGGGCCACGCGCATGCGTTGATCACGTCACGATGAAGTCAGCTGGTGGTTGCCGCGCACTCGCCATGAATCGCTTGCGTGTGTTGCACGCGCCTTGAACCAAAACTGCACGCACGTCGCACGCGCCTTGCACCGAAATTGCATGCACGACGCACGCGCCCGGGGAAGACCGTATCTACCCCATCTCAAAAGCTCCAATACTATACTGTTAAGGGCTTGCATGTCTTAGAAAGAGCTCAAGAAAAGAAAGATACCATCATCATTTACAACCACAGCTTTTGTCCTTCTCCTGTAAGTCCTTATCCTCTGAGTCCTCATTCTCTGAGTCCTTGTTCTCTAGCTTGAACATATCACCTAGGAGGTGCAATGGAAAAAGGCGTGCCAAGAAAAGTTTCACAACTACCGCCAACGGCCTTTGTATCAAAAGAGGAATAGCTAATACAAGCAGCGTCAGGGGCCCCGTAGGCGAGTGTGAAGATAATAGCAGGGATGTCATGAAGGTAAAGTAAGTTACAACCATTGCGATGAGGGATAGGATATGCGGTAGCCTGAAAGGGAGATCTTTAGGGAGGCAAATGATCATCCGGACTGATAGAAAGAACCCGAATGTGTTGCCGCACCGGAAGAGACCGTACACCACGAGCTCGACAATACTTGGGGAATTGCCATAACTTAGAGTAATTCTAGTCACTTTATAGTTATAGTTGTTTTGCTCAACTCCCTTGAAATTTCTGTCATTGACAACTTTTACGATTGATGGAGGCTGAAGCACGGATTGATACGTCGCACTCACAATGAGCGCAGCGACGACCAGGAGGGTGTTGCGTATTTCGCCTAAACACTCTCCCTCCCGGTTTAATTTTCTAGATGTTGAACTTGAAGATGATTGAGAAGCATTTGGGACTGGTTTCCCATCGGATTGGTGACCGTTACCTCCCTCCATATTGTCATCGTCCGTTGAGACTGGTGTTGAAGCGAGGGAGTTTGATCGGCCTCCTCTGCGCAAAGCTCCGACACGTGTGAGAATTTCTCCGATCTCTCTATCTCGTGCTCCCCTTGGCAAGGGAGTTGAGACATCTAGAGGTGTCAAGCTGCTCTCGTTCAAGGCGCTCACCTCCACGACCTCAGACTCCAAAGCATGTCAACGAAGCACGAAGTCGACCACTCGCAACTCCTTCGCATCTTTGTTTTACTCTCGTTGATTTTCGGGTCTTTAGATATGGCAGAAATGATTTTGACATAGACGAGACGTCCTATATTCCGGTGATGATCAAAATAAGTTCCTTTGCTTAGAAGATTTTTGCATATGATAGGGATAGGGACCCAAAATAACACCCTCAATGAAATAATGCACACAGAAAAGTGCGATAAAAAAAGGGAATCGCGAGTGTTGCCTCCAATTTTTTGCTAGTGGCAGTGAGATGGAAGGCAGCGTCACCTTTGTGGTCATTCCGATTGATTAATTGCTCCTTGTGCCGCTTCAGATGCTCCACCAACTAAACATCAATTTAAATCGGTTGTTCTGCATGGGAAGGTGAATCGCGGCCTCCTGTCGAGTGGTTGTCAATGATCAAACGGGTTGGAGTGAACCGGATCGGGTCGGGTCGGGGCGGGTCGGAAGAATCGACTCGGCACGAGCTGCGCGCCTACTCAACTGACCTCACGATGATGTCATCTAGCACGGGCCACGCGCATGCGTTGATCACGTCATGATGACGTTAACCGGCGGGTGCCGCGCACGTGCCAGCAATCGTTCGCGTGTGTCGCACGTGCCTTGCACCAAAACTGCACGCACGTCGCAGGTGTGTTACACCGAAACTGGACGCACGATGCACCCGCCTGGGGAAGACCGTATCAACCCCATCTCAAAAGCTCCAATATTATACTGTTAAGGGCTTGCATGTCTTAGAAAGAGCTCAAGAAAAGAGAGATACCATCATCATTTACAACCATGGCTTTTGTCCTTCTCTTGTAAGTCCTTATTCTCTGAGTCCTTGTTCTCTAGCTTGAACATATCTCCTAGGAGGTGCAATGGAAAAAGGCGTGCCAAGAAAAGTTTCACAACTACCGCCAACGGCCTCTGTATCAGTAAAGAATAGCTGATACAAGCAGCGTCAGGGGCCCCGTAGGCGAGTGTGAAGATAATAGCAGGGATGTCGTGAAGGTAAAGTAAGTTACAACCATTGCGATGAGGGATAGTATATGCGGTAGCCTGAAAGGGAGATCTTTGGTGAGGCAAAGAATCATCCGAACTGACAGAAAGAACCCAAATGTGTTGCCACACAGGAAGAGACCGTACACCATGAGCTTGACGTTACTTGGAGAAGTGCCATAACTTAGAGTAATTCTAGTCACTTTATAGTTATAGTTGTTCTGCTCAACTTCCTTGGAATATTTGCCATTGACAACTTTTACGATTGATGGAGGCTGAAGCATGGATTGATATGTCGCACTCATAATGAGCGCAGCGAAGACCAGGAGGGCATGCGTATTTCGCCGAAACACTCTCCCCCTTGGTTTAATTTTCTAGATGTTGAACGTGAAGATGATTGAGAAGCATTTGGGACTAGTTTCCCATCGATTGGTGACCGTTACCTCCCTCCATATTGTCATCGTCCGTTGAGACTGGCGTTGAAGCGAGGGAGTTTGATCGGCCTCTTCTGCGCACAGCTCCGGCTCGTGTGAGAATTTCTCCGATCTCTCTATCTCATGCTCCCCTTGGCAAGGCAGTTGAGACATCTAGAGGTGTCAAGCCACTATCGTTCAAGGCGCTCACGTCCACGACCTCAGACTCCAAAGCAAGTCCAAGAAGAACGAAGTCGACCACCTGCTACTCCTTCCCATCTTTGTTTTACTCTCGTTGATTTTCAGGCATTTAGATACTGGAAAAATGTTTTTGACGTAGAAGAGACATCCTATATTCCGGTGATGATCAAATAAGTTCCTTTGCTTAGAAGATTTTTGAACATGATTGGGATAGGGACCCAAAATAACACCCTCACTGAAATAATGCACACAGAAAAGTGCGAAAAAATAAGGGAACTGCGAGTGTTGCCTCCAATTTTTTGCTCGTGGCAGCAAGATGCAAGGCAGCGTCACCTTTGTGGTCATTCAAATTGATCAATTGCTCCTTGTGCCACTTCAGATGCTCCACCAACCGAACAACAATTTAATCGGTTGTTACGCGGGCGAGGTGAACCGCAGCCTCCTCTCGAGTGGTCATCAACGATCAAATGGGTTGGAGTGAACCGGGTTGGGTTGAGGCGGGTCAGAAGAACCAACTCGGCACGAGTTGTGCGCTTGCTCGGTTGACGTCACGATGATGACATCTAGCATGGGCCACACGCATGCGTTGATCACGTCACGATGACGTCAGCTGGCGGGTGCCGCGCACGTGCCAGCAATCGCTCGCGTGTGTTGCACGAGCCTTGCACCAAAACTACACGCATGTCACATGCGCCTTGCATTGAAATTGCACGCATGACGCTCGCGCCCGGGGAAGACCGTTTCAACCCCATCTCAAAAGCTTAAATACTATACTGCTAAGGGCTTGCATGTCTTAGAAAGAGCTCAAGAAAAGAGAGATACCATCATCATTTACAACCACGGCTTTTGTCCATCTCCTGTAAGTGCTTATCCTCTGAGTCCTCATTCTCTGAATCCTTGTTCTCTAGCTTGTACATATCACCTTGGAGGTGCAATCGAAAAAGGCGTGCCAAGAAAAGATTCAGAACTACCGCCAACGGCCTCTGTATCCGTAGAGGAATAGCTGATACAAGCAGCGTCAGGGGCCTCGTAGGCGAGTGTGAAGGTAATAGCGGGGATGTCGTGAAGGTAAAGTAAGTTACAACCATTGCGATGAGGGATAGCATACGCGGTAGCCTGAAAGGGAGATCTTTTGTGAGGCAAATAATCATCTGGACTGACAGAAAGAACTCGAATGTGTTGCCGCACAGGAATAGACCGTACACCATGAGCTCGACATTACTTGGAGAAGTGCCATAACTTAGAGTAATTCTAGTCACTTTATAGTTATAGTTGTTCTGTTCAACTTCCTTGGAATTTTTGTCATTGACAACTTTTACGATTTTTGGAAGCTGAAGCATGGATTGATACGTCGCACTCAGAATGAGCGCAACGACGACCGGGAGGGCGTTGCGTATTTTGCCCAAACACTTTCCCCCATGGTTTAATTTTCTACATGTTGAACTTGAAGATGATTGAGAAGCATTTGGGACTGGTTTCCCATTAGATTGGTGACCGTAACCTCCCTCCATATAGTCATCGTCCGTTGTGACTGGTGTTGAAGCAAGGGAGTTTGATCGACCTCCTCTGCGCACAGCTCCGGCTCGTGTGAGAATTTCTCTAATCTCTCTATCTCGTGCTCCCATTGGCAAGGGAGTTGAGACATCTAGAGGTGTCAAGCCGTTCTCGTTCAAGGCGCTCACCTCCACGACCTCACACTTCAAAGCATGTCCACGAAGCACGAAGTCGACCACCTGCAACTCCTTCCCATCTTTCTTTTACTCTCGTTGATTTTCAGGCATTTAGATACTGCAAAAATGTTTTTGACATAGACGAGACATCCTATATTCCGGTGATGATCAAATAAGTTCCTTTGCATAGAAAATTTTTGCATATGATAGGGATAGGGACCTAAAATAACACCCTCACTAAAATAATGCACACAGAAAAGTGCGATAAAATAAGGGAACTGCGAGTGTTGCCTCCAATTTTGTGCTCGTGGCAGCGAGATGCAAGGCAGCGTCACCTTTGTGGTCATTCCAATTCGTCAATTGCTCCTTGTGCCGCTTCAGATGCTCCACCAACTGAACAACAACGTAAATCGGTTGTTCTGCACCGCAAGGTGAATCGCGGCCTCCTCTCGAGTGGTCATCAACGATCAAACGGGTTGGAGTGAACCGGGTCGGGTCGGGGCGGGTCGGAAGAACCGACTCGGGACGAGCTGTGCGCCTGCTCGGCTGACGTCACGATGACGTCATGTAGCACGGGCCACGCGCATGCGTTGATCACGTCACAATGACGTTAACTGGCGGTTGAGGCGCACGTGCGAGCAATCGCTCGCGGGTGTCACACTCGCCTTGCACAAAAACTGCACGCACGTCGCACGCACCTTGCACCGAAACTACACGCACGACGCACGCGCCCGGGGAAGACCGTATCAACCGCATCTCAAATGCTCCCATACTATACTGTTAAGGGCTTGCATGTCTTAGAAAGAGCTTAAGAAAAGAGAGATACCATCATCTTTTACAACCACAGCTTTTGTCCTTCGCCTATAAGTCCTTATCCTCTGAGTCCTCATTCTCTGAGTCCTTGTTCTCTAGCTTTTACATATCACTTAGGAGGTGCAATCAAAAAAGGCATGCCAAGAAAAGATTCAAAACTACCGCCAACGGCCTCTGTATCAAAAGAGGAATAGCAGATACAAGCAGCGTCAGGGGCCCCGAAGGCGAGTGTGAAGTCAATAGCAGGGATGTCGTGATGGTAAAGTAAGCTACAACCATTGTGATGAGGTAGCCTGAAAGGGAGATCTTTGGTGAGGCAAATAATTATCTGGACTGACAGAAAGAACCCGAATGTGTTGCCGCATAGGAAGAGACTGTATGTCACGAGCTCGACTTTACTTGGAGTAGTGCCATAACTTAGAGTAATTCTAGTCACTTTATAGTTATAGTTGTTCTGCTCAACTTCCTTGGAATTTTTATCCTTGACAACTTTTACGATTTTTGGAGGCTGAAGCACGGATTGATACGTCGTACTCACAATGAGCGCACCGACGACCAGGAGGGCGTTTTGTATTTCGGCAAAACACTCTCCCCCCTGGTTTAATTTTCTAGATTTTGAACTTGAAGATAATTGAGAAGCATTCGGGACTGGTTTCCCGTCAGATTGGTGACGGTTACCTCCCTCCATATCGTCATCGTCCCTTGAGACTGGTGTTGAAGCGAGGGAGTTTGATCAGCCTCCTCTGCGCACTGCTCCAGCTCGTGTGAGAATTTCTCTGATCTCTCCATCTTGTGCTTCCCTTGGCAAGGGAGTTGAGACATCTAGAAGTGTCAAGCCGCTCTTGTTCAAGGCGCTCACCTCCACGACCTCAAACTCCAAAGCATGTCCAAGAAGCACGAAGTCGACCACCTGCAACTCCTTCCCATCTTTCTTTTACTCTCGTTGATTTTTAGGCATTTAGATACTGCAAAAATGTTTTTGACATAGACGAGAAATCCTATATTCCGGTGATGATCAAATAAGTTCCTTTGCTTAGAAGATTTTTGCATATGATAGGGATAGGGACCAAAAATAACACCCTCACTGAAATAATGCAAACAGAAAAGTTCAATAAAATAAGGGAACTGCGAGTGTAGCCTCCAATTTTTTGCTCGTGGCAGCGAGATGCAAGGCAGCGTCACCTTTGTGGTCATTGCAATTGATCAATTGCTCTTTGTGCCGCTTCAGATCCTCCACCAACCGAACAAAAATTTAAATCGGTTGTTCTGCATGGTGAGGTGAATCGTGGCCTGCTCTCGAGTGGTCATCAATGATCAAACGGGTTGGAGTGAAACGGGACGGGTCGAGGCGGGTCGGAAGAACCGACTCGGCACGAGCTGCGCGCCTGCTCGGCTGACGTCACGATGACATCATCTAGCAAGGCCATGCACATGCGTTGATCATGTCACGATGACGTCAGCTAGCAAGTGCTGCGCACGTGCCAGCAATCGCTGGTGTGTGTCGCACGCGCCTTGCACCAAAACTGCATGCACGTCGCACGCGCCTTGCACCGAAACTGCTCGCACGTCGCACGCGCCTTGCACCGAAACTGCTCGCACGTCGCACGCGCCTTGCACCGAAACTGCTCGCACTATTAAGGGCCGTATCAACCCCATCTCGAAAGCTCCAATACTATACTGTTAAGGGCTTGCATGTCTTAGAAAGAGCTCAAGAAAAGAGAGATACCATCATCTTTTTCAACCACGGCTTTTGTCCTTCCCCCGTAAGTGCTTATCCTTTGAGTCCTCATTCTCTGAATCCTCGTTCTCTAGGTTGTACATATCACTTAGGAGGTGCAATCGAAAAAGGCGTGCCAAGAAAAGATTCAGAACTACTGCCAACGGCCTCTGTATCAGTAGAGGAATAGCTGATACAAGTAGTGTCAGGGGCCTCGTAGGCGAGTGTGAAGTTAATAGCGGGGATGTCGTGAAGGTAAAGTAAGTTACAACCATTGCGATGAGGGATAGCATATGCGGTAGCCTGAAAGGGAGATCTTTGGTGAGGCAAATAATCATCTGGACTGATAGAAAGAACCCGAATGTGTTGCCGCACAAGAATAGACCGTACACCACGAGCTCGACATTACTTGGAGAAGTGCCATAACGTAGAGTAATTCTAGTCACCTTATAGTTATAGTTGTTGTGCTCAACTTCCTTGGAATTTTTGTCATTGATAACTTTTACGATTTTTGGAGGCTGAAGCGCGGATTGATACGTCGTACTCACAATGAGCGCACCGACGACCAGGAGGGCGTTGTGTATTTCGGCAAAACACTCTCCCCCCTGGTTTAATTTTCTAGATGTTGAACTTGAAGTAAATTGAGAAGCATTTGGGACTGGTTTCCCATCAGATTGGTGACCGTTACCTCCCTCCATATCGTCATCATTTGTTGAGACTGGTGTTGAAGTGAGGGAGTTTGATCGGCCCCTTGTGCGCACAGCTCCAGCTCTTGTGAGAATTTCTCCGATCTCTCCATCTCGTGCTCCCCTTGGCAAGGGAGTTGAGACATCTAGAGGTGTCAAGCCGCTCTCGTTCAAGGCGCTCACCTCCACGACCTCAGACTCCAAAGCATGTCCACGAAGCACGAAGTCGACCACCTGCAAATCCTTCCCATCTTTCTTTTACTCTCGTTGATTTTCAGGCAATTAGATACTACATAAATGTTTTTGACATAGACGAGAAATCCTATATTCCGGTGATGATCAAATAAGTTCCTTTGCTTAGAAGATTTTTGCATATGATAGGGATAGGGACCCAAAATAACACCCTCACTGAAATAATGCAAACAGAAAAGTTCGATAAAATAAGGGAACCGCGAGTGTTGCCTCCAATTGTTTGCTCGTGGCAGCAAGATGCAAGGAAGCGTCACCTTTGTGGTCATTGCAATTGATCAATTGCTCTGTGGCATCCCCAAATTCAAAGCCAAGCCATAAGATGTGTTAAAGTCTCTCATGAGGTGATAAAATTTTCCTATGGCTTATGCTTTAGCCTTTAGTCTTTTTAATTAGATGATTTGTGCATGTGATTGTTTAAATTTAAAATTGATAGATTAATATTCTATGCTTGGCCATGCATTTTATAAATTAAATTTCAATAAACAAGATGTCCCAAGACTTTGGCCAAGATGAAAATTGAAATTTGAAAATATTTATAGAAAGGAATTTCAAAAAAGAGAGAGAGAGAGAGAGGAAAAGTCAATTTTTAGGTTGGGCCTTAGGCCCATTGGCCTAAGATTTTAGTGGGCCAAGTTAGTCGGCCCAATAAGGCCCACTAAAGGGGGGCTGTCGACCAGCCAAGGGGAGGCCCAAGAGTGGCCGGATGGCCCAAGCCCAAGCCCAAAAAGCCCAAGCCCAAATTCAAAAATCCAATAGGACAAGTGGCACTAGACTCTCATGCATTGGCTGGTTTGTAGGCAAGTAATCATGAGGATTTGGGGGTATAAGAGGGAAGAGAGAGAGAGGGTGGCCGGATTTTCTCATTTGGCCGAGAGAGAAGGTGAGAGAGAGAGAGAGAGAGAGATTTCGAGAGAGAGGGGGAGCGGCCGAGAGAGAGAGGAGGAGGAACCGCCGTCCGTCCGCCGTGTGCCGCCGTGTTCGCCGCCCTATGCCGTCGATTGACCGGTCTAGAGGCAAGTGGGAGTCCTCTAGCTTCTCTTGCATGTTTGTATGTTGCTTGCATGTTGAATCTTTGAGTGTTTAAGTGAGAAAAACCGAAGCATGAATGATGTATGTTGAATGGTATGGCTGTTCGTGTTCGGATCGTGTGAATCAGAAACTTGTTTGAGCTTGAATGTGTGTTTGGAGTCCTATTTTGGCTTCGATTTCTTCATTAAAGTTGTAGCTAACATCTTGTACTACAACATAGTAAAATTTTGTGGAAAATGATAGAGATTTGAGGGGTTAAAGTCTCATCATACGGAGACCTCAGGTCTGGAGAGTTTTTACTAACCTTTTGCTGGATTCGTGATTGCATGTTGGTTTGTGATGAGAATCTCACTTCGATTTATTCATGAAAGTTGTAGGGAACATCTTAAAATACAACATACTCAAATTTGAAGTGAAACGAACAAGTATAGCCTAGTAAATCAACTAGATCTTGAAGACGATGATTCTGGTGATGTATTCCGAGACACCCGAGCCTTCAAGGACCTAAATGATGACTATATTCTGGTTATTTAACCTAGATCTCTTCGTAAAACTTGTGAAGCACATCTTGATGTAGAACATATCCAAATTTCAGAGAAAACGAAAGAGAATAGGTAGGTGAAATCTCAATATTTCGGTGATATGTACACTGGACGATGCGGTAATGGGTCCAGAAGCTTCGTGATGTCGTGTAAAATAATCTAAAAAGAATCTGGCTTGGAATTCTTCATGAAAGTTGTACGAAAATGTCTTGGCTATAATGCGGTAAAATTTCGTAATTTTTGGAGGCCGTATGGATATTTTAATCGAATTTCTTCGGAAACTGTGCATTCTGGTTTCATCCGAAAATTATATGATGTTTTGTGAAAATTGGGAAATTGTGTGAAATGTTATTTAGCCATGTATTTTGTATGAAATTATCATCCTATTGGCTTGTTTAATATTTGCTGTAATTTTTATAATTTTGGGAATTTGTTGATATTAAATTTATGGAAATGACAAAAGTTGGAATTTAAATAAATAAATAAATAAATAAATAAATAAAATAAAATAAAATAAAATAGATTATTTTATTGGGAATAAATTCCATTAAATTTATCTTGTTGCATGTATGATAAGGTCTTGATGTATGCATGATATTGATTTGACATACATGTATGAATTCCATGCCAAGTATGACTTGTTTGATGTCACGTCATATGCCATGCTAAATTAAGACTAAAATTGGAAAATGTGGATAATGGTAAATGAGAAGGTGGTTGTGGTGGATGATGATGCCCGGAATGTATAGAGATGCATTGCCGGATGGCCTCGGGAGTGTCGGGATGCCCGGTGGTATACGGTACATAATTCCAGGGGAGGCCTGGTGGTATGTCGGTACATAATTCCAGAAGCCCTGTCGGAGGTTTTTGCCCGATGGGAATACCTCGCGATGCCAGGATTGGGGTGCGGGATGCCCGGCCAGGGAGTGTAAATGCCGAAAGCCCTGTCGGAGGTTTCGCCTCGAAGGGAATGCCTCGTGATGCCGGTTGGGATGCGAGATGCCCGGAATGTGGGGGCCGGATGCCGTGGCCGGGAGGCTGAATGCCGGAAGCCTCGGAGGTCTTTGCCCGAGGGGATGATGAAATTGATGATTTGAGAAATGAGTGATGTGGTGATCAAATTGAAAGCAAAAAGTGGAAATTAAACCATGGCATGATATGCATGATGATATGCATGATGATATGCATGATAATAATGGTGACGATGATGATATGTGATGTGAGATAATGATGATCACCCATGGCATGATATGCATGATGACATGCATGATATGCATGATGATGATGATGATGATGATGATGATGATGATATGTGATGTGAAATAATGATGATCACCCATGGCATGACATGCATGATATGCATGATGATGATAATGATGATGATATATGATATGGCATGCTGATATGCATGATGATGATGATATATGACATGATATGATGATGATATATCATATGGCATGGTGATATGCACATATGTGTGATATGATGATGTCATGATGATGATGACATGTGTGATATGATGATGTCATGAAGATGATTGGTGATGATCAAATAAGTTCCTTTGCTTAGAAGATTTTTGCATATGATAGGGATAGGGACCCAAAATAACACCCTCACTGAAATAATGCACACAGAAAAGTGCGATAAATTAAGGGAACCATGAGTGTTGCCTCCAATTTTTTGCTGGTGGCAGTGAGATGTAAGGCAGCGTCACCTTTGTGGTCATTCCAATTGATCAATTGCTCCTTGTTCCACTTCAGATGCTCCACCAACTGAACAACAATTTAAATCGGTTGTTCTACACGGCGAGGTGAATCGCGGTCTCCTCTCAAGTGGTTGTCAACGATCAAACTAGTTGGAGTGAATCGGGTCGGGTTGGGGCGAGTCGGAAGAACCGACTCGGAACGAGCTGCGCGCCTGCTCGGCTGACATCACGATGACGTCATCTAGCATGGGCCACGTGCATGCGTTGATCATGTCACGATGACGTCAGCTGGCGGGTGCCGCGCACTTGCCAGCAATCGCTTGCGTGTGTCGCACGCGCCTTGCACCAAAATTGTACGCATGTCGCACGCGCCTTGCACCGAAATTGCACGCACGACGCACGCGCCCTAAGAGGACCGTATCAACCCCATCTCAAAAGCTCCAATACTATACTGTTAAGGGCTTGCATGTCTTAGAAAGAGCTCAAGAAAAGAGAGATACCATCATCATTTACAACCACGGCTTTTGTCCTTCTCCTGTAAGTGCTTATCCTCTGAGTCCTCACTCTCTGAATCCTTGTTCTTGTGACACCTCGAACCCTTCGCAGGTCGTCACCAGCGCCGGTGTTACACTTGATTCCCTTTTCTATCTTGTACTTAAAACAAGCGTCGTTAATCACATGCATTTTTTTTTAAAGTGGTCCCAGCGCGACTCATAGCGGAAGCAAATTAAACATCTCCATCTCTCCCCTTACTAACCATGATACCAATACACACCAGCTAAACATCAGGATTTTTATAAATGAACATCGACACTTTGCTTACATATATATATAGCAAGATGGGATTCCCTTTGGGTCGATACAAAACAAGGAAAGCTAGGACTCAGCCACATCCAGCCTAAAACCTCAAAAAGAAACTATCAACCCTCTACATCAAACGCACAACCCCCATCAAAAGTGTCGATTATCTACATCAAAAAGATTCAGCTCCTATTCATCGCGCGTAGGTCTCACACCCAACCTGGTGCATCAGGCGGTGGCGGCGGCAACATCCCTCGCATCGCTCCATCTCGACGAACGTGCACAGAAATGAACTCCTGAATGATAGGGCCCCCAGCCAGGCCTATATCATACATCACTAGACATCGCACTCGGATGAAAGTCAGTCCGGGAACAGAGGGACAGTCTATCTCAACACACTCGACCTCTACATCGGATGGTATCCCGTAAAATGAACCACGCGTGACGGCAGGTAGCGGCATACTTGCTAATTTGAAATGTTATTCCCAAAAGGGGTGAGTACAACCACTCAGCAGATAGGGAAATCCAATAACATTCCAATGCATCATGCATATCATCACACGTTGCAAGCATCGCTTACCTTGTAATCATGCGTATCATGCATCATCACATCATATATATATCATCATCATGGCATATCATATATCATTATCATAGGTGATCATCATATCACATCACATGCCATCATCATCATGCATCATCATGCATATCATACCATGGATGATCGTCGTATCACATCACACATCACCATCATGCATCATCATGCATATATTATCATAGGTGATCATCATATCACATCACATGCCATCATCATCATGCATCATCATGCATATATTATCATAGGTGATCATCATATCACATCACATGCCATCATCATCATACATCATCATGCATATCATACCATGGGTTAATTATCATTCTTTATCTTTAAATTTTGATCACCACATCACCCATTTCTCAAATCATCAATCTCATCATCAACCCTTCGGGCAGAAACCTCCGACAGGGTTCATCATCAATCTCATCATCAACCCTTCGGGCAAAAACCTCCGACAGGGTTCCCGGTATACTCAGCCATCCCATGGCCACCGGGCTTCCGGCCTCCCACATTCCGGGCATCTCGCATCTCAACTAGCATCACGAGGCATTCCCTTCGGGCAGAAACCTCCGACAGGGCTTCCGGCCTTTACCCTTCTAGCCAGGCATCCCGCACCCAAATCTTGGTGTCGCGAGGCATTCCCTTCGGGCAGAAACCTCCGACAAGGCTTCTGGCCCCCCACATTCCGGGCATCCTGAAACTCCTAGGGAATCTCTGGAATTACGCCACCAGGCCACCAGACAACATCCTCCACCACAACCTCTTTCTCATCCACATTTATCCTTTTATCTCAATTTAACATGGCAATTGGCATGTCATCAAACAAATCACACTTGCATTTCAATTCACATGTCATATACATGCCAAAGCTTAATCACATATGCATTTCAACTTAATACATGTACAAAGACCTCATCACACAAGTGCCACACAAATGGAATTGAATCCATGGCCAAATAAAAATCCATTTTATTATTATTTTATTATTATTTTATTATTATTTTATTATTTTATTATTTATTTCCGTAAATATTAAATTTAATATCTATGATTTTTCCCAAAATCATGATACTCAAAAATCATTAAGCAAACAAATAGAATCACAATTTCATACAAAATTTGTGGCCAAATTGAATTTCTTATAATTTCACAATTTTCACATAATAGCACCTTATATTCGGATAATGGCCAGACTTGCACAGTTTCCAAATAAATTTGATTAAAATACTCATATGGCCTTCAAAAATTACGAAATTTTACAGGGTGATAGCCAACACATTTTCGTACCTTTTTCATTCAGAACTCTAAGCCAAATTATTTTTTTATTTATTTCTACAACCCTACGAAGCTTCTGGAACCACGACCGCGACGTCCAGAACACACTTCTCCGAATTTCTTAGTTTTCACCCATCAATTCTCTTTAGTTTCTTCTGAAATTTGAGTATGTTATGTACCAAGGTGTCCTTTACAAGTTTCATGAAGAGATCTAGGCCAAATAACCAGATTATGGTCACCATTTTAGTCCATGAAGTCTCGGGTGTCTCGGTACACTTCATCAGAATCAATCATCTCCGAGATCTAGCCGATTTACTAGGCTATACTCATTCATTTCTCTTCAAATTTGAGTATGTTGTAGCTTAATGTGTTTCCTAAAACTTTGAATGAGACAACAAAGTGAGATCTCCAACAGAAATCAACATGCAACCAAGAAATCAACAAGAGGTCAGTGAAAATTTCGCAGATCTGAAGTCTCCGTACAATAGAACTTTTGACCCCTCAAATCTCCATCGTTTTCTACGAATTTTTAGTATGTCATAGTACAAGACGTTAGCTTCAACTTTCATGAAGACACCGAAGCCAAAATCGAACTCCAAACCCACATGCAAACTCAAACAAGCTACTGACTCCAACAAAACGAACAAGAACAGTCACACGGTTTGCAAATAAACAACTCCTACCTCGGTTTTTCGCACGAATCATACCTAAAATCTAACATGCAAACACCACAACAAACATGCAAGAGAAGTTATGGACTCCACTTGCCTCAAAGGTGAACAAACGGCGATGAACGACGGCGTACGGTGGTCGGACTAGGCGGTCGAACGGCGAGCACACGGCGGCACCTCCCTCTCGGCTCCGCCTCCTCTCTCCCCCTCTCGGTCTCTCTCTTCCGCTCGAGCTCTCTCTCTCGCACACCTCTCTCTTTGGACGAAAATGAAGCAAGAAGTCCGGCCACTCTCTCCTCACCCCTTTTATATCCCCTTAAAGCCCATGATTAGTAATGATTGATTCACCTCATGTCCAACCAATGCATGCTCTCCTTTGTGCCACATGTAATTTTTATTTTTGAATTTGAATGGGCTTGGGCTTAGGCCCATCCGGCCACCCCCTTTGGGCTGGTCGAGCTCCCTTCTTGGGCCCTAATGGGCCGACTAGCTTGGCCCACCAAGCTTTAGGCTAATGGGCCCAAGGCCCATTTAAAAATTAATCCCCTTTTCTCCTTTTTTTTTTTTTTTTTTGAAATTCCTTCTATAAATATTTCTAAATTTAAATTTTCAATCTTGGCCAAAGTCTTAGGATATTTTTGCTCATTGAAATTTAAATCATATGGCCAAGCATAGATTATTAATCTATTAAATTTAAATACACAAATCATCAAATTAAAAAGACAAATTGGCTAAGGCATAAGCCAAAAGAAATTCTATCACCTAATTAGGAACTTCAACTCACCTTATGGCTTGTCATTAAATTTGGGATGCCACAGTTCTCTAGCTTGTACATATCACCTAGGAGGTGCAATCGAAAAAGGCGTGCCAAGAAAAGATTCAGAACTACCGCCAACGGCCTCTGTATCGGTAGACGAATAGCTGATGCAAGTAGTGTCAGGGGCCCCGTAGGCGAGTGTGAAGTTAATAGCAGGGATGTCGTGAAGGTAAAGTAAGTTACAACCATTGCGATGAGGGATAGCATATGCGGTAGCCTGAAAGGGAGATCTGTGGTGAGGCAAATAATCATCTGGACTGACAGAAAGAACGTGAATGTGTTGCCGCACAGGAATAGACCGTACACCACGAGCTCGACATTACTTGGAGAAGTGCCATAACTTAGAGTAATTCTAGTCACTTTATAGTTATAGTTGTTCTGTTCAACTTCCTTGGAATTTTTGTCATTGACAACTTTTATGATTTTTGGAGGCTGAAGCACGGATTGATACGTCGCACTCACAATGAGCGCAGCGATGACCAAGAGGGCGTTGCGTATTTTGCCCAAACACTGTCCCCCATGGTTTAACTTTCTACATGTTGAACTTGAAGATGATTGAGAAGCATTTGGGACTGGTTTCCCATCATATTGGTGACCGTTACCTCCCTCCATATTGTCATCGTCCGTTGAGACTGGTGTTGAAGCGAGGGAGTTTGATCAGCCTCCTCTGCGCACAGCTCCGACTCGTGTGAGAATTTCTCTGATCT
The DNA here is from genome assembly GCA_014182405.2 of Eucalyptus sideroxylon. NCBI lineage: Eukaryota > Viridiplantae > Streptophyta > Magnoliopsida > Myrtales > Myrtaceae > Eucalyptus > Eucalyptus sideroxylon. The sequence goes on from CM024552.2 coordinate 59,524,332, forward strand.
CTCTATCTCATGCTCCCATTGGCAAGGGAGTTGAGACATCTAGAGGTGTCAACCCGCTCTCATTCAAGGCGCTCACCTCCACGACCTCAGACTCCAAAGCATGTCCACGAAGCACGAAGTCGACCACCTACAACTCCTTCCCATCTTTGTTTTACTCTCATTGATTTTCAGGCATTTAGATACTGCAGAAATGTTTTTGACATAGACGAGACGTCCTATATTCCGGTGATGATCAAATAAGTTCCTTTGCTTAGAACTTTTTTGCATATGATAGGGATAGGGACCCAAAATAACACCCTCACTGAAATAATGCAGACAAAAAAGTGCGATAAAAGAAGGGAACCATGAGTGTTGCCTCCAATTTTTTGCTTGTGGCAGCGAGATGCAAGGTAGCGTCACCTTTGTGGTCATTCCAATTCATCAATTGCTCCTTGTGCCGCTTCATATGCTCCACCAACCGAACAACAATTTAAATCGGTTGTTCTGCATGGCGAGGTGAATCGCGGCGTCCTGTTGAGTGGTTGTCAACGATCAAACGGGCTGGAGTGAACCGGATCGGGTCGGGGCGGGTCGGAAGAACTGACTCAGGACGAGCTGCGTGCCTGCTCGACTGACATCACGATGACGTCATCTAGCACGGACCACGCACATGCGTTGATCACGTCACGATGACGTCAACTGGCAGGTGCGGCGCACGTGCGAGCAATCGCTCACTGGTGTCACACGCGCCTTGCATAAAAACTGCACGCATGTCGCACGCGCCTTGCACCGAAAGTGCACACATGACGCACTCGCCCGGGGAAGACCGTATCAACCCCATCTCAAATGCTCCCATACTATATTGTTAAGGGCTTGCATGTCTTAGAAAGAGCTCAAGAAAAGAGAGATACCATCATCATTTACAACGACGGCTTTTGTCCTTCGCCTATAAGTCCTCATCCTCTGAGTCCTCATTCTCTGAGTCCTTGTTCTCTAGCTTTTACATATCACCTAGGAGGTGCAATCGAAAAAAGGCCTGCCAAGAAAAGATTCAAAACTACTGCCAACGGCCTCTGTATTAGAAGAGGAATAGTAGATACAATCAGCGTTAGGGGCCCCGAAGGCGAGTGTGAAGTCAATAGCATGGATGTCGTGACGGTAAAGTAAGTTACAACCATTGCGATGAGGTAGCCTGAAAGGGAGATCTTTGATGAGGCAAATAATCATCTGGATTGACAGAAAGAACCCGAATGTGTTGCCGCATAGGAAGAGACCGTACGCCACGAGCTCGACCTTACTTGGAGAAGTGCCATAACTTAGAGTAATTCTAGTCACTTTATAGTTATAGTTGTTCTGCTCAACTTCCTGGGAATTTTTGTCGTTGACAACTTTTACGATTTTTGGAGGCTGAAGCACGGATTGATACGTCGCACTCACATTGAGTGCAGCGACGACCAGGAGGGCGTTGCGTATTTCCCCCAAACACTCTCCCCCCCGGTTTAATTTTCTAGATGTTGAACTTGAAGACGATTAAGAAGCATTTGGGACTGGTTTCCCATCAGATTGGTGACCGTTACCTCCCTCCATATTGTCATCATCCGTTGAGACTCGTGTTGAAGCGGGTTAGTTTGATTGTCCTCCTCTCCGCACAACTCCAGCTTATGTGAGAATTTCTCCGATCTCTCTATCTCGTGCTCCCCTTGGCAAGGGAGTTGAGACATCTAGAGGTGTCAAGCCGCTCTCGTTCAAGGCGCTCACCTCCACAACCTTAGCCTCCAAAGCATGTCCACGAAGCACGAAGTCGACCACCTGCAACTCCTTCTCATCTTTCTTTTACTTTCGTTAATTTTCAGGCATTTAGATACTGTAGAAGTGTTTTTCACATCGACGAGACATCCTGTATTTCGGTGATGATCAAATAAGTTCCTTTGCTTAGAAGATTTTTCCATATGATAGGGATAGGGACCCAAAATAACACCCTCACTGAAATAATGCACACAGAAAAGTGCGATAAAAGAAAGGAACCGCGAGTGTTGCCTCTAATTTTTTGCTCGTGGCAGCGATATGTAAGGCAGCGTCACCTTTGTGGTCATTCCAATTGATCAATTGCTCCCTGTGCCGCTTCAGATGCTCCTCCAACCGAACAACAATTTAAATCGGTTGTTCTGCACGGCGAGGTGAATCGCGGCCTCCTCTTGAGTGGTTGTCAACGATCAAACAGGTTGGAGTGAAACGGGTCGGGTCGGGGCGGGTCGGATGAACTGACTCGGCACAAGCTACGCGCCTGCTCAGTTGACGTCATCTAGCACGGGCCACACGCATGCGTTGATCACGTCACGATGACGTCAGCTGGCGGGTGCCGCGCACGTGCCAAGAATCGCTCGTGTGTGTCGCATGCGCCATGCACCAAAACTGCACGCACGTCGCATGCACCTTGCACCGAAACTGCACGCACGACACATGCACCCGGAGAAGGCCTTATCAAACCCATCTCAAAAGCTCCAATACGATACTGTTAAGGGCCTGCACGTCTTAGAAAGACCTCAAGAAAAGAGAGATACCATCATCATTTACAACCACGGCTTTTGTCCTTCTCCTGTAAGTGCTTATCCTCTGAGTCGTCATTCTTTGAGTCCTTGTTCTCTAGCTTGTACATATCACCTAGGAGGTGCAATGGAAAAAGGCGTGCAAAGAAAAGATTCACAACTACCGCCAACGGCCTCTGTATCAGTAGAGGAATAGTTGATACAAGCAGCGTCAAGGGCCCCGTAGGCGATTTTGAAGTCAATAGCAGGGATGTCGTGAAGGTAAAGTAAGTTACAACCATTGCGATGAGGGATAGCATATGCGGTAGCCTAGAAGGGAGATCTTTGGTGAGCCAATTAATCATCTGGACTGATAGAAAGAACCCGAATGTGTTGCCGCACAGGAAGAGACGGTAAACCATGAGCTTGACATTACTTGGAGAAGTGCCATAACTTAGAGTAATTCTAGTCACTTTATAGTTATAGTTGTTCTGCTCAACTTCCTTGGAATTTTTGTCATTGACAACTTTTATGATTTTTGGAGGTTGAAGCACGGATTGATACGTCGCACTCATAATGAGGGTAGCGACGACCAGGAGGGCGTTGTGTATTTCCCCCAAACACTCTCCCCCTGGTTTAATTTTCCAGATGTTGAACTTGAAGACGATTGAGAAGCATTTGGGACTGGTTTCCCATCATATTGGTGACCATTACCTCCCTCCATATTGTCATCATCCGTTGAGACTGGTGTTGAAGTGAGGGAGTTTGATCGGCCACCTCTACGCACAGTTCTGGCTCGTGTGAGAATTTCTTCGATCTCTTTATCTCGTGCTCCCCTTGGCAAGGGAGTTGAGACATCTAGAGGTGTCAAGCTGCTCTCATTCAAGGTGCTCACGTCCACGACCTCAGACTCTAAAGCTTGTCCACGAAGCAGGAAGTCGACCACCTGCAACTCCTTCCCATCTTTCTTTTACTCTCGTTGATTTTCAGACATTTAGATACTGCAGAAATGTTTTTAACGTAGACGAGACATCCTATATTCCAGTGATGATCACATAAGTTCCTTTGCTTAGAAGATTTTTACATATGATAGGGATAGGGACCCAAAATAACACCCTCACTGAAATAATGCACACAGGAAAGTGCGATAAAATAAGGGAACCGCGAGTGTTGCCTCCAATTTTTTGCTCGTGGCAGCGAGATACAAGGCAGCGTCACCTTTGTGGTCATTCCAATTGATCAACTGCTCCTTGTGCCGCTTCAGATGCTCCACCAACCGAACAACAGTTTAAATCGGTTGTTCTGCACGGCGAGGTGAATCGTGACCTCCTGTTGAGTGGTTGTCAATGATCAAACGGGTTGGAGTGAACCGGGTCGGGTTGGGGCGGGTCAGAAGAACCGACTCGGCACGAGCTGCGCGCCTGCTCGGCTAACGTCATGATGACATCATCTAGCACGGGCCACGCGCATGCGTTGATCACATCACGATGACGTTAGCTGGTGGGTGCCGCGCACGTGCCAGCAATCGATCGCGTGTGTTGCACGCGCCTTGCACCAAAACTGCACGCACGTCGCACGCGCCTTGCACCGAAACTGCACGCACGACGCACGCGCCCGGGGAAGACCGTATCAGCCCCATCTCAAAAGCTCCAATACTATACTGTTAACGGCTTGCTTGTCTTAGAAAGAGCTCAAGAAAAGAGAGATACGATCATCATTTACAACCACAGCTTTTGTCCTTCGCTGGTAAGGCCTTATCCTCTGAGTCCTCATTCTCTGAGTCCTAGTTCTCTAGCTTGTACATATCACCTAGGAGGTGCAATCGAAAAAGGCGTGCCAAGAAAAGATTCAAAACTACCGCCAACGGCCTCTGTATCAGTAGAGGAATAGCTGATACAAGCAGCATTAGGGGCGCCGAAGGCAAGTGTGAAGTCAATAGCAGGGATGTCATGAAGGTAAAGTAAGTTACAACCATTACGATGAGCGATAGCATATGCGGTAGCCTGAAAGGGAGATCTTTGGTGAGGCAAATAATCATCTGGACTAATAGAAAGAACCCGAATGTGTTGCCGCACAAGAAGAGACGGTACACCATGAGCTCGACATTGCTTGGAGAAGTGCCATAACTTAGAGTAATTCTAGTCACTTTATAGTTATAGTTTTTTTAGGTCAACTTCCTTGGAATTTTTGTCATTGACAACTTTTACACTTTTTGGAGGCTGAAGCACGGATTGATACGTCGCACACACAATGAGCGTAGCAACGACCAGGAGGCCATTGCGTATTTCGCCCAAACACTCTCCCCTCGGTTTAATTTTCTAGATGTTGAACTTGAAGACGATTGAGAAGCATTTGGGACTGGTTTCCCAACAGATTGGTGACCGTTACCTTCCTCCATATTGTCATCATCCGTTTAGAATGGTGTTGAAGCGAGGGAGTTTGATCGGCCTCCTCTGCGCACAAGTCCGGCTCGTGTGAGAATTTCTCCGATCTCTTTATCTCGTGCTCCCCTTGGCAAGGGAGTTGAGACATCTAGAGGTGTCAAGTCGCTCTCGTTCAAGGCGCTCACCTCCACGACCTCAGACTCTAAAGCATGTCCACGAAGCACAAAGTCGACCACCTGCAGCTCCTTCCCATCTTTGTTTTACTCTCGTCGATTTTCAAGCATTTAGATGCTGCTGAAAAGTTTATGACATAGATGAGACATCCTATATTCCGGTGATGATCAAATAAGTTCCTTTGCTTAGAAGATTTTTGCATATGATAGGGATAGGGACCTAAAATAACACCCTCACTGAAATAATGCACACAGAAAAGTGCTTGCCTCCAATTTTTTGCTCGTGGCAGCGAGATGCAATGTAGCGTCACCTTTGTGGTCATTCCAATTGATCAATTGCTCCTTGTGCCACTTCAGATGCTCCACTAACCGAACAACATTTTAACTCGGTCGTTCTGTACGGCGAGGTGAATCGCGGCCTCCTCTCGAGTGGTTATCAAAGATCAAATGGGTTGGAGTGAACTGGGCCGGGTCGGTGTGGGTCAGAAGAACCGACTTGGCACGAGCTGTGCACCTGCTCCGCTGACGTCACGATGACGTCATCTAGCACGGGCCACACGCATGCGTTGATCACCTCACGATGACGTTAGCTGGCGGGTGCTGCGCACGTGCCAGCAATTGCTCGCGTGTGTCCCACGCGCCTTGCACCAAAACTGCATGCACGTCACATGCGCCTTGCACCGAAACTGCACACACGACGCACGCGCCCAAGGAAGACCGTATCAACCTCATCTCAAAAGCAACAATACTATACTGTTAAGGGCTTGCATGTCTTAAAAAGAGCTCAAGAAAAGAGAAATACCATCATCATTTACAACCACGGCTTTTTTCCTTCTCCTGTAAGTCCTTATCCTTATCCCCTGAGTCCTCATTCTCTGAGTCCTTTTTCTCTAGCTTGTACATATCACCTAGGAGGTGCAATCGAAAAAGGCATGCGAAGAAAAGATTCAAAACTACCGCCAACGGCCTCTCTATCAGAAGAGGAATAGCGGATACAAGCAGCGTCAAGGGCCCCGAAGGTGAGTGTGAAATTAATAGCAGGGATGTCGTGAAGGTAAAGTAAGTTACAACCATTGCGATGAGGGGTAGCATATGCGGTAGCTTGAAAGGGAGATCTTTGGTGAGGCAAATAATCATCTGGACTGACAGAAAGAACCCGAATGTGTTGCCACACAGGAAGAGACCGTACACCACGAGCTCGACATTACTTGGAGAAGTGCCATAACTTAGAGTAATTCTAGTCACTTTATAGTTATAGTTGTTCTGCTCAACTTCCTTGGAATTTTTGTCATTGACCACTTTTACGATTTTTGGAGGTTGAAGCACGGATTGATACGTCGCACTCACAATGAGTGCAGCGACGACCTAGAGGGCGTCGTATATTTTGCCCAAGCTCTCTCCCCCCTAGTTTAATTTTCTAGATGTTGAACTTGAAGATGATTAAGAAGCATTTGGGACTAGTTTCCCATCAGATTGGTGACCGTTACCTCCCTCCATATCGTCATCGTCCGTTAAGACTAGTGTTGAAGCGAGGAGTTTGATCGGCCACTTTGCGCACAGCTCCGGCTCGTGTGAGAATTTATCCGATCTCTCCATCTCCTGCTCCCCTTGGCAAGGGAGTTGAGACATCTAGAGGTGTCAAGCCGCTCTTGTTCAAGGCGCTCACCTCCACGACCTCAGACTCGAAAGCATGTCCACGAAGCACGAAGCCAACCACCTGCAACTCCTTCCCATCTTTGTTTTACTCTCGTTGATTTTCAGGCAGTTAGATACTACAGGAATGTTTTTGAAATAGACGAGGCATCCTATATTACGGTGATGATCAAATAAGTTCCTTTGCTTAGAAGATTTTTCCATATGATAGGGATAGGGACCCAAAATAACACCCTCACTGAAATAATGCACACAGAAATGTGCGATAAAATAAGGGAACGGCGAGTCTTGCCTCCAATTTTTTGCTCGTGGCAGCGAGATGCCAGGCAACGTCACCTTTGTGGTCATTCCAATTGATCAATTGCTCCTTATGCCGCTTCAGATGCTCCACCAACCGAACAACAATTTAAATCGGTTGTTCTGCACGGCGAGGTGAATCGCAGCCTCCTCTCGAGTGGTTCTTAATGATCAAACGCGTTGGAGTGAACCGAGTCGGGTCAGGGCGGGTCAAAAGAACCGACTCGGCACGAGCTGTGTGCCTGCTCGGCTAAAGTCACGATGACGTCATCTAGCACGGGCCACGCGCATGCGTTGATCACGTCACGATGACGTCAACTGGCGGGTGCCGCGCAAGTGCTAGCAATCGCTCACGTGTGTCGCACACGCCTTGCACCAAAACTGCACGCATGTCGCACGCGCCTTGCACCGAAATTGCATGCACGACGCATGCGCACGGGGAATACCGTATCAACCCCATCTCAAAAGCAACAATACTATATTGTTAAGGGCTTGCATGTCTTAAAAAGAGCTCAAGAAAAGAGAAATACCATCATCATTTACAACCATGGCTTTTGTCCTTCTCCTGTAAGTCCTTATCCTCTAACTCCTCATTCTCTGAGTCCTTTTCTCTAGCTTGTACATATCACCTAGGAGGTGCAATCGAAAAAGGCATGCCAAGAAAAGATTCAAAACTACTGCCAATGGCCTCTGTATCGGTAGAGGAATAGCTGATAAAAGCAGCGTCAGGGGCCCCGTAGGCGAGTGTGAAGTCAATAGCAGGGATGTCATGGAGGTAAAGTAAGTGACAACCATTGCGATGAGGGATAGCATATGTAGTAGCCTGAAAAGGAGATCTTTGTTGAGGCAAATAATCATCTGGACTGATAGAAAGAACCCGAATGTGTTGCCGCACGGGAAGAGACCGTACACCACAAGCTCAACATTACTTGGAGAAGTGCTATGACTTAAAGTAATTCTAGTCACTTTAAAGTTATAGTTGTTCTGCTCAACTTCCTTGGAATTTTTGTCATTGACAACTTTTACGATTTTTGGAGGCTGAAGCACGGATTGATACGTCGCACTCACAATGAGCGCAGCAACGACCAAGAGGGCATTGTGTATTTCACCCAAACACTCTCCCCCCTGGTTTAATTTTCAAGATGTTGAACTTGAAGATTATTAAGAAGCATTTGGGACTGGTTTCCCATTAGATTGGTGACCGTTACCTCCCTCCATATTGTCATCGTCCGTTGAGATTGGTGTTGAAGCGAGGCAATTTGATCGGCCTCCTCTGCGCACAGCTCCTACTCGTGTGAGAATTTCTCCGATCTCGCTATCTCGTGCTCCCCTTGGCAAGGGAGTTGAGACATCTAGAGGTGTCAAGCCGCTCTCGTTCAAGGCGCTCACTTCCACGAACCCAGACTCCAAAGCATGTCCACGAAGCACGAAGTCGACCACCTGCAACTCCTTCCCATCTTTGTTTTACTCTCGTCGATTTTTAGGCATTTAGATACTACAGGAATGTTTTTGACATAGACGAGACATCCTATATTCCGGTGATGATCAAATAAGTTCCTTTGCTTAGAAGATTTTTCCATACGATAGGGATAGGGACCCAAAATAACAGCCTCACTGAAATAATGCACACAGAAAAGTGCGATAAAATAAGGAAACCGCGAGTCTTGCCTCCAATTTTTTGCTCGTGGTAGCGAGATGCAAGGCAGCGTCACCTTTGTGGTCATTCCAATTGATCAATTGCTCCTTGTGCCGCTAAAGATGCTCCACCAACCGAACAACAATTTAAATCGGTTGTTCTGCACGGCGAGGTGAATCGCAGCCTCCTCTCGAGTGGTTCTCAATGATCAAACGCGTTGGAGTGAACCGAGTCGGGTCAGGGCGGGTCGAAAGAACCGACTCCGCACAAGCTGCGCGCCTGCTCGGGTGACGTCACGATGACGTTATCTAGCACGGGCCACGCGCATGCGTTGATCACGTCACGATGACGTCAGCTGGCGGGTGGCGCGCATGTGCCAGCAATCGCTCGCGTGTGTCGCACGCGCCTTGCACCAAAACTGCAAGCACGTCGCACGCGCCTTGCACCGAAACTGCACGCACGACGCACACGCCCAAGGAAGACCGTATCAACCCCATCTCAAAAGCACCAATACTATATTGTTAAGGGCTTGCTTGTCTTAGAAATAGCTCAAGAGAAGAGAGATACCATCATCATTTACAACCACGTCTTTTGTCCTTCTCCTGTAAGTCCTTATCCTCTGTGTCCTGATTCTCTGAGTCCTTGTTCTCTAGCTTGTACATATCACCTAGGAGGTGCAATCGAGAATGGCGTGCCAAGAAAAGATTCAAAACTACTGCCAATAGCCTCTGTATCAGTAGAGGAATAGCTGATACAAGCAGCGTCAGGGGCCCCATAGGCGAGTGTGAAGTTAATAGCAGGGATGTTGTGAAGGTAAAGTAAGTTACAACCATTGCGATGAGGGATAGCATAAGCGGTAGCCTGAAAGGGAGATCTTTGGTGAGGCAAATAATCATTTGGACTGATAGAAAGAACCCGAATGTGTTGCCGCACAGGAAGAGGCCGTATACCACGAGCTCGACATTACTTGGAGAAGTGCCATAACTTAGAGTAATTCTAGTCACTTTATAGTTATAGTTATTCTGCTCAACTTCCTTGGAATTTTTGTCATTGACAACTTTTACGCTTTTTGGAGGCTGAAGCACGGATTGATATGTCGCACACACAATGAGCGTAGCGACGACCAGGAGGGCATTGCGTATTTCGCCCAAACACTCTCCCCCCTGTTTAATTTTCTAGATGTTGAACTTGAAGACGATTGAGAAGCATTTGGGACTGGTTTCCCAACAGATTGGTGACCGTTACCTTCCTCCATATTGTCATCATCCGTTTAGACTGGTGTTGAAGCGAGGGAGTTTGATTGGCCTCCTCTACGCACAAGTCCGGCTCGTGTGAGAATTTCTCCGATCTCTCTATCTCGTGCTCCCCTTGGCAAGGGAGTTGAGACATCTAGAGGTGTCAAGCCACTCTCGTTCAAGGCGCTCACCTCCACGACCTCAGACTCCAAAGCATGTCCACAAAGCACGAAGTCGACCACCTGCAACTCCTTCCCATCTTTGTTTTACTCTAATTGATTTTCAGGCATTTAGATGCTGCAGAAATGTTTTTGACATAGACGAGACATCCTATATTCCGGTGATGATCAAATAAGTTCCTTTGCTTAGAAGATTTTTGCATTTGATAGGGGTAGGGACCCAAAATAACGCCCTCAGGCTTAGAAGATTTTTGCATATGATAAGGACCCAAAATTACATCTTCACTGAAATAATGCACACAGAAAAGTGCGATAAAATAAGGGAACCCCGAGTCTTGCCTCCAAATTTTTGCTCGTGGCAGCGAGATGCAAGGCAGCATCACCTTTGTGGTCATTCCAATTAATCAATTGCTCCTTGTGCCGCTTCAGATGCTCCACCAACCGAACAACAATTTAAATCAGTTGTTCTGCACGGCAAGGTGAATCGCGGCCTCCTCTCGATTGTTTGTCAACGATCAAACGGGTTGGAGTCAATCGGGTCGGGTCGGGTAGGAAGAACCGACTCGGCACAAGCTGTGCCTGCTCGGCTGACGTCACGATGACGTCATATAGCACGGGCACGCGCATGCGTTGATCACGTCACGATGGCATCAGTTGGCGGGTGTCGCACACGTACCAACAATCACTCGCGTGTGTCGCACGCGCCTTGCACCGAAAATGCACGCTCGTCTCACGTGCCTTGCACCAAAACTGCACGCACAACGCACACGCCTAGGGAAGACCGTATCAACCCCATCTCAAAAACTCAACCGCTATCCATGAGTTTACAAAACGTGATATAAACTCACAACGGAATTTATTAAGGAGATCCAATACAGCAAGTCACCTGTAGACATCACACAATCAACTATAGAGAATCAAGGACATCAATCTAACATTTGACCTTGTCGAAAGCTCTAATACGATACTGCTAAAGGCTTGCATGTCTTAGAAAGAGCCCAAGAAGAGACAAATACCATCATCGTTTACAACCACAACTTTTGTCCTTCTTCTCTAAGTCCTTATCCTCTGAGTCCTCATTCTCTGAGTCCTTGTTCTCTGGCTTGTACATATCACCTAGGAGGTGCAATCGAAAAAGGTGTACCAAGAAAAAATTCATAACTGCCGCCAACGGCCTCTGTATGTGTAGAAGAACAGCTTATACAAGCAGAGTCAAGGGCCCTGCAGGCGAGTGTGAAGTTAATATCAGGGATGTCGTGATGGTAGAGTAAGTTACAACCATTGCGATGAGGGATAGCATAAGCGGTAACCTGACGAGGAGATATTTGCTAAGGCAAATGATCTTTTGGATTGACTGAAAGAACTCGAATGTGTTGCCGCACAGGAAGAGGCCGTACACCACGAACTCGATAGTACTTGGAGGCGTGCCATAACTTAGAGTAATTCTACTCACGTTATAGTTATAGTTGTCCTGCTCAACTTTCTTGGAATTTTTGTCATTGACAACTTTTACGATTTTTGGAGGCTGAAGCATGGATTGGTATGTGGCGCTTACAATGAGCGCAGCGACAACCAGCGGGGCGTTGCATATTTCGCCCAAAAACTCACCCCCTTGGTTTAATTTTCTAGATGTTGAACTTAATGATGATTGAGAAGCATTTGTGACCGGTTTCCCATCTGATTGGTGACCGTTACCTCCCTCCATATTGTCCTCGTCCGCTGAGACTCGTGTTGAAGCAGGTGAGTTTGATCGTCCTCCTCTTCGCACAACTCCAGCTTATGTGAGAATTTCTCCGATCTCTCTATCTTGTGCTCCCCTTGGTGAGGGAGTTGAGATATCTAGAGGTGTCAAGCCGCTCTCATTCAAGGCGTTCACCTCCACGACCTCAGACTCCAAAGCATGTCCACGAAGTATGAAGTCGACCACCTACAACTCTTTCCCATCTTTGTTTTACTCTCATTGATTTTCAAACATTTAGTTACTGCATAAATGTTTTTGACATCGACGAGACATCCTATATTTTGGTTATGATAGGGACCCAAAATAACACCCTCATTGAAATATGCACACGGAAAAAATGTGATAAAATAAGGGAACCGCGAGTCTTGCCTCGAAATTTTTGCTGGTGGCAGCGAGATGCAAGGCAGTGTCGCCTTTGCGGTCATTGCAATTGATCAATTGCTCCTTCTTGTGCCGCTTTATATACTCCACCAACCGAACTAGCACTTTAAACCGGTTGTTCTGCACGACGAGGTGAAGCGCGGTCTCCTCTCGAGTGGTTGTCAACAATCAAATGGGTCGGAGTCAACCGGGTCAAGTCGGGTCAGACGAACCGACCCGGCACGTGTCACGCATGTGCTCGACTAACGTCACGATGACATCATTTGGCATGGGCCACGCACATGCGTTGATGACATCACGATGTCGTCAGCTGGTGGGTGTCACGCATGCGCCAGCGACTGCGTGCGTGTGTCGCATGCGCCTTGCACTGAAACTGCAGGCACTTCGCACGCGCCTTTCACCGAAGCTGCACGCACGTCGCACGCGCCCAGGGGAGACTGTAGGCACGCGCCCAGGGGAGACTGTAGCAACCACATTTCAAATCTCAACCGCTATCCATGAAGTTACAAAACGTGATATAAACTCACAACACAATTTATTACGGAGATCCGATACAGCGGGTCACTTGTAGACTTCACACAATCAACTGCAAAGAATCAAGGACATCAATCTAACATCTGACCTTGTCGAAAGCTCAAATACTATACTACTAATGGCTTGCATGTCTTAGAAAGAGCTCAAGAAGAGAGAGATACCATCATCATTTACAACCATGACTTTTGTCCTTCTTCTCTAAGTCCTTATCCCCTCAGTCCTCATTCTCTGAGTCCTTGTTCTCTAGCTTGCACATATCACCTAGGTGGTGCAATCGAAAAAGGCGTACCAAGAAAAAATTCATAACTACCGCCAACAGCCTCTATATCAGTAGAAGAACAGCTGATACAAGCAGCGTCAGGGGCCCCGCAGGCGAGTGTGAGGTTAATAGTAGGGATGTCATGAAAGTAAAGTAAGTTACAACCATTGCCATGAGGGATAGCATAAGCGGTAGCCTGACGGGGAGATATTTGGTGAGGCAAGTGATCATTTCGACTGACTGAAGAACCTGAATGTGTTGTCGCACAGGAAGAGGCCGTACACCAGGAGCTCGACATTACTTGGAGGAGTGCCATAACTTAGAGTAATTCTAGTCACGTTATAGTTATAGTTGTTTTGCTCAAATTCCATGGAATTTTTGTCATTGATAAATTTTACGATTTTTGGAGGCTAAAGCACAGATCGGTACGTCGCGCCCACAATGAGCGCAACGACGACCAGGAGGGCGTTGCATATTTCGCCCAAACACTCTCCTCCTTGGTTTAATTTTCTAGATGTTGAACTTGATGATGATTGAGAAGCATTTGGGACTGGTTTCCCATTTCATTGGTGATCGTTACCTCCCTCCATATCGTCATCGTCCGCTGAGACTAGTGTTGAAGCGAGTGAGTTTGATCGTCCTCCTCTGCTCACTGCTTCGGCTCATGTGAGAATTTCTTAGATCTCTCTATCTCGTGCTCCCCTGGGCGAGGGAGTTGAGACATCTAGAGGTGTCAAGCCACTCTCGTTCAAGGCGCTCACCTCCACGACCTCAAACTCCAAAGCATGTCCACGAAGCATGAAGTCGACCACCTGCAACTCTTTCCCATCTTTGTTTTAGTCTCATTGATTTTCAGGCATTTAGATATTGCATAAGTGTTTTTGATATAGACGAGACATCCTATATTTCTGTGATGATCAAATAAGTTTGTTTGCTTATAAGATTTTTGCATATGATAGGGACCCAAAATAACACCCTCACTGAAATAATGCACACAGAAAAGTGCGATAAAATAAGGGAACCACGAGTCTTGCCTCGAAATTTTTGCTGGCGGCAGCGAGATGCAAGGCAGCGTTGCCTTTGTGGTCATTCCAATTGATCAATTGCTCCTTGTGCCACTTCAGATGCTCCAGCAACCGAACCAGCACTTTAAACCGGTTGTTCTGCACGGCAAGGTGAAGTGTGGCCTCCTCTCGTGTTGTTGTCAACAATCAAACGAGTCAAAGTCAACCGGGTCGGTTCAGGTCGGACGAACCGACCCGGCACATGCCGCGTGTGTCCTCAACTAACGTCACGATAACATCATCTGGCACGGGCCACGTGCATGTGTTGATGACGTGACGATGACATCAGCTAGCGGGTGCTGCGCACGAGCTAGCGACCGCGTGCGTGCGTCGCACGCACCTTGCATCGAAATTGCACGCATGTCGCACGCGCCTTGCACTGAAATTGCACGCACATCGCATGCGCCCAGGGAAGACCGTATCAACCACATCTCAAAATCTCAACCACTATTCATGAAGTTACAAAACGTGATATAAACTCACAACATAATTTATTAAGGAGATCCAATACAGCAGTTCACTTGTAGACATCACACAATCAACTACAGAGAATCAAGGACATCAATCTAACATCTGACCTTGTTGAAAGCTCTAATATTATACTACTAAAGGCTTGCATGTCTTAGAAAGAGCTCAAGAAGAGACAGATACCATCATCATTTACAACCACGACTTTTGTCCTTCTTCTCTAAGTCATTTTCCTCTGAGTCCTCATTCTATGAGTCCTTGTTCTCTAGCTTGTACATATCACCCAGGAGGTGCAATTGAAAAAGGCGTACAAAGAAAAAATTCATAACTACCACGAACGGCCTCTGTATTAGTAGAAGAACAGCTGATACAAGCAGCGTCAGAGGCCCCGCAGGTAGGGGTGTCAATTGGTCGAGTCGGGTCGGGTTTTGTTGTTACTCGACCCGACTTGAAACACAAAGGGTCACTCACTGTGACTTGACTTGAACCAACCCGAAACACATTAGACCATCTAATATTTTTCGGGTCGGGTCGGGTTGGGTTGGGTCGGTTCGGTTCGGTTCGGGTCAAGTTGATGGGTTTCTTGCCTCTTTTTTTTTTTTTTTTTTTTTGGTTAATGGGAACAAGTTATTACAAGAACCTGATTTTAACATCCATTCTTGCTAGTTATCAATCTTAGTCTTTTTAGCTGATAAAAACTCAATAGCAGAGCACCAAGTTGAAGAACAAAGAGCAACGAAGAAAAAATCCCTAGAAACCTAAAGCTTTGGCACTTCAACCTGTTGGGCAGGTTCCATATCCAAAAGAAAACTGATTTTTTTTTTTTTTTATTATCAAGCTCACCCATAAGACCACTGCAAATTCCTTTTTGATTCTCATGATTTATCAAAAGACAATTACATTTTGCAATAGATCATTCCAGTAACACCTACCCGACTGGCCACATTAATGAAGTGCTGAATTGCAGAATTCAACTTAAGTTCATGAAAGACCAGCTACATAGGACTAGCGAGCCACTACTCGTGCTCCACTCTAGATACTCCAAAGAAACATACCAACCTAATACTGCAGTGATGAAGCTGCTTCATGCTAATCTACATTGTTCACTTGCTTTTTCTTTCTCAAAGGTCTCAAAGTACTGATAAATGATGGTGACGGCGAGAAGAATCCCGGTCCAAAGGCAACTTGACAGACATTTTTCAACTTGCAATAAATCTGGCAAATTTCAGTTTTCTTGCATCTAGCATATGCACCTGTTCTGTATACAAAGTAACGTGCGATTGAATCAAAACTGGTAAAACAGAGCACGCCAGTGACAATTACCCGTGCCCTTATCGCCAACGATGACAAGCTTGAAGCCTAGGTGATTGAACATCTGCTGATTCGGCGAAGCTTGAAAGAGACGCAAGGGAAACAACAACAAACCAAATGAGATCAAAAAAATCCAAACTTTGCGATCACGTAACCAGATCGCTCAGCTCCAGAACCCCAAAAGAAACAGCATCTGACCAGGACCCAAAAGCTCGAGAAGAATCACAAAAAGAA